>CM061142.1:318142969-318675834 GCA_030789695.1 Scilla litardierei | reverse complement strand
TCAAAATTTAGGTTTCGGTATCGGTATCGTCCGTTTCGGTGGTTTCGGACGGTAGTTTCGTTCCATCGGTATCGGTAGTTTCAGATACTTAAAACTCTATAAAATATTATCAAATATTATCAAATATTAGCACAAATACTTTTTTACTAGTTACACATTTTGTTAAAAGTATTATGCTAAATATACTACATTTTTTTGATCAACAGGATTGAAAATAAATGAGAATGGAAAGCTTTTGAATAAATGGAAGGGTTTGGTGGCTGAAAATGATAAGTTTGTAAATAAATGGAAAACCTTTAGTGACTGAATGTCAAGCTTGTAATTAAATGGAAAGCCTTTAGTGGCCAGCTCACTCAAAAGGTCAAACTTCTTAATAAATGCTAGCATGTGTTGGACAACTGCACTTGCACCGTGCAAACAAAATTTAAATTAAATGCTAGAATATGCTACTATGTAAGACCTCAAATTGCAGGATGCGGGCTTCTTCGAGGATGCGGCGGGAGGCGAGCGACCATGAGGTACGTCCATCTCTTTGTTTCTTCTTCTTTTTCTGGATTTTGGTGATGTTTCCTCCTCCTCCTTCTTGTTTTCATTTTTTAAGTTTCAGTCGGTATCAGACAAGTTTCGGCCAGTATCGGCCGATACGGCCGAAACCCGGCCGATACGGCCGAAACCGAGAAGTAACGTGTGGTTTCGGACCAGTCCCCTCCGAAACCGATCCGAAACCGGTCGGTTTCGGCCGAAACCTAAAACTATGGTGCAAAATGAAGTTCACAAAATGAAGTTAAGTTGATATTTAGAAAGTTGGAACATTTTATATCTTTAGGTTCAAGTTTCTTCCATTTGCTAATATTGGCCAACAGAAATGTATTGCATTTGGATTTACAGAAGTGGTACCCATCACAAATCATAGGATCTATTGCTTTTATCATTTCTAGGCACTATTTCTAGGCACTATTTCTTGTTTTATCATGTCTTATTTTATCAGCGTGATTTAGTTGAAACTAATCTTTTACTTATCGCTTCATTTTTCGCCATAAGAGCTTCTTTATGTTGCCAACTGCGCCACGACCCCTTTGTTGAATGGAGAAGGGACCATCTAATTTTCCTACTACATCCCTGCCTTTATGATTATGGGGACCTCCCGTGAGCTTTGCTGTTTCTTTGGATATTGCATTTAGGTTTTAATGTAAATGTAATTATAATGATTGATGAAGGACACTCGGTGTGCAACATGGAGATGGTAAATTAAACCTGGCTTGTATTCAGAGTCATGATACACTTCCATCGTTTTCTAGGATTCTGTCAATAATCTTACATTACAAAGCAAACTACTTCAGAATGCAATGCAAACTGCTTCCTGAAAATCAAAAGCAAAAATTACAAAACATGATCATTTACATGTCATGCAATTACAATATACTGTCAAAATTCAAACTCCAAAGTTTAATCCCCACTGGATGCTAATGATAAATATATATTTTCAGGATGCCTTCATAGCCTGATGTCAGATATCTTGTTCTAGCTGATACTTTGGTATAAGGAATGGAAGCATAAGTATATAGCATTGCATTATTTTCATGGGATAAATTTACCAATACTACCAAATACTTTGATGTTTTTTTAATCAAAACACCCTAACCTTTGAATCAAAAATGTTCCTGTTATGGGACCCTATATGGTAGCTTATGTCTTTTAAAAGTATAGTGTAGTTAACTTAATTAGTTTTAATAGAATAATTTAGTATTAATAAAACTTTTAAAATTTCATGGTAGTTTACTGGGAGAGTCGATATGATGGGGTTTTGAGATAACATGACCTATATGCATGCTTAAATTGTTATGTGATATCGGTTTCTGTTTCGTGCATATAGATATCAATATATTTCATGACAGTAACGAAGCATGGAGCAAATATTCAAACAATAGATTTAAAGATTTTGTCATGTTAAAGCCTAGATAATAATAGATTATGGCTTCATGTAGGGTGATTTAGTTTGAATAATTTGTTAGTCTGGAACTTCTTGTGTCCTTGCTAAACCCCAAACATGTTTGTTGCAGGGCAGACTGCATTATGTTGAACAAC
Organism: Scilla litardierei; assembly: GCA_030789695.1. Lineage (NCBI taxonomy): Eukaryota > Viridiplantae > Streptophyta > Magnoliopsida > Asparagales > Asparagaceae > Scilla > Scilla litardierei. Next base: position 318,673,749 of record CM061142.1, on the reverse strand, counting down.
AGGAAATACATTCTACCAGCTGTTTTGAGCATTAACTCGATGTTACGTGATTGCTCCACGATTGAAAACATGAAGCCTTTGCTGAGGCCGCTTCTTCCCTCCAGCTAATCTAATTCGGTAATGTCCTTCTTATGTGGTGTTGAAACTGATTTGATTAGTTTTAAGCTTCTTTTTGCACTGTTAATGAATCATGCATCCGTAGGCTAGATGGCTAGCCGGATATTTTGTAACATCTTCTTGTCATGCTAAACACTATGAAGGTTTTTCGATCTCTAGTAATATTCGCGCTAGCAGAGCTCACCATAGATTGTGTTTCAGAGTGTTTTCTCACTACAAGAGCGTTGACCGTGGACTATCCGGTCAACGTGGTCAAGGGGCCGACTCGGGTCCCTCGGGTGTGTCGAGTCTATGCCGACGCAGCGTGAATTGGAGTTGCGGATGACGTGGAGCGCGTCGGCTGGGCCGGATCTGGATCCTCGGCCACGAGGGGGGCGAGGGGAAGCCTCGGCCCGGTGTGAGACGCTCGGCCTCGGACAGTCGGACGACGAGGGGTAGCCTCGGCGCCTCGTGAGCGGAGGGGAAGCCTCGGCTCGGACGGATGTGTTCGGCCTCGGTCGGTCGGACGACGAGGAGTAGCCTCGATCGTCTTGCTTGATGCGTGGCCGGCGTGTGGCGGAGGGGAAGCCTCGGCCCGTGGAATTGACGTCCTCCTGCGCAGACGAGAGCACTCGTCAGGGGGGCCGGACATTGGTTCCGGCCAAATCCCCTCCGATGCCTAAGTCAGACGATGATCTGATAGAGCGGGCTCGACGGAGACAGTTCGACTCGAGAGGAGGTCGGAACGACGTCTACCGGCGCGAGCGGGGAAGGAAGGAGAAGAAATGGGGGAACTAGGTCGTTGATGGAGTACCTTAGGTTTTAGTTACCTGAGATGCGGTCCCTTGTCTAGTCGTCCTTCTGGCCCTTTTATAGGCTTCCCGTCGTGACTGCCCATGACTCACGTCCCTCGTCCGCCCCCGATCGTGCCCCCCCTCAATCCGCCTTCCCATTGCCGCTCCATGCGCCATGCCAGCACCTCCCCATAACGGCCATTAAGTGGTCGCGGGCCTGGGGGAACGGTTATCGCTGGAGTGGGCGAGTGACTTACGCGTTTTCGGGGACGGGTCGGATCGCCGTTCGGGGGTCCTCTAAGGGGCTTTGTCGGGCGGGCCTGATCTCGCAGACGGGCTTCTGGCTCCATCTTCTTTCGGGCTTCGCTTGGTGGGCTTGGGCCTCCCATGACTTCGCGTAGCCGGCTGTGCCTTTGGGCCCATGCCGTTGGGCCTCCGTAAAATAGACGTATCAATTGTCCCCATCGGTGGGGCCGATCGGCCTTGGCCAGCTCGGTTCGACCGATGTGACTCCTGGGGTTCCGAGTGGCGCGTCAGTCGAGGCGCGGTCATAAATGAAGGTTATGATGAGGCGGGTCGATTGGACTTCCCTTGGCGTTGATTTCGAAACGCCGCCGGCTCTTTGAGGTTCGCCACGTGTTCTTGTCAGGCGTTTCGAATTCGTCCCTGGGTCTTGCATATAAGTGCCCCGGCTGCGTTGGTCCCAATTTCTTCATCGCTCTTCCTCTTGTTCCTGGCTTTCCACAAACTTGGAGTCTTTCGCCGCCTTTGTTTCCTTGCCTCCTCCAGATAAGCAAAAAAGGTAACTCCTTTCCCATCCTCCTCTTATGGCAGCTCTCAGGATAGGCGGCTCTGCCCAAGGGGCGAGGGATCCTCCTGAGTCCAGGCGTGACGGGCTCCGCTCCGCGGGATCCGGTTCCTCCTTGGAGAGCCGTTCCCTCCGAGATAAATGGAAGGGGAAGCTCTTCCCAGATTATGCAGGCGATGATGTGGCGTCGGCTGCCGTGCGGCTTAATGTACCTCCGGTTGTCCTCAGAACGCCGTCGAGGACTTCTTTTCCGGCGGCTGCGGAGATTCGGGGAAGGTACCTCTGTCACCCGTATGACGTTCGAGTCCCTTTCGTCGACGAGCGGATCTGTCTTCCGAGGAGCAATGAAGTCGGCGTTTACGTCGATATGTTTCGTCTGGGTCTTCGTTTCCCGCTCAATCCCTTCTTTATCCAAGTCATGGAGTACCTCATGGTGCCGCTTTGTCAGTTCACCCCCCGTTCGGTCGCGGTTCTGACGGGCTTTGTGATGCTCTGTTGTACCCGCGGTCTGGAGCCATCTCTCCCCCTTCTCTTCTATTTTTATCAGATCCAGACGGTCGGTCTAGGGTCATGGTTGCACCTCCGAGCCCGCGCGGGGAGGGAATGCCTGATCGGGCTACCCCACTGGGCGGGGGATTGGAGCTCGGATTATGTCTTCGTGGTCTTCCTTGAGGATGCCCAGATTTTGACAGGTTGGGGTGGGACGGGTCGGCCTTGTCCTACGCCAACCCTCTCCGAGGCTGATCTGGCGGCCGTCGCGCTGCTGTCGGCCCTCCCCTTGGAGGCGAAGTCTATCTGGCCTTTGCTGGACGACCTACTCCTGAAGGCCTTCTTGTGGTCTCCGGGTAGGTCGCTTTTTCCGTCCTGGATAGCCATGTGGCTTACCCTGATTTCGTTTTTGCTTACAGGAATGGCTGGTCGCGAGTTCACCCGCGACGTTGATGAGCTGATTCATCGTGGAGCGGCTCGGAGCCGAGGTAGCACCTCGGGAAGGGCACCTCGGCGGACCGTTGAGGAGGAGATGCGTCGAGCCGAGCCCTCCGTGGGCAAGGTGGTGGCCGCACCTCCCGCCTCTTCTTCTGATAGTCCCCTCCCCGGGGGGGTCGCAAGGTCCGGATCCGTCCCACCGGCCCAAGCGGCGGGGGGTAACGTCGGGTCCGGTGCGGCTCCTCCTGCGCTCGGCGTGCCCCCTCTTGTCCCCGAGGGCGGAGGCGGCACGAGGCGGAAGTGCTCCCCTTCGGAACCTGCCGAGCCTCACGGAGGGAAGAGGACAAAGGGAGACGTGGATCCCTCCAGTCCGGTGTGCTCCGTGCCCCCGGCGGTGGCCGCCGAGGATCTTCCAGTGACCCTGACGACTACCCCAGTCGCAGCATCTCTGCCTCCATTATCGGGAGTCGGTGCCCTGTTGGCGAGCAGCTCAGCCTCCCCCGGGGTCACCCCCGGGGGTTCGGTGTTTGTCGACCGAGCCTTGGCTCAACAGTTGGCCGAGGGCTCCGTCCTCCCTCGGGACCGTAGTCTCCTTGAGTGGATCCCTGCCGACAAGGTGTCGGACTCCTTGGTTTGGATCCTTCAACAGGTCTGGCTATCCCACTGTCCCTTTCTTTCTTTCGCTCTCCTCTTGGCTCATGTCTCGTCGTTCAGGGTTCAACGCTCGCCGTCGAGTCGCAGCGTCGAGCCGTCCGTATGAGGGAGCTGGAGGAGTCCTCTGCGAGGGATCACGAGCGGGCTGGGGCAGCGGAGGTAGCTGCGGTGGCGACGCAGATGGAGTCCCGGCAACTCAAGCTCCGGGTGGCCGAGCTAGAGGGACAAGTGGACGTCCTCCAGGGAAAGTTGGAGGACGCCCGGCAGTCGGCCGAGGAAGCGGCGGAGTCGTTCCGCCTGAAGAGGGAGGAGCTTCAGAGGGAACTGTCGGACCGACGTCAGGTGGCGCGGTTTACGGAGGAGGTGGAGAGGGGTGTCGTCGGGACTCTGGGGGAGAGGATCTTCGAGGTCCTTAGGGAAGCCTTCGGTAAGTTTGTGGACCTTATCGGCCCCCGGATCGTCGATGTCGTCCAGTCCTCCTTCCGGGATTGTGCGGAGCGCGTCCGGCAAGCCCCTCCGCCTGTCGATCCCCCTTGCTCCGAGCAGGGCGAGGTGCCCGAGGATGCGACCTCTCGAGCCCGGGCCCCCTAGGTCGTCCTTCCCGGCCAGTCATCCTTATTTTTATCCTCAAATTTTTTAGCATCCGCTTCACTTTGGCCCGGTCTACTTGAGATGGATCCCTGGCCTCGCAATCTCAACTTTACCGGTTCTCTGCTTCGGAGCAAATAATTGCTGATTGCAAGGAAGTTCGTTTAAGCCAGTAACTTTGTGTTCTTGGTCGACAAGCTTTGTTCTGCCGGCGTTTCCCTAGTTTCCGTAGGTGATGAATTTTGTTGTCCGTCGTGGGCGGATTATTTGTAAGGAGATTTCTCCACTTTGATTTCCTGTAAATAAGACACGCTTTTGTTCCTTGGTTAATTGTTGGAAATGAAATTGACTTACTTGAATTTCCCGCGCATTTTGCTTTGTTGCTGCGAGCTTGGCTCCTCTGCGGGTGGTGGTCGTTTGCTTTCTTTCTCCGGGAGGTCGCCCCTAGACTTGCAAGCGAAGGAGTCGGTCGGCGAGGGTGAAGCCCCTCGGCTTAGGTCCAGTCGGGGTCTGCGCTGGCTGGGGGGGATTGCCCCCAGACTTGCAAGCGAAGGAGTCGGTCGGCGAGGGTGAAGCTCCTCGGCTTAGGACCGGTCGGCGTCTGCGCTGGCTGGGGGGATTGCCCCCAGACTTACAAGCGAAGGAGCCGGTCGGCGATGGCGAAGCTCCTCGACTTAGGACCAGTCGGCGTCTGCGCTGGCTGGGGGGCTTGCCCCCAGACTCACAAGCGAAGGAGTCGGTCGGCGAGGGCGAAGCTCCTCGGCTTAGGACCGGTCGACGTTCGCGCTGGCTGGGGGATTGCCCCAGACTTACAAGCGAAGGAGCCGGTCGGCGAGGGCGAAGCTCCTCGGCTTAGGACCGGTCGGCGTCTGCGCTGGCGGGGGGGCTTGCCCCCAGACTTACAAGCGAAGGAGTCGGTCGGCGAGGGCAAAGCTCCTCGGCTTAGGACCGGTCGGCGTCCGCGCTGGCTGGGGGGATTGCCCTCAGACTTACAAGCGAAGGAGCCGGTCAGTGAGGGCGAAGCTCCTCGGCTTAGGACCGGTTTCGATCGACCCTCCATCCGGTAAGGTGGTGGTCTTTGCTCTTATGCACCCTTAGCGAAATGTTGATTCCGTTGGAGATGAGGAAAAGATAAAAGGAATGCGTTCGTACTATTAAAGGTCCTATTGGACTAGTACACATGGAGGAAAAGAAAAGGAAATAAAGCTAGACGGAGGAATGTAAACCTAGATAATCTCCTCCTGACTAGGCTGCGACTGGGGGGAGGGGCCTCGCTTGCTCACTCTATGATGCGGAGGGGTCCTTGGACGGTGTTGACCTTCTTCCCCTTGTCCGGCTGCATGGAGGTTCCCTCTCTGTGGGCCGACTCATCGGCTAAGTTCCTTGCATGCCCTCGGCTCATCAGCTTCTCAATGTCCTTCTTTAGGTGCCAACAGTCTTCAGTGTCGTGGCAGTTGTCCTTGTGGTATTTGCAATACTTTTCCCCATTTCCCCCCCTTTTCGTCTTCGGCGGGGGGCGATCAGCGCGCTCTTCCTTCTGCACCTGAGCGAGGACGGCGTCTGGGGTGGCGTCTCTCGTACCCTCTCCTCGCTGCATGTTTCTCGTCCTCTTCTCGGCCCGGTACCCTTCGGGGCTGCGGCGTTCACTATCGCCGCGTTTGGTCCCTCGCCTGGCCTTTCCTGCCTCGATGGCTAAGGTCTCCTCAGTCAGCATGAAGCGCTCGGCCCTTGCCATGATCCCGGGGAGGTCTTTCGGGGGATCATTATGCATAGATTTCTTCAAGCCTCTATGACGCAGCCCTTTCTTTAGGGCCGTTTGGACAACAAGGTCGGGAGGGCTGTTTACGTTCAGCCGCTCCGCGTTGAAGCGGCGCATAAATTGTCGGAGCGGCTCGGCCGGGCCCTGCACTATGTTAAACAAATGTTCAGCATCCGGCATTACCTGTCGTCCTGCCATGAACTGTTTGCAGAACAGCTGGGTGAGTTCCTCGAAGCTATCAATGGAGCGGCTGGGTAGGCTGCGGTACCAAGTTCTTGCCACTCCCCTGAGGGTCGAATAAAAGCCCCTGCAGAGCAGGGTATCGTCGGCTCCCTGGAAGGACATGTCTCCCTCATAGTCCATCACGTGGTTCCCCGGATCTCCTATCCCGTCGTACTTCCCTAGTGCTGGGATCTTGAATCGAGAGGGGACCCACGCGTCGGTTATTCTCCGCGACAGGGGGCACCGGTCTCCGTGGATGCCTCCGGGGATCCGACACCCGCCTACCTCAGGCTCGTTCGGTTATGGCGGTGGTACAGGTACCGGCTGGGCTGGCTCCACGGCCCTCGCCACACTGGGGGTCGGGCTGACCCGGCGTTCTCGGCTCCTCCGACGGGAGCTCCCGCTTCGCCGTGATCGGTCCCTCGAGTGGTGTCGATCGTTTCTTCTGCGGTGGGGTGATCGTGGCCGCCGAGACGACGCGGTCACCGATTCGTCCTCCGTGCCTTCAGTTTCCCTCCGGCTCCTTTCACGATGAGGGGAGGAGGCGCGCGATCTCGCCTGGTGGGAGCCGGGTAGCGTGAATCGACGCTCCGTGTTCGGCCTTCGGTTCCCGTGGTCATCGACCACCGTGGACCACAGGAGCGGGGGGCCCCCCGCCCAACGATGACCGTCGCTCAACACGTCTCCGTTGGCTGGCGCGGTGCCGATGAGCTGCTGTACCGTCACGACCAACGTCTGGATGTTCGCGTTGGTCTCTTGGGCCAGGACGCGGAGCTGCCCCTGCGTGGCCAGCTCCGACCCGCTAGTCTCTTCGGTAGAGGGGGCGGGGTGGTTGCCGTCGGGAGCGCCCTCAAGGTTGCTGTTGGGTGCGCCATTCCCCTCCTCCGGGATGGGGGGCATATGTCTCTTTCCGTTGCAGGCGCGTGCCATTGCATGTGCGGTTTGTTTCTTCGTGGGACAGTTCGTTTCCCACAGACGGCGCCAGATGTTTCAGAGTATTTTCTCACTACAAGAGCGTTGACCGTGGACTACCCGGTCAACGTGGTCAAGGGGCCGACTCGGGTCCCTCGGGTGTGTCGAGTCTATGCCGACGCAGCGTGAATTGGAATTGCGGATGACGTGGAGCGCGTCGGCTGGGCCGAATCTGGATCCTCGGCCACGAGGGGGGCGAGGGGAAGCCTCGGCCCGGTGTGAGACGCTCGGCCTCGGACAGTCGGACGACGAGGGGTAGCCTCGGCGCCTCGTGAGCGGAGGGGAAGCCTCGGCTCGGACGGATGTGTTCGGCCTCGGTCGGTCGGACGACGAGGGGTAGCCTCGATCGTCTTGCTTGATGCGTGGCCGGCGTGGGGCGGAGGGGAAGCCTCGGCCCGTGGAGCTGACGTCCTCCTGCGCAGACGAGATCACTCGTCAGGGGGGCCGGACCTTGGTTCCGGCCAAATCCCCTCCGATGCCTAAGTCAGACGATGATCTGATAGAGCGGGCTCGGCAGAGACAGTTCGACTCGAGAGGATGTCGGAACGACGTCTACCGGCGTGAGCGGGGAAGGAAGGAGAAGAAATGTGGGAACTAGGTCGTTGATGGAGTACCTTAGGTTTTAGTTACCTGAGATGCGGTCCCTTGTCTAGTCGTCCTTCTGGCCCTTTTATAGGCTTCCCGTCGTGACTGCCCATGACTCACGTCCCTCGTCCGCCCCCCGATCGTGCCCCCCCTCAATCCGCCTTCCCATCGCCGCTCCATGCGCCATGCCAGCACCTCCCCATAACGGCCATTAAGTGGTCGCGGGCCTGTGGGAACGGTTATCGCTGGAGTGGGCGAAGTGACTTGCGCGTTTTCGGGGACGGGTCGGATCGCCGTTCGGGGGTCCTCTAAGGGGCTTTGTCGGGCGGGCCTGATCTCGCAGACGGGCTTCTGGCTCCATCTTCTTTCGGGCTTCGCTTGGTGGGCTTGGGCCTCCCGTGACTTCGCGTAGCCGGCTGTGCCTTTGGGCCCATGCCGTTGGGCCTCCGCAAAATAGACGTATCAGATTGCATTATATCGATTTATGACTGCGTGTTGGCCGAACTAAATGTAGGAAAGGGTTGGTGTGTTAAGACTGCAGATACGTTGAATCGAATTCATAAAAACTCAGATGAACTAGATTTCTTCACGAGTCAGTTATTAATACTAAATTTTAAATGCCAACCCCCATACTTCATAGCTAGCTTACAGCATTAATCCATTTTCCCATGCACGGACATCGAAGTTGGTGCTAACCAATGAACAATGATATCTGTTAGGCCAAGGATCCAACCTCAAAGAAGTTCGACCATGGCCTCGTTATATCATCGACCACATCACTATACCTTAACACCCTTGCAAATCTCCCCACTTCAAGTAGATCAGCCCCGCTCTGTAATGCGTGTAAGCTACGGCAACAACCAGTACATGGAAGAGTTGATGACTAGGCCCGGCAATGTCAAACTTCCCCGGCATCAACCTCTCTGGAATTCTTGTAGCATAAACCAAAGCCCCATAGACCATATAAGGCTCCCATCAGTAACTCGTATCCTCTTCTGTAGATTGCCTCCAGCTGGTGTCTGAACAGGATGAGCTTGTGCAGTACTGGTACCACTCCTGACACCCCCATCCCGAAGAAGAGGCTGATGCGGACCCGCATCCGCATACCTCAGGGGCCGGCGGCTACATGGGTGGGACCCACCCACCTCTCGTGACTTACGTGCGACGTAGGAGGCGGGGTACCACGTAGGTGGGGGTTAGGCTAGGGGTATTCTAGTCTTTTCAGACTAGATTAGTAAATCCCCTATTTTCTACTTATTAGGGCTAGCCGTCTTTTATTTTCTTTATGCTTATTTTGTGAAGAACAATTGTAGGCATCTCTTATGAAGGTTTTAAGCTTTGTTCCGTGCAACAAAGCTAGGAGAGCGAGTCTCCTCTCGAAAGAGACTCATTTATCAATCCTTTTCTTAGTTCTTCGCAATCTAAAAGATCCAAAAATCCTCTTTTTTATATTTTTCCACCTTTAAATTCTGAAATTAATTGATACGAAACCCTAGTTCGTATCAAATTGGTATCAGAGCGTTGAGATCCGATGGCGACAAGCACTAGGTCAAAGGCGGATGGCGTGGATGAGAAGGTGCAAGGGCTTCGGGAAGAATTCAACCGGGAGATCGAGGGGTTGAAGAAAACCCTAGGGGAATCCATCAAAGACCATGAGCATTCACAGGAGGACATCCAAGTCGAACTTCGGACGATGAGGAGGGACGCCGCGCAAGCGGGACGCGACATCCAATGGCTAAAGGAGGCAACTTTAGATCTGAAAGAGGCAACTTCAGATCTGAAAATTTTAGGGAGGCCACGTCGTCGATTCCGGAGATTAAAGCTATGCTCCAAGCCCTTACAATGGAGATGGGAGGAGATCGGAGCAAGAGGATTCAAGGGGGAGAAAACCAAGGAGAATCAACACTTGAATCGGCAAATCGGGAGCAACCGGAGGGGGCGACGGTAACAACGACAAATCTGGAGCAAATCACAGCCGCCACGAACCCTAGCGAGTCCGGACAGCCAAGGGGAGAGGCCGGGAGGCCTTTTGGAAGGCCGGCAGGCCCATCTGGGCCTGCGGCTAGCTCTGCAGGCCCATCTGGGCCTGCGGCTAGACCTGCAGGCCCTTCAGGGCCTGCGACACAGCCGGCAGGCCCTGCAGGGCTTGCGACAGGCCCAACTGGGCCTGCCGCAGCTACTGCAGGCCCAGCCGGGCCTGTTGGGACCCCTGCGGGCCCGTTCGGGCCTGCAGCAGTCCCGGTAGGCCCAAACAGGCCTGCGGGAGCCCCATGGGGGCCTGCCACAGTACAGGCAGCCCCCTGGGGGCCACCGACGGCGCCGACAGCCCCCTGGGGGCCCGCAGCAGCACAAACAGCCCCGTGGGGGCAAGACGGAGGCTGATGGGCCCGAGACGCGATGATTGGGGCTCCAGTAGCCCAGTTTTGGGGACCAGAGGCTCATCCACAGGTACCGAGGCCGCAGGTTGATCCCAGACAGGCTTTTGATGGCTTTCCGGGGCGGGGACAAGGCCCGGGAGGCTATTTTGGAGGACGGACAGCACCAGTACAGCCACACAGATGGGCAGGAGGGCCAGTGTGGGCACGACAGCAGGAGTTCCCGGGGTACCATTACCAGCCGGAGGCGTGGGAGAGACCCGTTTGGCCCGAGGAGTTGTACGGGGTGGACGGGGGAGGACCAGCAGAGACAGTCGGCGGAGGATTCAGCCGTGGGGGTGACTGCGGTAGAGATGGGGGACCGCAGGGGGACATCAATGCAGATCGCCGCCTTATGAAGCTGAAGATGCCGATTTTTGATGGCACGGATCCGGATGGGTGGATCTACCGGGCGGAGCGTTACTTCCAGGTGATGCGGTTGACGGAGGAGGAGGTTCTTAGGGCCATCGGAATCTACTTCGAGGGCAAGGCGTTGGCCTGGTACAGATGGAAGGTGGCGCGGACCCCCTTTCGCACTTGGGAGGAGCTGTCCGCACTGATACTAGACCGGTTCCAGGAGACCCCAGGGGGAGATTTCTACGAGCATTTATCTGCTCTGAGGCAGGAGGGGACGGTCAGGGATTATGTGGAGAAGTTCGAGATGCTGAATAGTAGGGTGAAGGGGGTGACCGACGAGGTGATGATCGGGAATTTCATGAGGGGGCTGAAGCCCTCCATACGAGCAGAGCTGAGGATGCAGAGTCCGGGGACATTGGAGGATGTCCTTCGCCTGGCCCACAAGGCGGAGGAGAAGCATGCGGAGGAGAGGAGGATACGAGGAGCTTAGGGGGGGCCAGGTGTCCCGCCCCACCCCGCCCCTGCAGCGGCAGCACCGAGAGCACCCACTGCTGCACCTGAGGCTAGAGGAGAGAGCCGCCCGGCGACCATGGGGCGACGGATAACAGAGGCGGAGGTGAGGGAGAAGCGTGCCAAGGGGTTGTGCTTTCGTTGCGACGAGAAGTTCACCTCTGGACACCGGTGTGCTAGCCGCCTACTGCAGATCACTATGGTACCAGACGAGGAGGGGTACGTCGGTGAGGAGGAGGAGTTCGAGGTGGAGCAGGAGGCGCCAGTGGAGGAGGAGAAGTCTCACCTAGACTTTGCAGAGGTGTCCCTAAACTCTGTGGTGGGGTACACTCCGAACCACACCATGAAATTATCGGGGCAGTTAGGAGACACGGCGGTGACGATGCTGATCGACAGTGGGGCCACCCACAATTTCATCTCCAGCCGGATAGTGGAGAGGCATGGGCTGCAGTTGAGCACACAGGAGAAGTTTACCGTGCTACTGGGGACAGGGAAGATGGAGGAGAGCAAGGGGCTCTGCAAGGGTCTGTGCCTGACCTTGCAGGGGGTACAGATCATGGAGGATTTCCTGCCACTGGAGTTGGACAATGTTGACATCATTCTGGGCGTACAGTGGCTGAAGAAGCTGGGGGACATGCAGGTGAACTGGAAGGAGTTTTGGGCAGAAGATGAGGGGCCAAGGGTCTGATGCACTTACCGTGGTGAGAGGTCGAAGCAATGAAAGGAGTGGAGGCCGCAAAGGGAACCAAAGATCCAAGACGAGGGACAAGAGTAGAGCTTCGTGCACCGACATCGAGAAGGATCAATGCGCCTTCTGCAAAGAAAGAGGACATTGGGCGAGGGAGTGCCCAAAGGCCAAGAAGAAGAAAGCGGCTACCGCCAACATCGTCAAAGGTGTGGAGGTTGATGAATGGGTCCTTGTCGGCGCTGCGAAGGGGGTGATGAAGGAGGGATGGGTTCTCGACTCGGGATGCTCATTTCATATGACACCCCACAGAGAGTACTTTACTACTTTCCATGAAGGTAGTAGAAGTACATTTCTTCTTAGAGACGACAGAGCTTGCACGACGGCAGGCATTGGCACGGTCAGCATCAGGATGGGAGATGGAGTCACAAGGGAATTAGATGAGGTCCGCTACGTTCCTGACCTAAAATGAAACCTCATATCGCTTGGGTCACTTGAAGCCAAGGGTTGCAAGTTGACCATGGAGGATGGAGCTTTGAGGGTGACTCGTGGTGCCTTGATTGTAATGAAGGGGAAGCGCACAGGCAACCTCTACTACTTGGATGGCGAGATGGTAACTGGCACGGTGGATCTTACTCAAGAGGATGAGAGAGACGACTCTCTACTTTGGCACATGCGCCTTGGGCATGTTGGCGAGAAGGCTCTTCAGAAGCTGATTGACGGTGACCATCTACGAGGAGCGAAGAGCGGGAAGATCAACTTTTGTGAGCATTGTGTCTTTGGAAAGAAGACACGTGCATCTTTTGGGACCGCCATCCACAACACGAAGGGAGTGATTGACTATGTCCACACTGATGTGTGGGGACCATCGAGTGCGGCTTCATTGGGAGGTAATCACTATTTCGTGACATTTATTGATGATTTCTCACGGATGGTGTGGGTTTTCTCCTTGAAGTCCAAAGACCAGGTGTTGAGCAAGTTCAAGGAGTGGAAAGTCTTGATCGAGACTCAGACCGGTAAGAAGATCAAGCGACTCCGTAGCGACAACGGTGAAGAGTACAGGTCGGACCCTTTCTTTGAATACTGTAGAAAGGAGGGGATACAGCGACACTTCACTGTAGCCGGTACGCCGCAGCAGAATGGTGTAGCCGAAAGGATGAACCGAACTTTGTTGGAGAAAGTTCGGTGTATGTTATCGACATCCGGCCTTGGGAAGGAGTTTTAGGCAGAGGCCTTGGCGTACGCGACCTACTTGGTCAACAGGCTACCTTCTGCAGCACTTGATGGAAGACCTCCTTTGGAGGTATGGTCGGGAAAGCCAGTTCCTGACTACGAGTCTTTGCATATTTGGGGGTGTCTATCTTACTTCGCAGTAAAAGAGGACAAACTAGATCCTAGAGCCAAGAAAGCCATCTTCTTGGGCTTTAGCGATGGAGTGAAAGGGTACAAGCTGTGGTGCCCTACACAGAGGAAGGTGATTCTCAGCAGAGACGTGACGTTCGACGAGTCAGCTATGTTGAAGAAAGGAAGCGAACCGGAGGTGGAGCCTTTAGAGACACATCTGGAGCATGTTCAGATTGATGTGTCAAAGATTCCAGAGGGGATGACTATTGACTCTAGTCCTACACCACATATTCCAGACGGTCTACTCCAGACAGATGGTGGTGATGGAGGTTCGACTTCAGGTGGTGGAGATGCTTACTCTCCACAAGATGTACATCAGCTGGATTCCATTGCATCTTCAAGACCACGAAGAGAGATTAGAAGACCTGCAAGGTATATTGATTTGGTCTCATATGCTTTCCCTGCAGTTAGTATTGATACTCCCACCTCCTTCCAAGAGGTGGAGCTTTCCGAAGACCCACAGAGATGGAAGAAAGCAATGAACAAGGAGATGGAATCGCTTTGGAAGAACAAGACATAGGAGCTGGTGGAGCTTCCTCGTGGCAAGAAGGCGATTGGGTGTAAGTGGGTTTACACTAAGAAGGAAGGAGCCAAAGATGGAGATATCCGCTTCAAAGCAAGACTTGTGGCGAAGGGATATGCTCAAAAAGAGGGGATCGACTACAACGAAGTATTCTCCCAGTTTGTGAAGCACTGCACGATTCGGATTCTATTGGCGTTAGTTGTACAACTCGATCTTGAGTTGGTACAACTAGATGTCAAGACGGCTTTCTTGCATGGCGAGCTTGAGGAGGAGATCTACATGGTTCAACCTGATGGCTACGAGGATGGAGATGGACTTGCATGTAAGTTGAAGAAATCTCTTTATGGGTTGAAGCAATCTCCTAGACAGTGGTATAAGCGCTTTGCGCGCTTCATGACACAAGATCAAGGGTATGTCCGGAGTCCCTTTGATCATTGTGTGTTCTTTCGGAGGCTTGGAAATGGTTCCTTCATCTACCTCTTGCTTTATGTTGATGACATGCTCATAGCGTCATCAAATAAAGAAGAGATCCAGAGGTTGAAAGACCAGTTGAGTTGCACGTTTGAGATGAAGGACCTTGGCGATGCACGAAGGATTCTTGGCATGGAGATATACCGAGATCGAGGTGGAGGTACATTACATCTTTCTCAGAGTCGCTACTTGAAATCTATTATTCACAGATTTGGATGTGAAAAGATGAAGACCGTGCTTACTCCGCTTGCACCTCACTTCAAGCTTTGTGCAATGCATTCTCTGAAGGATGAGAAGGAGAAGGAGTCTATGAAGAAGGTACCGTATGCTAATGCGGTAGGTGCAATGATGTATGCGATGGTGTGCACGAGACCCGACCTTTCACACGCGGTGAGCATGGTGAGCCGTTACATGCACAATCCAGGGAAGACACATTGGCAGGCGGTGCAGTGGATTCTGAGATACATCAATGGTACCATTGATTTGGGATTAACATACAAGCGAGATGATGATGGTCTGCAAATTGTTGGGTATGTTGATTCTGATTTTGCAGGCGACTTGGATGGGAGGAGATCCATGACAGGCTATATCTTCACCTTGTCAGGAGCTCCTATTTGTTGGCGAAGTATACTCCAGTCTACAGTAGCCTTGTCTACCACAAAGGCAGAGTACATGGCATTAACTGAAGCTGCGAAGGAGACGATATGGCTAATGGGCTTGATGGACGACTTGGGTGTTAGGCAAGACAGGTATGACTTTCATTGTGATAGCCAAAGTGCAGTACACTTAGCGAAGAATCAAGTCTTCCATGCAAGGACCAAGCATATTGATGTCAGTTATCACTTTGTTCGTGACTATGTTGGAGAAGACGACGATGACATCAATTTGATGAAGATAGGGACGAATGACAACCCCGCAGACATGCTTACGAAGGTTGTTACAGGGGTCAAGTTTAAACATTGTTTGGACTTGATCAACATTGTTCCAAGATAACGATGGTGGCCCCTTCTGGGGCAACGAGGCTTTGTGGAGCCATATAAGCCTTTCGAGGTAAGATGACGGGACCACGAGATGATTCACACCGAGGAGGAGCGTTGACGGTCGATTGTGTGACATAGACCCAATATCTCGCCAAGGTGGAGATTTGTGGAAATTTGGCTCAATAGGGGCTGCTGGAAATTTCCAGCAGCCCCATGTGGGCAACCCACCAACCCAAGGGGGTTGGTGGTGGGTTGGTGCACCAACCCAAGGGGGGGTTGGTGCACCAACCCCCTCCCCCTTTAGCCCTATAAAATGAGGGTTATTTGTTTGGTTATTATCATCCAAAAAATTGAGATTTCTTTTGTAACCTCAATAGAAATAATATGAAGTGTTTCCTTGATCGATTTTCGATCTAAATTGTTTGTGCTCTCTCTCTTTCTTCTTTGTGCTAGATACTTCGGAGGTCTCGATTGCTTCCGTATAGCAACAATCCAACAATTCTCCCCCTCCAGCTGCATAAAAAAATGATTGTCACTTAACAACCATCCCAGCTATGTCTCTGCACAGCTCCAGCTTCTCCCGTGTCACCACCTTCGTGAACATATCTGCTGGATTCTCCTTCGTGTGGATCTTCACTAGTCTCAACAGCTGTTGATCCATCACCTCCCGTATCCAATGATACCGAATGTCAATGTGCTTTGTCCGAGCATGATACATCGAATTCTTGCTCAGATCTAAAGCACTTTGACTATCACAATGTACCATGTACATTTTCTGCTTGATCCCTAATTCTTGGAGAAATCGCTTTAACCACAACATTTCCCTACCAGCTTCTGTAATTGCAAGATACAAGCTCCCTCACAATTTGAGTTGACTTTAGTACGACTAGTCTATACTTTGAAATAAGAGAGGATTTGCGATGAATTTTAAAAGCTAACAAAGGTTTCATAAATTTCTAAAACCAAAGGTAGTACTATTAAATTCAAGACAGTTTAGGGTTGCTTTCATAAATTAAGCACCATTTTCATTCGGAACAAGCCCTCTCACAAAAGCGTCAATGTTTGTAGAGGACGATCCCCCAGCTTCAATCGCCCGTCGAGCCGAGTCTCGGAGCTCCGCAGCTCTTCTCCTCATTGCCTCGCTCTCAGCATCCTCCAAGTCCATCAACTTCTTGATAACCAAAGCAATCTCCTCTCGGCCGACTACAATCTCGGCCCCGCCGACGTCGCCTCCCAAACTCAGCCCGACCCTCCATTCGTCCACAATGAGCCTGCCATCGACCGGCTGATCCCAAAATATCGGAAATGCAAGCATCGGCACCCCACAGAAAACGCCCTCCAGCGTCGAATTCCATCCGCAGTGCGTCAAGAAGCCCCCCACCGAGGGATGGCTCAACACCCTCATCTGATCGCACCACGGCACCACCATCCCCGTGCCGCGGACCACTTCCCGCATGCGCGGAGAATCCCCCCGAGCCGCCCATAGGAACCGCACCCCGCTCATGCTCAGACCCCACGCGATCTCTTCCGTCTGGGCGACCGAAACCGAGAGGAAACTGCCCAACGAGACGTAAAGCACGGATCGATAGGGTTGCGAGTCGAGCCAGCGGGTGTAGTCCGTGGGCTCCTCGTAGCACATCATGTGAGGGATGGAAGGGCCGATGGTGTGCACGGGACAGTGAAGGTCTTTTCGAAGCGCGTCTATCACCTGAGGCTCGAGCTCGTAGAATGAAGTCAAGAGGAGGCCTTGCGATCTTCTGGCCATGGAGAAGGCCTCCAAAGCTCGCTTCAGGATTCTCCCGGACGCAAGAAAGCCGCGTAGATCGGACAAACGCACCGAACCGTGACCGGGGATGTAGTTGCCGAGAGATTCATCCGCTTCCCCTGCAAACAAACATGTATTAGTAGTACGCAGCAAATATTTGTGTTGATATCTTGTAGTAGCATCTCGTGCTTCTGTCGCTGATAAGTTTGTGTGTTTTTGTTGCATTCATTGATCAAAAATTTCAACTTACTGCACTCTACAATTAATTGCGGTTTCAATTTGGTGCGATCAGATTTTAAATTTGCTAATTTTGATAGATGATTTTGATGTTGCCCGCTACCGGGCTACCCTAATCGGTGCCCGACTCGAGCCCGCTGACTGCTGACCAGGCTACAAAAGGAAGTGCGGGACCATCTGACATGGTATCATCATTCTCCGATTCTATAAAGAAAAAGGTGCATCCCCTGTATGAGGTATCCCGAGTAAAATCCAAGCGATATGGTCTCGAACCCTAGTGGCGGCTACCTCTAGCCGACGCTCCAACCTTCCTTCGCTTGACACTAACTTAAGTATCCGAGTCAAATCGGGTGGCCATCACCCCTCCGATTCCTAAGACGTGTTTCCTATCCGTTTCAGGCTGCCGCGAAAGATCGTTTCTCTCAGCCCAGCGAAAACCAACATATTCGGACTTTCCTGCTGCAAGAATACTCATCGCACTGGCCTGATATGGACACTGCGACATTCCAAGCATCAACAGTTTCCAAATAGTTTTCGAATTCTACCGAACTTCGAATTTTACCAAGAGTGACCTTTTTACTCTAAACTAATTGCTCCCAGACTTTGAAATTGTGACCATGCACAACTAGACCCGAACAAATAGCCAGATCCCCTGTCAACTCAACTTTCTACGTATTGCACAAGGCTTTTTTTTCATATACAATAACCTAGGTATATTTCTTTAAAGTTTGTTTGTAATTCAAAGTGTACAATCGAACAACACTTGGTGGTCAAAGTACACCCTGGCTTTCACAGAAGAGTAAAATACACAGCACATGGTCTGTCATTTTCCCCCCATCGAGATTACTGTCTGTCCACCGCCGGCCATGCGGAGACAGCGGTCACCATCCCACGAACCGATGTTTTTTTTATTTATATGACATTAAAAAATTAGAATTTCAAGAACCAGTAAAAAAAACCGTACCTGCGGGGATCATCGCCGTAATGGGCTCGTCAAGCCCCGCCAACGAAACGGCAGGGAGAATCCGATCGAAGTGATGGAGAGCAGAGAAGACGGAGGCCGACATGGTGTTGAGCGAGTACACCGGAATATTCCTCCTGTTCCCCACCGCCACCGCCCACGGCACGTAGATATCCGCAACTATCGCCTCCACCGCCGGCTTCATCCCCTCTAGAACATTCTCGAAGGGCTCCTCCATCTTGGTGAATACGGCGTCGAGGAACCCGGCGAAATCTTCGGCCCTTCCTATCTCCGACGGGATGCAGTTGGGAATCGTCACGAGCCGCACGCTCGGCGGAAGAGGCGAGGGAGAGGACGATGAGGAGATGAGCTGGGCCCACTCCTCGGTGACGACGAAGGAGATGATGAAGCCGCCGACGTCGAGGCAGCGGCAGAGGTTTATCATGGGGTTGACGTGGCCGCGGCCTGGGTAGGGTACGGCGGCCACGTGGCGGGGTCTGGTTGGCAGGGCGGGCGACATTATTTTTTGTGGAGGAAGGAGGGCGAAAGCGGGTGAGCTGGAGGAGGGTGGTACCAGTGCCAAATGGAGTAAGACCTACCTCGAGTGCTGTCAATTGCACTACTTGAATTTCTCAATTCACCACTTTTATTTACTAGTTTGACCTTGCTAATAAAATTACATTTCTACCCTCAATAGCATTCTAATTCCCGACAGTCTACATCCACTCTGATTTCGACTCCAAGTTTACCGACATCTTTGAGGAAGGCCATGAACTCGCCCTCAAAACCTACCAACAAACCTTCAACCTCGATGTCACTGGCGTGCTCGACCTATCCACCATCAAGCAGCTCGTTAGCCCCCGGTTTGGCGTGGCCGACATCATCAATGGCACCTCCTCCATGATCATTCTGGAAGGACACATCAGGCTGCCAACCGTATGAGTTCTTTCCCGGGATTCAATGCGGACTTCACCATTGGATTTTACAGAGGAGACAATGGGGACGGAGATGCATTCGACGGTGTTGAGTCATTGGGCCGGAGTTCGAGGCAACTCGGTCGCCGGATGATTAAGGCCCAACGGGCCCGCCAAAGAAGCCCGACGTCGACTCAGTCAAAGCCAAAGCGGCTAGTCGACCGTTGGGTCCCTCACGCTCGAACGTGGGATTAAAAGCGGACTCGAGAATCTAGGAGACGTGTGCCACATTTACTCCTATTAATGGGGAGAGATCGTGGCCTCATTATATATGGATGGCCGTTATCTCCCCAATGTCTCCAAAGGGACCCTGAACATGTATAACTAGGGAAAAGGGTCTCATCTTCAAGGTACGAGGTCTAAGACATTGAACTCTATCTTCTCACTTTTACCATTCTTATATTCGAGCTTGCGTTGCTAGTCTCGAGACGAACCTCCGTGGTCGATCTCAGCTACACCAAGCTCCCTCTCTTCCTTAAGTTCCATTCTAACTTAAGCATCGGAGGAGATTTGGGTCGGAACCCAGATCCGACCCCCCTAACGAGCTCCTATGGTGCAGATCAACGATCGTAGTCCAGCCCCGAAGGTCGACGTCGAGCCCTACAGCCTCGAACGATCGACGCGACGGTCGCCCGAAGGTCGATCGAAGGTCGTAACACATCCTACCATCATCATTCGACCCAGGTTCTCCCAACTGAGGTCCCAATCCAATGCTGACGAGGCTCCAACTCAGCGCCTTGAGTCTACGTCAGCCTGACAACTGTAACGGTCAATTTTGGCCTTAACAATTTGGCACCGTCTGTGGGAAAATGTTAACCATCTTGTCATCCCAAAGCAGTCAAATAGCTATGACAGTTGGGCCCAACAATATCGGACCGGTCGAAGGTCCGAAGGAAAAGCCAATAGCAAACAGCGTCTTGGTAGAGGACGTCGCGGACTCCACAACACCACCACCTCGACCAACATAGGGGGCAAAGGAGCCCGGAGTGACTCAAAGAGAATTCAACCAATTTACTGAGTAGGTCGATAGGAGCCTAGGCGCATTGGCGGCTTTACTACGCTAGAACATGGGGAGCCCATCCCCCGTAAATGAGCCACCGCCGCCTCCGAACCTGTACCTGACGCCGATGAGGGGGTCAGCATTCCTCCGAGATCTGGGGGACCCAAGAGCGGAGATTAACCTCGACAGTTAGACCCCCCCAGCCCACCAATACAACAGAGCCGGTGTCGATAATCGAGCTTTCATGCCCCAGGGGGAACCCCCCTACTCCAATTACTGGGTGGCCACACACGACATCATAAACCAGGTAATATATGGAGCACCTCCAGGTTATAACCCGCTAAACCCTGCAAGGGAGGAGATAAAAAATCGATCCTCCGGAGCCAACTTCTCGCAACCCGGAGCGGGAGGATCCGTGTTGGTCCAATCCACTATTCGGAAGACTCCCCTGAAGGAGAATATCATCTCCTCTCCTTTTCTTCCCAAATTCAAGCGCACTGCCCTACCAGCTTATGATGGCAAAGACGACCCATGGTCGCACATTCAGAAGTATCTAAATGTCATGCTACTCTACGGAGCCGAGGAGCCATACCTTTGTAGAGCTTTCAATGCCACTCTGACCAAGAGGGCCGAAAGCTGTTACGAAGGGCTACCCCATTGCTGCATCGGCTCATTTGACGAGCTGGCAGAGATATTCTGCAAGCAATTCACCGTCGGACGATGGCCCAAGAAGATGTCGTCCCACCTCTTCTCGCTCAAACAGAACGAGAACGAGTCAATCTGAGCCTTCATCCAGAGATTCAACGACGAGAGGCTCGATGTAGAAGAGACGTCGGATGTGACCATCATAGCTGTGCTGACCCAGGCTGTCAGAAACACGCACTTGAGGAGGGCCCTTCACCAGCTCCCCACTAACACCGTCGTAGAGATACTCAACATAATAGATCGGTTCACTTCCTCTGAGGAGGCGGAAGAGCCATCTGGGGCTAATGCGAAGAGCACCTCCTCCCGCTGAGGAGACACGAGGCGAGAGAGACCAAACTCGGGAACCCCCCGCCAGGAGTCTCGAGACAAGAGGCCTAAGGAGAGGAGCCCTCGAGGCAAGTAGTGTCCTACCTACGCTAAGCCGGTCGTTCCTAAGACCAAAGTCCTCGCATACGCCCCGCGAGAAGAGCTGATCCAAGAGGCTACGAAGAAGGGAAAATACGAGAAGAGGGACGACCTCAAATTTTACAAATACCACAACGACTATGGGCATGACACAAACGACTGTTGGACTCTCAAAAAGGAGATCGACGCCCTAGTCAAACAGGGACACCCCAAAGGCCTGGCCACTGATCCACCCAGCAAGGAAGGATCCTCTAAATAGAAGGGCAAGATGACAGGATCACCTGTCACCAAGGTGGTCGACTAAAGAACCACCCAAAACTCCTGGCGAATAAAGATGAACGGAGACAGCTCCGACGTCAATCGGAAAACTCATGTACGCTTTTCCTGTTTTTCTTTCGATAAAGCATATTTACCTTTATCAAATAAAGCTTCGCTTCTTTGAGCCTTCTTAAAGTTTGTATTACCCAATCAAAACTCCCCTCGAAAAAGGATCCGACCCTTAAGAGGTGTGGGAAAAACTGAACTCACTTACGTAGAGGCAAACCAACGAGCGTCAGCCGTAAGTCGAAGGGGCATCCCCTTCGCGACTGAATGACTCTCTCAAGCAAGTGTCAGGTGTAAGTCGAAGGGACTTCCCCTTTGCGACTGAACGATTCTCTCAAGCGAGCATCAGCCGTAAGCCAAAGGGGCATCCCCTTCACGACTGAACGACTCTCTCAACCGAGCGTCTGCCGTAAGTCGAAGGGGCCTCTCCCTCGAGACTGAACAACTCTCTCAAACGAGCGTTAGCCATAAGGCGAAGGGGCCTCCCCTCGCGACTGAACGACTCTCTCAAACGAGCGTCAGCCTTAAGTCGAAGGGGCCTCCCCTATGCAACATAACGACTCTCTCAAATGAGCGTCAGCCGTAAGTCGAATGGACTTCCCCTTCGTGACTGAACGACTCTCTCAAGCAAGCGTAAGCCGTTAGCCGAATGGGCCTCCCCTTCGTGACTGAACGACTCTCTCAAGTGAGCATCAGCCGTAAGCCGAAGTGGCCTCCCCTTTGCAATTGAATGACTCTCTCAAGCGAGCGTCAGCCGTAAGTCGAAGGGACTTCCCCTTCGCGACTGAACGACTTTCTCAAGCGTGCGTCAGTCGTAAGTCGAATGGGCATCCCCTTCGCGACTGAACGACTCTCTCAAGCGAGCGTTAGCCATAAGTCGGAGGGGTCTCCCCTTCGCGACTAAACGACTCTCTTAAACAAACGTCAGCCGTAAGTCGTATGGGCCTCCCCTTCACGACTGAACGACTCTCTCAAATGAGCGTCAGCCATAAGCCGAAGGGGCCTCCCTTTCGCGACTGAACGACTCTCCTAAGCGAGCGTCAGCCGTAAGCCGAAGGGGCCTCCCCTTCGCGACTGAACGACTCTCCCAAGTGAGCGTCAGCAGTAAGTCGAAGGGACTTTCCTTTCGCGACTGAATAACTCTCTCCAACAAGCGTCAGCCGTAAGTCGAAGGGACCTCCCCTTCGCGACTAAACGACTCTCTCAAGCGAGCATCAGCCGTAAGCCGAAGGGGCGTCCCTTCGCGATTGAACGACTCTCTCAAGCGAGCGTCAGCCGTAAATCGAAGGCACTTCCCCTTCGTGACTGAACAACTCTCTCAAATGAGCGTCAGCCGTAAGTCGAAGGGGCCTCCCCTCCGCGACTCTCTCCAACGAGCATCAGCCGTAAGTCGAAGGGGCCTCCCCTTCGTGACTGAATGACTCTCTCAAGAGAGTGTCTGCCGTAAATCGAAGGGGCCTCCCCTTCGCGACTGAATGACTCTCTCAAACGAGCATCAGCCGTAAGTCGAAGGGGCCTCCCCTTCGTGACTGAATGATTCTCTCGAACGAGCGTCAGTCGTAAGTCGAAGGGGCCTTCCCTTCACGACTGAACGACCCTCTCCAATGAGCGTTAGCCGTAAGTCGAAGGGCATCCTCTTTGCGACTGAACGACTCTATCAAGCGAGCGTCTACCGTAAGTCGAAGGGGCCTCCACTTCGCGACTGAACGACTCTCTCAAGCAAGCATCCGCCGTAAGTCGAAGGGGCCTCCCCTTCGCGACTGAACGACTCTCTCAAGCGAGCGTCAGCTGTAAGTCGAAGGGACTGCCCCTTCGCTACTGAACGACCCAAATCCCCACTTCGTCAACTACGGATCTGGTAGATCTCTCTCACTCTCAACGGACATAGTGGTCAAATTCTAAATGTGGTTCGATGGTTTACCCTCGATCACCCCGAACTAGCACCTAACCCATCGAAAGGGACCATCAGACATTGATACCACCACGGGGCATGAACGATAACAAACGAAAAGAGGCAGTGGCACACGAGAATACACTGGTCAAATCTTACATCGGCCGTTCAGGCCCTTGATCTCCCTCCAACACGGCCATGGGCTCCAAATTCCCAGTGGCAACAGCTCTTGCTTCGTCATCGGCCGTGGTGGTAGCCCCGTCCACGGAAGCTACCTTCTCCATGCTTCGGCTCGACTCGTCGTCGCCTTGGCTGGACTCATCCTTGCCGAGGTCTGGAAATATCACCGGGATCTCGTCAATCTCCGCGGAAATATCTGGGTATCGATTCCTCATCTCCAACCGGTATTGCTCGTAGCCCTACTTATATAGCTCGTCAAAGTTGGGAAACGTATCCGTGAAATCCCGGATCGCCTTCTCTAAAAGGACGTCAGCTTTGACTCTCTTCTCCAGCAGAGCATTCTCCACTCGCTCTCTTAGGGTGATCTGTTCTGCTTCCCTCCTACGAGACTCGCTTAACTCTTGCTCGAGTTTCTCAATGATTAGCGACCTCGTCTCGAAGAGGCGGCTGATTCTCTCCAGCTCAGCCAGGGATTTCTCCACCCTAGACCTGACGGCCTCCAGAGTGACACCGTGATTGGCAACCTCCGAAGCTCGACGACGCAATGCTGTGGTAGCCATAAGAGCCTGCACACAACATCCGACGGTCAGCCTATGCGCTGATATTGGCATCGATAGAGGCCCAAACGATATACACCTGGATGCTGGCATGGACAGCTATTGACATAAGCCGCTCATAGTCGACCCTTTCCACGACAGCCCTGTCCCGTGGAGGGTCACATTCTTGGCGATGCAAGAGGTGGCCCCACAGTCGAGGAGAGAAGAATCCCCACGCCTCAATGGATACCTCGCCTTGACAAGCTCCTCCTCAGAACAGTCGAGGGGATCCTGGGGAGATCGGACCCCGAGCAACATCGACCTATACTCCTCGTGGATGTCTTCAGGCAACACTACGGATGGAGACAGACCCCCCTGGGCCAGGTGTCCTAATGCACGCAAAGATCCGGTGGAACCTGAGTCTCCCTTGAATCTTCTTCATAGAGTGCATCTCTCCCTGGCTGGGAGGCCTGATCCGTGGATGCATTCGACTCAGATGGCTCCGAGTCACTGAGAAGGATCCTCTGCCGCTTCTTGCCCCCCTCCAGTGCAACCACCTCAAACTCGGGGGCGGATAATTTCTTCTTCTACTGAGGGCGAGCCACCTGGGCAATCCCTTCGACGATCATGGACCGGTCTCCAGACGGCTGAACCATCGATCTTGATACGATTGGCGCCCGAGGTGACAACATTCTCGCCTCCGCCTCTCTGATGGAAGCTTCGACTGCTTCCTTCAAGGAAGGATCTACCTGGTAGTCCATACTGGTCATACCTACCAGATTCGCAAACAAGTTAGGTCGAGTAACGAGGGTCGAACAGTTGGCAAGCACGGTCGAACGAACCTTTCATCCATACGGTACGACGCACCACCTCGTCCAACCACAGCCACTCGGGCGACCTCATACCCTCGGGTAGGCTCTTCAGAGTGTCGGCCGCTTTCTTCTCCTCAACGGTCAGCGGCTTATCCTCGGCAGGCCCTAAATCAGGGGTGCCCCAACCGGTGCATAAGCTCGCCTCCCCCTGGAAGACCACAAACACAAACTCGTCCTTCCACTTGTGGTTGGAGGTGGGAAGATCTTCCAGCAGCTTCCTCCCTCGAGGGGCCATTATCGTATACCACCCTAGAGTCTTAAGGGGAGGGATCGAGAAGAAGTGGTTGAACAGACGCAGGGATGGCTCGATTCCCTTCGTCATGCACAAAATTATGAAGCCCATCAACATGCCGATAGAGTTCGGCATCAGCTGGCAGAGGGAAATGTTCAAGTTGCACAGGAAGTACCGTAGGAAGGGATGCAAGAGAAATCGGAGGCCCTGTTCGAAGGTTTTGACATAGACCCCCGCTTCCCGACCGTCGGGACGATGAGCCCTCTTGTCCCTACCAGGCAATCTGATCTGATAATCGAGGCGAACAAAACTCCTCTGAAGCGCATTGATTTGGTCGACCTTGACTTTAGACTGCACATTCACCAGTAAGCCTTGCTCCATGACCCCCTCCCGATTATTCTAGATGGCGGCGACCACATTCCTTCCGGAGGCAGAGGACGAAGTCATTACTCTCGAGAGAAGGAAAATCTGAATCGAGCAAATGAAGATGGTACTCCCACGCTCCTTCACTGGAACCTCAATATATGGGAAAGACGGCAACCACATGATGGGACACGCGTCAAGAATCCAAGGACCCAGAATGTCATGGATTTTGAACCAACAAATCATCCGAATCGACGAGGCGGTCATTTTGGCGCCTATAAATCGAGTGCTATTTTCTCGACTGCCGTGCCCCATTAAATGCAATGTAATGTTGCTTGACCTCAGCGGATGGATCCTTGAAGGTCGTGCGACGAGGGCCATTGTTGAGTCATTGGGCCGGAGTTCGAGGCAACTAGGTCGTTGGATGATTAAGGCCCAACGGGCCCGCCAAAGAAGCCTGACGTCGACTCAGTCAAAGCCAAAGTGGATATTCGACCGTTGGGTCCCTCACGCTCGAACGTGTGATTAAAAAAGGACTCGAGAATCTCGAGGACGTGTGCCACATTTACTTCTATTAATGGGGAGAGATCGTGGCCCCATTATGGATGGCCGTTATCTCTCCAACGTCTCCAAAGGGACCTTGAACGTCTATAAATAGGGGAAAGGGTCCCATCTTCAAGGTACGAGGTCTAAGACATAGAACTCTATCTTTTCACTTTTACCACTCTTATAGTCAAGCTTGCGTCGCTAGACTCGAGATGAACCTCTATGGGTCGATCTCAGCTACACCAAGCTCCCTCTCTTCCTTGATGTCATGCCCTATTTTGAACTATACGTGTATTCTACCGTATACATGCGATATTTCTACCTACGATGCATACGTAAGTATGAAATAAACGTAGATATTGATGTATGTAACGTAGTGAAAGGGGTATTGGACCGTAATATATGGCTAAGAGACGAGAAAGCGAGATTGAGTGCGGGAGAAGTGTGAAAGACGTCGTGAGTGCAAAACAACAGGAATGTGTTGGACGTGGGTGCGTGGCACATGTATGCATGTGTATGCATGCATGGGTATGTGTAGGGAAGCCATGCAAGTGTGAAAGGGGTTAGGGGTCAATGGCAACCCTCGTAAATTTTTAGAAAGGCGAGGGGCAAAATGGTCATTTGGACCAAAAGTGCTGTGTGTACATACTTAAGTGGTCGGTGCATAAAGTAATGGCATACTTGTAAATACTTGAATATGTGAGGGGTAGTTTGGTCATTTAATAAATAACATGGCTTATGGGATAAGCCATGAATCATTCTAGATTTCTCTCCCTTCTCTTCTCTTCCTTTCTTTTCTTCCCTTATCCTTTTCTTCTCTTTTCTTCCCTTATCCTTTTCTTCTCCATTTATTTTCTAATTTCCCCTTCTCTCACTCCCATATCCCCATCCCCACTCATAATGGCTGAAATTCTCCCACAAAAAAGAAGAAGAAGAAGAAGAAGAGGAAGAAGAAGAGAAGAGGAAAAGAAAGAACTCTTGAGGTAGGAAACTAACTTGGGTTGGAAATCTATTTAGGGTTTATTTTCCTCATGTTTTTATATCATGTTTTACCCATATGAATTAGTGGTAATCAAATTGATGTGCCATGTTTTAATTTTCATGAATATCCTATTGAAATTCCAAGCAAACTTATCTCTTTTGAATTTCTGAAATTCTGTTTCATGTAGTTGCTGTAATTACTGTTACTGTAGCTCAAATTAGGGTTCGAAAAAATTATGAGCTTGTAGATATTGCAGTTCTACCCCAAAATCATATAAATTTTGATATAGTTTCAATTCAGAAATTAGGAGAAATAAATCCATCTTCACAACATGTCTGTTTGATTTTCAGTGTTGATACAGTTTAGTAAAATTGGCCTAGACACTTGCACACATCATGGAATTTTGTGTTCTTGGCCTTGTTGGAAAGTTAACAAGTTTTTCTAAAAATTCACCAGATTGCTTATATGTCTAATTTCTGGCTCCAACATGCCCAAAATTGGATTTCAATACAGGCTCTGAAACCTGTCTGAAAAATAGATTTGACACACTTCACTAATTAATTCACCATAAATCAAATAATTAATATTTTTTAATGAAAATTTATATGTGAATCCATAACTATCATATCTACAAGTTCCATTCAGGACGTTTTGCTAAATTAAGTATATAATTGGATGATATCAGTCACTTGTTAGGACATCATGTGCATTTCCTGCAAGCTGAAGCTTTTGCATGGTGATATGGTTTGTGTGATATTGCCATTCGTATCCCTATTGTCCATGATTGTTGTTATTGCCTAAAAAGGAAGTTGATTGGTGTGATATACTATGAAATTGCTAATGTGATTGATATGTGGAACATGATGCATATCATGTGTTCGATGAAATGCCTTAATGAGGGCAATAACCAGTAATTTGAGAAACGTGTATGGGTTAGTGTTGGCCTTGAGCCACATTTATAATTGGTAAAGTTAGAGGTTTGAATGGCATGGATAAATTGAAATTGTGAGTGGATGGTGTGTTGTGATAGAGGACATGTCACGTGAGTGCATGACCCTATGTCTGATGATGGACAATTGAGGTGATATGTGCATACCCATGCCATCAAGACCCCTAACGTGTCACTTATGATGTTAACTTATAAAACTGAGTAAATCTCAATCCTATCTAATGAGGGTAAGTTAGCAAAGCCCGGGTTTTAGGTGGGATTTGAGTAAATTGTGGATATGAGGCCTGGACTGTGAAGTTGGGAGATGATTATTTGATGTGTGGAGTTTACACCCACTCGCCTTTACCGGGAGTGGAGGGGATTTTTACACCCACTCGCCTTTACCGGGAGTGGAGGGGATTTTTACACCCACTCGCCTTTACCGGGAGTGGAGGGGATTTTTACACCCACTCGCCTTTACCGGGAGTGGAGGGGTAAGGAGGTGGAGAGCCTCACTCCTGCCAGGGACGGGGGAGCTGAGAGGCCCGACGTACAGTGCATGTGTCCACTGCGTCGTGTGCTATATTCACCCCAAATTTGGGGTGAAGTCCATGTCCTGGTATCACACAGTTTACCCAAGTTCCAATTAATTCAATTAT
Organism: Scilla litardierei; assembly: GCA_030789695.1. NCBI lineage: Eukaryota > Viridiplantae > Streptophyta > Magnoliopsida > Asparagales > Asparagaceae > Scilla > Scilla litardierei. Next base: position 318,645,440 of record CM061142.1, on the reverse strand, counting down.
AAAATAATAAAAATAAGATTTGTGTGTTACTTCTTCTGCTGGCAGCACTTCCCCTTCCCCTTTGCCTGTACTTGTGGCTCTGTGTCATGCCTCAGGCACTTACACTTATCTTATTTGATACTGGTTGCTTGAGCACTCGTGTTATTATTATTATTATTATTCGTGCTAACCCTTTTCTTGTAGTAACTCGACGCTGGACCGTAGGTATGATTCCATTGTTGTAATTATTTAATTTTCATTATATCCCTTAGTTACATACTCCATTTCTCTTGCTTGCCTTGTGATTTGATAACCTTAGAACGGAGTTCCAAACCCAAGTTGGTTCCTACTGGGGCACACATTGATGTGCTCCTCTTTATTTTCAGGTAGCAGGGGTATCATTGTTGGAGGTGACTTGGAGTTGGGTTCAGGGGTAACACCGGGTGTGAGCTGTAGTTGTAGTCTGGTATGGTTGTCTTGGGAGGTGGAGAATGATGGTGTATATGTAGTGGTGTACCTGGATGATGTATATAAATGGAAGTTGTTATATATATGTGTTATGATGTTGTTGTTCTTTGTTATTTATGAGTTGTTGATATTATAGTGGATTTTCACTTGTACTATCCCAGCACGTGTGTAGTGGCTTGCTTATTCAGTTTCCTTTTTCTCTCTCTCTTTCCTCTCTCTCCACCCCCACTCTTCAGGATACCTGGGAAGAAAAAAATATTTAAAATGCTGGGTATTCTGGGGAACGGGGCGTGACAGTTTTTGGCGGCCCATGCAGGTCACGCACTGCGATGTGCGTAAGGATAGTACACGTGATGCTTCAGTATGTGATCGGGATACATTAGCCCTAAGGTGTGTAGTGTCTAGCCTTAGGACAGAGTCCTAATGCCAAGAGCTCGAGGTATAGAGTTATCTGGGGGTCTTTTAGACTCTTGGTTCGAGACCTGTATAGGACGACCAGTATGGTATGGCTATTGACTTGTGAAGTTGTATGACGTCCTTGTGTACGATGTATAGTTAGATTCATGTGCAAGTTACATTAAATATACGTGCGTGGATCCTTAATGTGATGTATAACCTATTGAATATGTATTAAGATGTGGGTGGCTACTAGATATGTATAGAGTATGCAGATTCATGTGTATCCCTTTGTATCCCACCTCGGTAGACGCGGGTATACTAGATGTGTAGTGCCACTGATGATGGAATTATTTAATTGAGTATTGGCTGACTAGAAAGATATAGATTGAACTATAGTTGAATAACTATATGAGGTGTATTGTTAGATGGGTGTATACGAGTGTGATGTATACTATATGAGGTGTATACGTATGTGGTTGAATGACTATATGCTAGCATAAGGTATTGCTTTAAATGTAAAACATATGAGTCTTCAATGTATTACTGTTTCTGAGGGATAATGGTTGTAATCATGTTAAATTATCAGTATTAGAGTGGGGGAAACAAGGTTAATTCCGTACCAACATGTTGAGTGTGATGGATATGTGGATCGGTCATAAGCGGTACATGGGAGTGTACGTCAATGGTGATAAATGTATATGTCTATAATGAGTCATATAGGAGCACCGAGATATATATATATGTGTGTGTGTGTATGACCCTTGAAGACATGCATGTATGTTGTGTGTGTGTACCTGACCCTTGTATGTGTGTTTGTATATCAGGCTGTAGGCATGTATGTGTGCCTAACTAGCCATTCATTATTTATATTTGTATGCTTGTGTCTTACATGTGTGTAAACCGTGTAACATGTATGGGATGTGGTATATGAGCCTGTCCGTGTGATACGATTGCTGCATAGCGAAGAATGGGTCTTAGGTTGGTTTGCCTATGTGGCTTGGCTATATATGGTGTGTATATAGCGATATAGATAAGTAATGGACGTATGGATAGAATGAGTAATGCTCCAGGGTGTTTGGAGTAGATGTATCCTAAGGAGAGTAGGAATGCTTTAGACCCGTCCACCTAAGTTGAGGCATTAGCTCTCTACCGTGCCTATTATGGAATATGGATATATGTATAACGTGTAACATATGTAGAATGTGATGTATGAAAGGATTTGGGATTATACAATGCATGTATAAGTGGGGTGGCTATGGGTTTGCGCGGCTAAGTGGAGTTATGGTTTATATATGTGTGTATACGGTTACCCCGTAGAATGGTGTTTATAAGACCATTTGGATGTATATGTCGTGTATGTATTCTTCTACATATGGTGGCATGAGGGAAGACTGTGTATTGGTATATGAGATACTTGTATGTATGTAGGTGTGTTGTAGCAAGTGTGGTGTGATTGTGTATATGTGTTGTTACTAGTGAATATGTATTGGTGTATGTCTTATGAGTGGTTATATATATATATATGTATGTGAATGATCCCTATTCTGATATGCATGTATCAGTATATGGAGTGTGACCATCTACTGGATGTGTACGAATGTTGAAATACACTTATTTGCGTGTATACTAGTATGTTAGTAAGAGTGTGGACATATTGAATGTTAGGTATATAGTGGTATGGGTAGCTGCCGACTACCTGCTGGTATAGTTTGGGTAGCTCGACTGTAAGGTTGTGTAATAGTAGAATATATATATATATATATATATATATATATATATATATATATATATATATATATATATATATATATATAGTATGTGTGTATGGATGTGTGTGTCCATACATGGGAATGTATGTGCATGGTTGCAAGAATCCTAATCAGTACATATGCATGTTTGTGTGCATACCTACTATTAGAATAACAATCTGGTGTGTATGAGCAAGCGTGTATTTGGCTATGTGTAGGCTTAGATATCTATGTATGGAATTGATATATATACCTCTTCGTGTACATAACACGTATGTATATATAATTGGGTCATGTAGAGTATTCGTGTGGTGTATTGGTTGAAGTGTATATGTGAATATGTATTATGGTTGTATGGATTTCTATTATACGTGTTACAATGGAGTGTAGGGATGTGTTCATGCATGTGCAGTGTGCAGTAGAGGCAATATATGGTTGTGTGTGTATTGGTTAAATAAATATATACTTATATATATATATCTATATTATAAAACAGGGATGTTATCATGGGTTTTTGGATAAGAGTTTTTGAGAAGAGAAATTGGATAAAGGTTTGAATTGTATTTGGGGGTATATAAATGAGGGATGTTATAATGAGATATGGATAAGAGAAATTGGATAAGAGAAATTGGATAAGAGGTTGAATTGGATTTGGGGTATAAATATGAGGGATAAGAGAAATTGGATAAGAGTTTTTGGATAAGAGAAATTGGATAAGTGTTTATATGAATCTGGGGGGAGTTTTGAAATTTAAAATTTGAAATTTGAAAACATTTTGAGGTTTAAAATTTAAACATCCAAAAAAATCTCTTCCCTGCGAGCACTATCTTCCCCCAAAAACACTTCAGACCCAAATTCTCTTCCCTACCCAAAAAAATCAATTTGAAATTTAAACCCGTGATTGGCTCTCTCCCCCTGATTTCAACAAAATGCAACGATCTTTTGCTCTCAAAAAAATTTCTCCTTTTGCACATCCACGCCCCTATTCCCCACCAAACCCCGAACCCCAGGTCACTCCTCCCCCTCTTCATTCGATTTTAAGCGACGGTAATGCTGGAGGTTGAAGGAGAAAGAGCAAATGGGCCACGTCCGAACCCAAGACATCATCAAAGCCCGTCATCACAGAGCTCAGCATGATCACCTGGGTCCATCTCCTATTTCCTTTCTCCTAGAGCTTAGCTTGCTGGTAATCCTTTATTTTAAAAATTCATGTATTCATCCCTCATTGGTTGCATTTTATTGAGATTGTGATGGAAAAGCTTCAATTTTGACAGCATTTGATGCATTTCTGATGGATTCGATTAGGTTTTTGTGTTGCAATTGATGTAAGCTAGCGGAAAATGAATCCGATCTATTCGCGGTAGATGTTGACGAGGTCGAGCTCAACATCTTCCTCAAATCTTTCTCGATCTCAACTTGCAGGTAATCTTTTGATGTTTGCTGTTTATCAAGATTTTTTTGGGGAATTTGCTGCACAAATCCTTTCCATGCCCAGTTTGGTTTTAAGGGCTGCCTTTCTTAATAGAAGAGAATATTAGCCCATGTAATGAAAAGATACAACTTATCTTAAATGTTCAAATTGATGCCCCGTGGCTAAAATGCTTAAACATATTTTAAAAAGATGTTCACTTGGATTTACAAAGCGTTGGAACCAATGTACTAGCAAAACAAAGGTCAAAGGTACACCACAAACCAGTGTCTTTTGTAGACAAGGGCATGGATTAGTGTGTGAAGCATGTAACTATTAAAAATGAACCAGTATCTTTTGTAGACAAATATCTGCATGTAGGTATAGGCAATAAGATTTATATGAGACACGAAAGTTCTCTGCAAATAAACCAATCAGAAAAAATCGCTCAATAAACCATAAGTCCTACCCCCATGACTTGAGCCTTAATTCAATTACAGATATGCATGGTCACATGATTGGCTTTACACAAGCAGAAGTGTATTGATACATCAGGAAGATAAGTCCCACAAATTTTCCAGAGTAAGTCAAGTTTTCCTACTAACAAATTAAAGTGTCTTACAGTATTGCATATCTTTATAATCCAGTGACAGTTGTAACAAAAAATTCAACTGTTCATTGTTCATTTGTTGCATTTGATGTGGAATATTTTTGTTGTGACAGTGTAATATTGGCCCATGAAGTGGATATTTTTGTTCAACTTGCACGTGAGTTTATTGCTAGGATTTTAAATGCCAAATTAAAATTTTTTCCACTTCACAGAAATATTCATGCCATCAAAATTCATGTGTTCTTTGCTCATTGTTTCCACTTCACACAAATATTCAACTTCACAAAAATACTGCCACCAAAAATTCATGTGTTTTCTTGGATTCGATCGGGTTTTTGTGTAATTTGTGTTGCACCTGATGGAAGCGAGCTGGAAAATGGGGAAATTATCATACGGTTTTTGTTATCTCTTCTCTGATTCTGGACATTGTAACATGAGTTTGTTTTATTGTTGTTTACATTATTTGATATCATGAGGGGAGGCTCATTATGTAATTTTGCGAGGTTGAAAGTGTTTTTTTTAGTTTTTTATATTGCTTTGGTATTGATTGTAGTTTGCAGATGAGATAACCAGTATTTGGTGGCAGTATCTGTTGATTTTTTAAACTTTTCAGGATATCATGTTCTATCAAGAAGATTATCTACATGAGTGTGGTTTTTGTTTTTTGTTGTTGTTTTTGATTTTTTGTGTAGAAAGCAATTTGGAGAGGCGTGTCTCCTTTCACTCGATTTGGATTCTATTTTATCTATGAACCTTTCTATGCTAATTTGTTGAAACATCCCTGTGATTCTTAGGGATCTCCAACGATTCACAAACAAAAGCAACCTGGACATGATCTCCGGCGATTCTCAGGGATCCCTTGAAGAAATAGAGCACCTCCAGCGTTTCTCTGATGGAATTCGATCTATCCCGGCGTCACCAATTCCAATCTCATTTTCATCATTGTCGGCTTCCCAACCCTCATAGCCGAGATTTTTTTTTCATTACTGCCGGCTTCCTCTGATGTAAAGGTGAGATTTTTTTGTTGATTCATTGTTTTTCTGTACCTAAATTGAGGAAAAGGTTGCTAACTCTAAAAAAGTTGATGAAGCTTGAATATGGGTTATAAGTAGTCGAATTGTACATTTGAGTACATATTAATACATAATTTGGTTTTGTTGGTTTTGTTTGGTTAATACATATTACTATGATTGCATAATACATATTAATTCGCAAATGTACAGTTATGCATATCAATATTAATACATAATACATATTAATATGCAAATGTACAGTTATGTATTAACATGTTATGTATTAACATGATTAATATGTAGTAGCATGATTGCATTTTGTTTGGTTAATACATAATACATATTAATATACATTATTGTTGAAGGAATGAGTAAACAAAACACACAGGCATAACCAAATATACTGAATGTCCCAAATTGTATACATTGATAAATCTCGATCATGGGTACGGTGGGGGGGGGAGGTTCTGAAACAATAACACAATGTCAACTCTTTGGTACGGTCAATTTTATTTGCTTGATTGATATAATTTTTTTGCTAAGATGGATGAATTTAGCCTTGGTACACGAGTGCACAGGAGATGTTTGCTTACATTCCTCCAAGACCATTTCAAAGCCTCAAATATTCTTCACTGGAAATTCCCTTAGGGTTGGATTCCTATGGGGATGGAATACATAATTTAATTTTTTTTGGTTTTTTTTGGTTTTGCTTTAAATATGCTTGATCACTATGTTCCGATGTATGATCATGTGAGCAAATTCTAATTTGTTGTGTTATTTTTATCTGGAGGACGGAATACCAATGAAACATGCTAAAAGTGATACAATGCAGAATCTGAGCTTCAACATACACATGCAATCTCCAATGTCCCTTTGATATCAATATTGTTCTGTTGCAAGCCAATCCTTCACCTAGCAACCTGAAAAAAAGCCGATGCCTATCCATATAGCAAGCCAATCCAGAATTTTTTGTAGTGCAAGCTTACGTGGTGGCAGCTGTGAATTCCACTGCAATCTAGCTGCAATTTATTTCAAAGAATTCACAGCATCAAAGTGGTTAGTTTTTCTATTTTAATTTGCAACTGTGAATCTTTTGATGAAATCACAGTAATAGCAATTCTTTATAGGAAATTGCAGTAATAGACAACACTAACATATGCCATATTTGAATTCTTTATTGGAAATCACAGATCAGTCATCTTATGCCATATTTGAATTTTTCACAGCCTCAAAAGATTTCTTTATAGGAAATCACAGTAATAGAAATTCTTTATAGTAAAGAATTTATGGCATAATAGCAATTTATGGCATATTTGCAAGATTTCTTTATAGTAAAAAATTTACAGTAATAAATATCAAAAGATTTCTTTATAGGAAATCACTATAATAGCAATTCTTTATAGTAAGGAATTTATGGCATATTCTTTATAGTAAAGATTTTATGGCAGTAGCAATTTATGCCATACTTGCAAGATATCTTTATAGTAAAGAATTTACATGAATAAATATCAAAAGATTTCTTTATATGAAATCACTATAATAGCAATTCTTTATGGTAAAGAATTTATGGCATATTCTTTATAGTAAAGAATTTATGGCATAATAGAAATTTATGGCATATTTGAAAGATTTCTTTATAGTAAAGAATTTGGAGCAATAAAAAAAGATTCACAGTTGCAAAAAAGCATTTTCAATTTTGTTAACTGGTTTCTTTGCCTGAATAGTTGCTTACAGAACAATGAGTTGATGCCATATTTGAATTTTTCACAGCCTCAAAAGATTTCTTTATAGGAAATCACAGTAATAGAAATTCTTTATAGTAAAGAATTTATGGCATAATAGCAATTTATGGCATATTTGCAAGATTTCTTTATAGTAAAAAATTTACAGTAATAAATATCAAAAGATTTCTTTATAGGAAATCACTATAATAGCAATTCTTTATAGTAATGAATTTATGGCATATTCTTTATAGTAAAGATTTTATGGCAATAACAATTTATGCCATATTTGCAAGATATCTTTATAGTAAAGAATTTACAGTAATAAATATCAAAATATTTCTTTATAGGAAATCACTATAATAGCAATTCTTTATAGTAAAGAATTTATGGCATAATAGAAATTTATGGCATATGTGAAAGATTTCTTTATAGTAAAGAATTTGGAGCAATAAAAAAAGATTCACAGTTGCAAAAAAGCATTTTCAATTTTGTTAACTGGTTTCTTTGCCTGAATAGTTGCTTACAGAACAATGAGTTGATGGGATCAGTTGTTTATCTAGCAAATTCCCCACTCAAAATACTGTAAGTTTCTCATATATTCAAAGCATACATGGTTTTTTTCTATGTATTTAATTCTTTTAATCTTTATGCTTTTGACTACTAATTTATTTACAGATATATGCAGAGTAACTATTTCAGTGGTTGTGTTTCAAAACAATTTGAAGTTATTTTGCGCTTGAGGTATCTCTTCCTGGTGTTAAATGATCAATGTAGCTAATTTTATTTAAAGTTTCATATGATTATTTAAAGTTTCATATGCTTCAAAGTTTATCCATAAATAGTTAACAGAGGCAAGGATCTTCTTTATCATCATCGGCTGTGGATGTCAAACATGGTTTTCCTTCTGTACTAAGTCAAAATAATCACAAGAGGAGATTGCATGGGGAACAGTGGTGGGAATTGTTTGTGGTGTTGTTTTAGCTGCTCTTTTTTGCTTATGCTGTTTTCATTCATATTAACAGGAAAAAAAATGAAAGCAACCTAAGAATGTCCGAATCCACAGATGAGTCATCATATGCCCTTCCAATTATTGCATTCAAAGGTACACAAAGTCTATATATGAATTTTGTTAAAGGAAATTTTGTATTCTTTGTAGGGACTTAAAGGCGCAAATTTTCTCCAGATACATGTCAATACTAGATGTGCTTGACACTAGAAAGCATTTCTTTCTTTTCTAATTTTTTAGAGAAAACTGCAACATATTTAAGAGAAGTAAAATTTCTAGAAGCTAAATCCCTCTCTCTCCCAAGTGCTATTTTAATTTATTATCAACGTATTTTTTAAAAAGACTGGTATCCTGTAGAGAAAATAAGTTAAAAGTAAATTTCCAGGAGAACTTGGAAGATGGAGATTCTCAGGCTTCCCTTGCTCTATTAGTTGTAGGATTTCATTACTCGGGCCTATGATATGGAATTTGGCCCAATGGTTATAGAGTTGATGGAATTAGGGGTGATATATACATGATCAGCTGGTTTTCAAGATTACATGCCAATGACAGATTCTTTGATTTGAAAATTAAAATTTGCTTAAAATTTGCTTGGTTGGCAAAGCGAAAGGCGGTTGTGTCAGATGAGCTTGAACCGTACATGCAACAAGACATTGTATGCCGTGGTTGTACCTTCATGAGTGATTCTCATATGTCATGGAGAAGCTTTGGTGAAGACCATGACTATTTTGAGACATTCTCAGACAAAGTGGAAATTTGTGAGCTTCTGGAGAGTTATTAACATTTTCTTTTCTTTTTCTTTTAAGCGCATCCTTTATCAAATGTTCTTAGGCTTGCTATGTGGTATATTTACATAAAAATTGTTTGGCAAATTTGTTATGATTATTTATCAGCTTTTCAGAATTGATAGTATTCTTGGCCTTCAAATTGTCTGTTGTATATGTGGGAGAATGGTTACAACTTCATTCAAAAGTGGATTTTGTGACAAAATGAATAAAATGATCATGAAAATTTTACAAAGACAAGTTGAAAAATATACTAACGAGAATTTTTCTGTGTATGTAGAGAAGCCTACCTGGAGACAAAATTATGAATTCCACAATGCTGATTATTTCTAACTCTTCTTTGGTACCTTCATCATACCGTAGAGTGCACTACCCAGACAGTTGGCAACATAATTAATACACTCCTCATTCCTATCATAGTTTGCAAGTAAGATATCAATATGTTAATTCTACTGGAAATTCTCAAAAAATAAAGGTACCGTTGTTGTTCACATGCAACAATTTTGCCATTGTAGCAGGAGTTGGAAAGCGTGCATGATCTGAAGAATGAAATGGTGCAAATGCATTAAGAAATTAGTGACTTAAAAAAGTTGGTCGCGAGTTGCATGAAGTGACATGCAAGATTGCATGATCCTATCACAGAAGAGGTTTCTTCTTCAATCCGTCAATCGGGTGAGCATTTGAAGTTTTTATATGCCATAACAAGTTTCGGACATAATGTATTCCGGGCAAAAAAGTTCTATTTTGGCATTTGACTATAATAAATTCTTTTTGAAAATTGGGCATGAGTAAATTTTTCGTAGAGCTATTAGCAGTACAAGTCATCTAATATACGCCATAATGTTAGTTTTTAACAATATGGTAAATATTTCTGAAATGCATTTTGAGATGAAGCCATTTTGTACCAACATAATGCCTGAAATATGATTAAGGGTAATAATAATTTTGGCATTGATATCTGATGAACTCACATTTACTTGGAATTTTATCATTATTGATCTTGCTGCTACTTCTCATGATCATTTTATTCATATTAAAACTCTTATATCTTTTCATTTTTCAAATTTTCCTATAAAATTAATCACACACTTAATATTTTTACAAATATGAATAAAATAGGGTCCATGGACAAATCCAAATATATGGATCAAACTTGTTGCTTTTAGAGTGCATGCGTTTTTTCTTTACATTTTATCTGACTTTTGCTAAGTGGCTAAAACCAGTTGTCCTGGATTTGCCAATTTAGTTTACACTTTAATGTCAGTTGATTACATTATTAGCACTGAGGTTCAATGCGATAACACATGAAAACCTTCAAGCGTCATGATATATAACATCTGTAGAACATCGGCGAACAAACTTTCAGTAACATAGGCTTTAATCCATAGCCAAGACTCCTAGTTCAATGGAACTTCCATTAACAGGGTGTCAACACTACACATTCTAAATAGCTGCAGTAACATTTGGTTCATTGACAATTCAAAAGGCCGTGTAACATAAAAAAAATTGCCATCTCACTTCCATCTAGCATTATGGATAATTTATTGGTAGAAGTTAAAATGGCTCTACATACATGCAAAAATAACAGACCTTTACATGTGTAAATTCTTGACAAATTGTTGTTGCAATTTGTTTGGTTTTGATTTTTGAATGATGGAGCAAGTACTTCTAGAATGAGAGATGTATATATGACAAATTGCTTTTTCTTTTTCATTTTGCAACCATTCTCAACATAAATATATATTTTTTAGTATATATATAAATACATAAAAATCATTGCTAGCTTTTCAAATTGCCCAAAAATTTATTCATGATAGTTGAAATGATTCTAGATTATCATGCTTAGTAGTTTTGCAATGTGTTGTGTTTTGACTAATGGAAGAAAATAAGCACATGTGCAAAGAGAGATATGTACATAGCCACCCGATTTCACCACCTTTCTCAATATGAACAGAAATATAGGAGTGTACATTTATGCTATTAAACTGTTAATTTAAACTTAAAATTATCGCCCTCTTTTCCAGAATGTCTATTAAATCATTCACAAAAGTCAGAGATGGTTTAGCATCAATACTTATCTAATTTATTGACTTCTTGGATCTGGGAAGAAACAACATATCATTCAAATACGTGTTTATTTTAAAATGCATATTGGCTAGCTTCAAAAGAATACATGTTTTAATCTTTGTTGAGTTTGTTGTTTGATTGTTGCGGTCGCTTAGGTGCACTCTTTATTTTCCTTAGTTGTGAGCCTATTTCTATGAGGATTGTCCTTTGAGTTCCAATTTTCTTTTCTTTTTGTTTCAAAATCTATTTTCTGTTCTTCATTCATGTATAAATTATTTCTTCTTCAGAAACTCAGGTTCATGTTTGTTAATGTACGCCTCACAAGATCTCAGTTTCATGTTTTTGCAGTCTTTCAAACAGAATATACAAGTATCCTACATTCCCGTACAAGAAACAATTCCCACAATAGCCAACTATCCAGTTTGCTTAAGGTGCGTCAATCTTTAGGTTACTTCAAGTTACTTCAAGCTTCCGGTTGCCTCAAACTTCACAATATAGCCAAAGTATCTAGGTTTTTGTGTGGAGCCTCCATTGCACAAGTGCACATACTCCAGGGTACAAGTTCTGGAAATGTGATGCAGCTTGAGCTACCTATATAAGAGGGGAAACAATCTTGAATCAATAACCTTACAAAATCTGTTCTAGGATATAGCTAAGTAGCCAAGTAAGTGTATTATGTCATACTTCATGTTATAGTATCAGATTTTCCACTTCAAAATACCTGACATGCAAAAAAACTGATCTGATATGGAGAATGCACATACTGGAGCTATACTTGAGCCATAACTGATATGTAAAATACTGATCATATGGAGAATGCACATACTGGAGCTATACTTGAGCCATAACTGATATGTAAAATACTGATCATATGGAGAATGCACCTGACATGGGTGTGTTCCTGAAAAATATGGTTCCTAAAAATATGTTTGCTCTCAAAACCCCCACCATTCGCACTCAAAAACCACACAAATATTATTTTCTGTTTTGGTAAAAAAATTTCATGTCTAAATATTATCTGTCTTTGCAGGTCATTCTCGCTCAAAATCAATTGTGTTTGTAGGGCATATAGCTGTGGGTTAATGCTTCAGGTTTCATGGAAAAAATTTCAGGGTATCTGTCATGTTTTGTAGGGTGTTTTGTTATGCAGAGAAAATTTTAACTTTGAAGGGAAAATGTCTGATGTGGGGTGTTTTGTATGGTGTTTTGTTATGCAGAGAAAATTTGGGATGTAAAGCTTTTGCCTCTATCACAAAATATTCTTGATAATATCTAGAGACAATCAGAGTGGGATGAGTTTATTGTCATCAATGAAGTTTTTGACTAGGTAAGAAATCATGTCGTTAAAGCTGTCTTTTTCCTCTTCCATCTTTGTTTGTTACATTAGTATTTTTACCCCTTGGTTCTTAACTACTCTCCAAAACCTAAAATTTGGGAAACTTCCATGTGAAATTACGAGCTCTATCATAAGAAATAAAATTTGAGCGCTTTCATATGCATGAACTCATATTTCTGGCCATGGTTTAAATTATTGATCATTGCAATAATTTTTTTCCCCCAGGTGTAACATGCTACCTTCAGATTTTGTTATTTGCATGGGTTCTTTGCGGATAAATGATTATTACATGTTTAAAGCTTTATAATGTCATGTTTTGTTAAGAAGTCATTTTCCATTCGGTTTCCTGAGCTCAGATCGGTGAATTTATGTAGTTCCCGTTGTAAATTTTGTTTAATTTTATTTGTAGTCATTGATTATTTACTTGATATGTGCAGGACTAGAAGATAAAGGAAAAGGAGCTTAATTTTTGGGAAGCTGATTTGAAAATGAGAGACCGTGTTTTATTATCAATTTGTATCATAATCCAAATTTTGTATCAATGTGTATCATATTGTTAAAACGCCTACGTTCTGAATGTATCAATTTCTGAATGTATTAATACATATTGTTAATACAAATTTCAAATTTTTGATACATTTCTAATTTTAGAAATTGATACATATTAATACAACAAATTGATACATACTGTTAATTCATGTGCCTAAATCAAAATATTGTTAAAACTCATACGCGTAGATCTTAATCATCACTCTACGTATGAGTTCTCACTGTTGTTAATTCATGTTGAGTTTTAACAATATGTACCAATTTCTGAATGTATTAATTTTAAATTTTGTTAATACATATTGTTAAAACATGGCTTTAGTTCTCACTGTATTTATTGTTAATACACATTGATACACCCAACTTTTGTTAATACATATTGTTAAAACATGGCTTTAGTTCTCAAATTTGTATCAATTTTGTATCAATTTGTATCCTATTCCAAATTTTGAATCAATTTGTATCATATTGTTAAAACTCTGTGATATGGCAAACAACTCTATATATCAATTCTGTATATGGCACACTATCATATATGGCAGAATTGTAGATGCCATTGCCAACAATTCTTCCTATCATTGATAACGATTCTTTAATATAACAATTTTTCCTGCCATATAAGAATTGTTATATCAATTTTGTATATCCTGCCATAACAATTCTTATATCAAACAATTCTTCTTATCCTGCCATATCAAGTTATCTTGCCATATCAGACAATTCTGTGATATCAAACAATCATATGATCAAGAATTCTGTGATCAAGTTAATAAAATATGGCATGACATGTCACATGATATTGTTAATAAGAATTGTATAAATTATATGATGTGCAGGATATGGAATTGATCTAATAACTGAACATTTGTACGCATAAAATTGATTTTGCATTTGAAAATTTCTATCTGGCTTCACTACTTTCCTGGATCTGAAAGCACAAAAAAATCATATCTTAGTGTGATCATTGTATTGAAAATAATAGAACCAGATGAATGACTTGGTAAATAAAATCTGATCACTCACACCCTTCAGATTCTAGAGGCATAAAATGGCAATAGATGCTAATTTAATCTAGAATATAGTTAATGTATCAAGAGTGATTCTAATTAAACAACAAACATTAGACTGGCGTGTGCTCATCAGTGACTGAAAATATGTGGTAGCATTCACGGGAAGGGCACTTCTCTGTCACTGGGATAACCGCATATATTTTTAGTCATATAACATTTTACATATATATATATATATATATAAATTTTCGACAACAAAGTCATGTTCCTTAAATGACTGTAACTCAGACATTAACTATATTGCTTTTTATATCACATTTGGACTGAAACCAACAAAGGAAAGGTTTAGGTTGTTTGAACAACTAAAAAAGAATCGGTTACAAGGACCAAGTAGAATTTTGGAGGAACAATAATTTTGGAGTGAACTAAACTTTTGGGGAACTATAATTTTTGGTGTAACTTCAATTTATTATAAAATTCTTAGGGACTAAATTTAAAGGGAACTAAAATTTTAAATTTTTGAGTAAAACTAAATATGAAAGAAAATAAACTTTGGAGTGAACTAAATTCTGGTTTGAATGCGGTTAAATTTTTAGGGGGAATATTTTGAAGGTGACTGTAATTTTTTAAGGGCTGATTTTGAAGAGGCTAAATTTTTTTGGGATGATATTTTAAATGGGTTTAAATTTATTGGGGAAATAATTTGAATGCAACGTGATCTATAATCATGAATTATGATAGAAATTTTGGGGGAACCAAATTTTGTGGGGAACTAATTTTTTTGGTTCCTACATTTTAGGGAACTAAAATTTTTAGGAGATCTAAGTTCTCTAGGAAAAGTAAATTTTGGGGGAACTAAAATTTATGTGGGAACTAAATAACAATTATTGTACTTTAATTTTGGTAGAACTAAGATTTTAAGGGGGATATCTTAAATTATGGGTGATCTAAGATTTTGAGGGGGAATCGTAAATGAACCGCGCCGAAGGCACCCGTTAAATTTTTTTAACTAATTTGTTGTTCTGCACTGAAGGCGTCTTCGCCGAATTTGTTGTTCCGCGCTGAAGGTGCATGCGTCGATTTTGTTGTTCCACGCCGAATGCGTCCGTGTCGCTAAATATTTTAACGCTAATTTGTTGTTCCGCGCAATTTTGACCGTGGAAATAATTTTTTGGGGAACAAAGATTTTGCGGGGGAAAATCTTAATTGAACCGTGCCCGCGGGCACGGTGTATGACTAGTATATATGTATGTGTGTGTGTGTGTGTATATATATATATATATATATATATATATATATATATATATATATATATATATGGTTATGGTTAATGGGTCGCCGGTGGGATTCTTTGGAGGAAACAGAGGGCTGAGGCAAGGTGATCCTCTTTCCCCCTATCTTTTTGTCATTATTATGGAATGTTTCACCCTCTTGCTTGCTAAGGCACTCACTATAGGAAGCATTCAGCCTATGAGACGGGTTGGCTCTATATCACATCTTCTTTTTGCGGATGATTTACTGGTTTTCTGCCGTGCAAATCAAAAGTCCTTTAGGGGCCTCAAAAATCTAATTGCGGAGTTTGGTAATTTCACTGGCCTTGAGATTAACTGGGATAAGAGTATTGGCATGTTCAGCAAAGGAGCTAAAAATCCTAGGGATCTTGCTGAGTTTCTGGGAGTCAAACATGCGCATTCACTTACTACTTACCTGGGCCTCCCCTTGTCTCCCAAATATCCTAAAGCTCAAATGTATAACCGTCTCATTGATAAATGCAGGAAGCGCCTTAGTGGTTGGATTTCTTCTACACTATCCTTAGCAGGCAGAATTGAACTGGTGAGATCGGTTATCTATGGCATGATAAATTTCTGGTTGCAAGTATATAGATTCCCAGCTAGTGTTCTGCGAACTTTAACCACATTGTGCAGAAAATTTATTTGGGGCAGTACCAAAGCATGGTCTTGGAGTGATTCTTGCAGACCAAAAGAGGAAGGAGGGGTTGGACTAAGATTATTGTCTGATTTAAACCTAGCAGCTGGGATCAAGCTCACTTGGAGATTTCTCAAGTCTGGAGGGCTCTGGGCGGAGTACATGCGGGCCAAATACAAGGAGTCAGCACGATTCTATGAAGCATCCGGTAATGCCACTCAATCTGGAACATGGAAGTTCCTACTTCATTGTAGAAGTCTGTCGCAGAATATTATTAAGAGGAAAGTTGGGGATGGGAAAAATACCCTATTCTGGCATGACAATTGGCTCTCTTGCGGACCTCTTAAATCACTCTACTCTATACCGGATGGTGCTAGCCATAAGTGTGTTTCCGATTATTGGAATGGGTCTTCTTGGCTTGATAATCCAGACATACGAAATTTGCGCCCTTTGCTACAGCAACAAGTGTTAAATTCCGACATTGACTCCTGGGAATGGAAGCTCGGATCAGCCTTCAAGTACAAGGATGCGTGGGAAGTGGTGCGAAACAAGGTCGCCCCATTTATCTATTATAAACTCATTTGGTACAAAAAGAGCATTCCGAAATTCTCTATCACTTTGCTAAGAGCTTTCAGAAATAAGCTCCCTACAAAAATCCGCCTGGAGAATTGGCTAAGCCTCCCTTCATCCGCATGTGAGCTGTGCACTTCGGGCTGTCATGAAACAAACGACCACTTATTTTTCCAATGCCCTTTCTCTAATTATATTATGCAGAGAGCATTTCTTAAGCTTGGTACCCAGGGTCCCGCTGTGTACAACTTATCAGAGATCGGCAACTTCTATCTAGCAACCTACAGCAAGAAAGGGATGCTTGGGCTTCTTGCTAAGATAATCCTAGGCTCTGTCGTGTGGCATTTATGGCGGGAGCGCAACAGGCGAATTTTTGAAAATAAAAGACAATCGAAGATTGATCTTTTTAAGGCGATTGAGGCAGATGTCTGTGTCATCCTTCGTAATACAGATGAAGTGGAAGATGAGGCTTTGGCTGCTTTTGCAAATTGGGAGATCCTTGACAATGGTTGACTTTTCATGCCTCTACAGCATCATCCTTCGGTGTCTTCGTATATTGTCTTGTATTTAGTATTGTTGCGTGGTTCTGAGTCTGAATGCTGGACTATTTGATCTAGGGTGACGACGCTTGTGTCCTCTCCCCTAGTCATTTAGGCTGGCATGCTGCACTCAGACCATATTGTACTTTCTGTATATTATTTAATAAATTTCTAACTTACCCTGCAATATATATATATATATATATCTATTATATATTTGACAACGTTTTTTGAATTCTAGGGCTGACTAGGACAAGATAAAGAGTGGCTGGGATTTGATCTTATGAAATGGAAGGTTGAGATGAAGCTTTGAAACCATGAATGTGAGCCTTGAAATTTGGTCCAGCCTTGAAATTTGGTCCAACTTTGAAATTTGGTCCAGCTTTGAAATAATGAGAGCTTTGATCATGAATGTGAGCTTTGAAACTTGGTCCAGTTTTGAAATTTGGTCCACCTTTGAAAGCAGCCAATGAACATGTTTCAAGATGAGGCGTCCGCTAAATTTTCTTACGCTGATTTGTTGTTTCGAGCCGAATTTGTTGTTCTACGCTAATTTGTTGTTCCGCGCCGAATTCCGTGACGAAGGGGCCTGCATCGAATTTGTTGTTCCACGCAAAAGGCACCGGCGCCGTTAAGTATTTTTACTTGCTCTTTTAAATTTTAATTATTTTTTGGGAAACAAAGATTTCGTGGGGGCATATCTTAAATGAACCGTGCCCACGGGCACCGATTTTTTGCGCTAATTTGTTGTTTCGTACCGGATTTGTTGTTCTACGCTAATGCACTTTGATTAGCATAATGTGTGAGGTGACTAGCAGCCGGCAATGAATTTGTTGATCAACGCTAATACACTTTGGTTATTAAAATGTGTGCGAAGGCGCCCGCTAAATTTTTGTTCGTTTAAATTTTGACGGGGTGAATAATTCTTGGGGAGAACAAAGATTTTGATGGGATATCTTAAATGAATCGCGCCCGAGGGCGCCCGTGCCGAAGCTACATTTTTGTTCGTTTGAATTTGGAAGGGAGAAATAATTTTTGGGGAGAACAAAGATTTTGCAGGAAAATCTTAAATGAACCGTGCCCGCGGGCACGGATTATGACTAGTATATATATATATATATATATATATATATATATATATATATATAAAATAAAAAAACAGGATGCGCTTATTGCGGAGGGGAGATGAAGGCGATGCAGGCGCCAGTTCCTCTATGGTTTCTGGCGGCCCCTTGGCAAGCGATGGGAAGGGGATTTCCACAGCAGTCGGGGCCAACAACCTGGCGGCTAGAGGTGGTTCCAACTTGGGACCCGGTAGTGAGATTCTTCAGGATGATGGATGGCAGCTTGTGCAGCAGAGGCAAACAAGATCCAAAGAGTGGTTCTATAGATTCTTCAGGATGATGGATGGCAGCTTGTGCAGCGGAGGCAAACAAGATCCAAAGAGGGGTTCTATAGGGGATCGAAGCAGAGTTCTATCCCCGGCAATCGCCAGAGCAGGAGGACATATGGAGAGGTAAGACCTACTTCCCACAGCAATAGATCTTTGGGGGGGGTACGCAGGCAAGGTGTTTGATAAAAGACCTGTGAGAGCTCCTATTACTATTAACATCAACCCGTCAGCGGCAAAGAAGTCTTGGTCCGATGTATGCTCTAATCGGCGTAAGTATGGGGATTCGATGGGTATGTCCTTCGTTCCGCCTAAGGTTTGTGAAGACGGTTCGTTCGTTGCCAGGGTCCCTGCAGAGTTATTGGAGAAGGGTGCAAAATTCTGGGAGTTCACTCTGGTTGGATATGTAATTGGAGAAATACCATTCTATGGGCAAATCCAATCATGGCATGAGAGATTATGGAAGCCTACGCAAAGAGTTCAAATCTACAGTAAGGACAACGGCTTTTTCTACTTTCGCTTCGAGTCTAAGGAGGACTGTGAAAGGATCCTCCATGGAGGGCCTTGGCTTTTTGACGGGTGTTTGGTTGTCCTAAAACGCTGGAGCCCGAATCTTCGCCATGATCGGGATATATTAACTTCCATTCCTGTTTGGGTACAACTCCATGGTATCCCTATTAATATGTTAAACTTGGTCGTCCTTAATATCCTTTGTTCGGTTATTGGTGTCCTGCTATGCTTGGATCGGGCAACTTCTAAGTTGGAAAGAATCACTTTTGCCAGGTGTTTGGTGGAGGTGGAATCGAAGAAGCCATTGCCTCAAATGGTTAACATTGAGCTTGATGATGGATCGAAATTAACCATTGAGGTCAAGTATGAAGGGGAGCCACCTCGATGCAATCATTGTGTCTTTTTCGGGCACACGGATATACAATGTCCAATTCAAGGGAAGCATGATGGGCAGTCTCCTACTGCCAACACCCTTCCAGCTCAGGAGCGCAATGCGGATACGGACTCCAACGGGCCTGCTGGAGTAACTATTGGCAATAAATTAGGGAACCAAGCTGGCACAGGTTGTTTGAATAAACTAAAGAGGGTGGTGTTCTATCTGAAGACTTTGCATCTCCTAAAAGGTCTAAAGTGCAAGAGACATCCAACATTGTCCGCTGTATCGGGGGAGACTCCAAACTCACCAGGTCCAATGCAAAACAATGATTTAGCTGGCTCAAGTGCTAGGAGGATTAACATTGATTCAAGTGTTGCCATTGCTGGAAACACTCTGGATCCTGGTAATGCTGCAACTCAAAGAAAGCCCACGTATGCTCGGGCTGCTCTTCTTGAAGAGCTCCCCGATAGAGATTTTGATTCCGTACCAGATGTCACAGTTTTCGACAATCCAGAATGGGTGGCTGAGCAATCTGAGCTTCTTCGTGAATTAGACCCATCAGGACGGCTGAAACATGGCCATGTACCCACTCCCCAGGCGGCAACGACAACTCGCAAAAGTAGTAGGTTGAAAGAAGTTGGACTAGGGAGGCAGTCACTCAACCACATCAATTCTCAATAAGTATACTATTCTGGAACACAAGAGGGTTGAATAATCCTTTGCGGCGTAAGGACTTGAGAGACAGAATGAAGAAGACAACGCCATCTATTGTTGTACTCCTTGAAACCAAATTGCAATCTTCGGCTGCTATGTATAAGTCCTTTCTTCCCAAGAATTGGATTTGTATCTCCAACTTTGATTTGCATAGGGGTGGCCAAATCTTGATGGGTTTTGACCAATCCGTATGGCAGCCGACTACACTAAGTTCATCCGCTCAACAGATTACTGTCCGGTGCATCAATGTCGGGGGTTTTGAGTTTGTTTTGACGGGGGTTTATGTGTCTAACCTCAGAACTGAACGGCAAGATTTGTGGAAACAACTGAATGATTACTCTACAATTGCCACAAATGTAGCTTGGTTGGTAGGAGGAGACTTCAATTGCATTCTACATGCCAAAGAGAAGTTCGGAGGGCGTAGGCTGGATGCTAGCTTGGCCAACGACTTCAGCACTTGTACCCGATATTGTAAACTCTAGGAGCTCAAGAGTACTGGCTCGTGGTTTAGCTGTTGCAACAGGCGATTGGGAAATGATCGCATTGCGGCTCAATTGGATCAAATTCTTAGTAATGACATATGGATTGACAGGCTGCCCTACTCCTACTTCGAATATCTTCATCCACACACCAGCGATCATTCACCAATGATTGTCCATCTCCACACTGAGGTACGCTCTGACCCGAAGCCTTTCAAATACTTTAACCACTGGGTCAAATTGCCTGGCTACTATGATATTGTGGATGCTGTTTGGCATGCGCCTGTTTACGGATCTGATATGTTCATCCTGACTCAAAAATTGAAGAGATTAAAGTGTGAGCTTCGCCATTGGTCCAGGAGGGTCCATGATAGTAATAACATTACCTTGTGCCGTGAAGCATTAGCTGAGGTCAATGCTCACCCTTCCATCCATTGAAATCAGAATCTTCAGGCTAAGGAGCGCTCCCTCTCTAAGAAACTTGCCAATCTACTAGCTGCAGAAGAGGAGATGTATCGTCAAAAGAGCAGGCAAGATTAGTTGGAACTGGGTGATAAGAATACGAAATTCTTTTACAGCTTCATAAGAAGCCGACAATGCCACAATAACTTAAGTCACCTTGTGGATGTTAATGGAGGCCAAACCATATCCTATGATGAGCTGAAAACAGATGCTGCAAACTATTATGAAGGCCTGTACAATCAATCCCATTATTGGCACGTGTTCCCTAAGCTAGTCCCTAAAAGGAAAATTACTCCTGAGGCGGTTATATGGCTAGAAAGAATGGCATCTATTGAGGAAATAAAGAAAGCAGTATTTCAGATAGGCCCAACTAAAGCCCCAGGGCCGGATGGGTTCAATGGGTTTTTCTTTCAACACCATTGGGGTCTTATTGGAACTGATGTTGTGGCCGCAATCCAATCTTTTTTTAGAAGGGGATCCTTGCTCCGTCAAGTTAATCATACATTTCTGACTTTGGTTCTTAAAGGTTCAAATGCTTCCACTTTAGGGAACTACAGGCTGATTGCTTGCTGTAATATCACTTATAAGATTATAAGTAAAATCATTTGCAACAGACTGAAATTGATCATTCATGACCTTGTATCCCCCAACCAAGCCGCTTTTCTCCAAGGTAGACTCCTCTCTGATTGCTCCCTACTGGCTCACGAGCAGATTAGAGACTTCAGTAATCCCATGGGTTCCAGAGCATGCATCAAGCTTGACCTTAGGAAGGCATTTGACAGTGTAAACAGAGAATTTGTGTACTACATTCTGCATCAGATGGGATTTGGGCATACCTTTATTAGATGGATCCAGGAATGTATCTCTACGCCTTCTTTCTCTGTGATGGTAAATGGCTCCCATGTTGGATTCTTCAATGGAAACAGAGGTCTGAGACAAGGTGATCCCTTATCGCCATTTCTATTTGTAACTGTTATGGAATCATTTTCCCTTCTTCTGGCTAAAGCCCTAACATGTGGGTCCATACAACCTATGAGACGTACATGATCTATTTCACATCTATTATTTGCAGATGATCTTCTGGTGTTCTGTCGAGCTAATCTAGGATCATTTAATGGTCTCAGAAATTTGTTGGATGACTTCAAAAACTTTACGGGGCTTGAAACTAACTGGGGCAAAAGTGTAGCGATATTCAGTAAAGGAGTAAATGGGGCTCAGTCTCGTGCTGATTATATTTGAGTGAAGAAGGCTTCTACCATCACCACATACTTGGGACTCCCTTTGTCATCCACATATCCGAAAACCTATATGTATAGCAGACTCATTGATAAATGCAAAAAGAGGATGAGCGGATGGGCTACTTCTTCGTTATCTATTGCAAGAAGAATTGAGCTAGTAAGAACTGTAGTATATGGGATGATTGCCTTATGGTTGCAAGTGTACAGAATTACCTCTAATGTCACGCGTGTTCTTACCTCATTATGTAGGGATTTTATTTGGGGACCTTCAAAGACTTGGGCCTGGCATGACTCTTGCAAGCCCAAGCGTGAAGGGGGGTTGGTCTAAGACTTTTATTAGATCTTAACATGGCTTCAGGTATCAAGCTCACATGGAGATTACTGAAGTCTAAAGGCCTATGGGCAAATTATATGAGGGCCAAATATAAGGAAGTGGATTTCTTCTATGAAACCAAGGGTTCTGTCTTACATTCTGGGACGTGGAAGTTTCTCTTAAATTGCCGAAATTTATCTCAAAAGCTTATTATGAGGAAAGTTAGGGATGGTAGTGACACACTTTTTTGGCACGATAACTGTTTACCGTGCGGGCCTCTCAATAACCTTTATCCCATTCCAGATGGAGCTAGTAGAATGCGGGTGCGTGATTATTGGACTGGACATAGTTGGAAAGATGATCCGAATATTAAACACCTGTTACTGATGCTATTGCACTTTAATTTAGGGATTGGATCTGATACTTGGTAATGGAAGCCAAGCCAACACTTCAAATACAAGGAAGCTTGGGATTATATCCGTATTAAAGGGACGCCTTTACCCTTTTATAAGCTAATTTGGTATAAGTATTATGTTACAAAGATGTCTCTGACACTTCTCCGGGCTTTCAAAGGCAAACTTCTAACACGCGACACTTTTGCAAGATGGGGATTGAATACTCCCACAGATTGTTGCCTCTGTGAGGAAGGTAAATTAGAAACTATTGATCACATCTTTTTCCATTGTGCTTACTCTTCCTACGTCTTCCAGAGAGCAATGCTCAAACTTGGTGTTGCCGGCCCACAGGAGCATTCCCTCCAAGCTGCAGGTGATTACATAGCATCCTCTTTTGGGCAAAAGGGAGCTCTTAGTCTGCTGGCAAATTCCTCTCTTGCGGCAACTGTGTGGCATTTGTGGCGTGAACGCAACAAGAGGACATTTGAAAACACCTGTAGGCCGAAGACTCTTCTGTTCGACGCTATTACCGCTGATGTTCGCCTGATGATGCGGAATCGCACCGAAGAGACATCTGATCTCAGGGAGGCCGAAGCACTTGAAAACTGGGGAATACTTGATCATGGCTGATGTCATTACGGGCTCTTTAGTTGAGTGAACCGCAATTTTTGGGCTTTTGATTAACTCTGTAGTGTTTTGCAGTCCTGATGCGTTATGGGGCTGGGTTATTGGTTTGGTTGGTTTTGTATCTTGCTTGGTTTACATATGGCCTAGCTGATAGTGGAGAGTGAAGACACTTGTGTCCGCTCCTCTCTCTATTGTGCTTGACCTAATGTCTACCTAGTTGTACAGTTGTGTATATATTAATCTTAATATAGAGCTTATCTTTCATATATATATATATATAAATAAATATATATATAGAGGAGGGATCAAATGACCCCCAAAAATGACCCCCAAAAATGACCCCCTATCAAAAATCATATGCCCCCCATTTTTTCGGAAGATCCGAACCGTTCATCTTGATCTCCACCCTCTAAATACCTGACCCACCAATTTTCAACCCGATCCCATGTGTTTTGACTGTTCATCCATTCGACCCAAATTTAACGGTTTCGCATGAACAGAACTTTTGTGAATGGTTGATGAACGGGCAAAACACATGGGATCGGGTTGAAAATTAGTGGGTCAGGTATTTAGAGGATGGAGATCAAGATGAACGGTTCGGATCTTCCGAAAAAATGGGGGGCATATGATTTTTGATAGGGGGTCATTTTTGGGGGTTATTTTTGGGGGTCATTTGATCCCACCTCATATATATATATATATATATATATATATATATATATATATATATATATATATATATATATATATATATATATATATATATATATATATATATATATATATATGGAGAATTAGCACATCTTTATTAATTGATGAATAATATACAAAGCTATAGTGTAAAGGCATGAGGATTTCATATGAAGAGGATTGGGCACAAGCGCCGTCACTCTTCAATATAGTATCCTCACCCTAGAACAATCTATACAAGGCCCTGTAGGTAGCACATCTCAAATATATATATATATATCCTTGTTTGTTTATCTGTGAATTTTTCCGACATGATTGTTTATCTATGTGTATCTGGGAGAAGCGTATCTCTGTATGTATGCAGGTATATGTAGGTTCTGTACTAGAGCATGTGTGTGTGTAGTCAAAGCAGTGTGGGTAGGAATGTGATGAATATGAAATATAGGTGTGTATATATATATATATATATATACTAGGAAAAACCCCGTGCACACGTGCACGGCAAAAATCAAGACGGAAGACCAAAAAAGATCCGATCGGAAGCCAAGGGGATAAAGCGGAAAAGGGTGGGTGGGTGTGTGGGTATTGTTGGGGGGTCAAAAGTGCAAAACAGAAAAAGCGAGGGTTATTTTTAAAAGAGGTGCAAAGGGAGGGGGTTTTTGCAAAATGGGCTACATTGTCCCAGTCAGCTTGTGACTGGGACAAAGGCCGCTGACTGGGACAAGCGTGTCAAAAGTGCAAAACAGCAAAAGCGAGGGTTATTTTTAAAAGAGGTGCAAAGGGAGGGGGCTTTTGTAAAACGGGCTACCTTGTCCCAGTCAGCTTGTGACTGGGACAAAGGCCGTTGACTGGGACAAGCGTGTTATATAGAATAGATATATTTGATCAATATAAGTGAATGAAACTGTTTGCTATGTAGATATTGAGAAGTGTGTGATTGTTTGCATATGTATACGCGTGCTTGGAGTGTATATGGACATTTATAATTATTTGACTATTATGGCAGTACGTGTATAGGATGTACAAAGATAGTTATACATATAGCATATGGCGGGGAATGTATTATGTTTGTGCACTCTTGTGTGTATTGTGTGAGGTATATGTGCCTACCAGTGAAAAGCAGTAGATGCATCGCTATGAATATGAAATTGTGTGTATATTTAACTATAATTATGATTGTGAACCTTATGGGATTTGATCATGCATGTGTTAGTGCGTGCATGTCGATGTATGACGGATGTGACTAAATATTGTGTGTATGTAAATATTTACGTGCATATAATTGTGGGTGAACTTATATAACTAAATATTGAGTGTATAGAGATTTGATGTACATATGGTGTGACACCATGATGGTGACCATTTTTGTCAAGTTACATGTGGAGATTGATGTGTATAGTGGTGTGTCTGTGCTTGGATATAGACGTAAATATGTATATATGTAAGCAAGCAGAATATAAGTCGTTATACATGGAGGTATTGTGATATATATGAAAGCATGCCATGTATAAATACCTTATGTATCGTGATATGGGTATGGTGTGATGTCATATGCGTATAGATATGAGTAGTGATCTAAATACGTGTAATAATACATATAGAGACTTATTTCTGGTGTGTGATGTATATGTTAATGTGTGAATATATGTGCCTAGATGTTTATGTGAAGAACGTATACATATGTGTACGTAATGATGCATATAGTGATATGGATGCGCTACTAGATGAGTAATAGGATGTATCTACGATATGTGTGCGGTGTGGATGTGTATGAATGATAGGGAAGCATATCGTGTATATAAGTGTGGTGCAGATACGTATTCTTGTTTGTACTTCATGGATAGTAAGACCATCATACCAAGCTGACCTCGACAAGGTTCACACCCTAGGAAGTCCAAGGACGGACTTTACTTTAAGGTGGGTAGGATGGCATGCCCTATTTTGAACTATACGTGTATTCTACCGTATACACGCAATATTTCTACCTACGATGCATACGTAAGTATGAAATAAACGTAGACATTGATGTATGTAACGTAGTGTAAGGGGGATTGGACCGTAATACGTGGCTAAGAGACGAGAAAGAGAGATTGAGTGCGGGAGAAGCGTGAAAGACGTCGTGAGTGCAAAACAACAGGAATGTGTTGGACGTGTGTGCGTGGCACATGTATGCATGTGTAGGCATGCATGGGTATGTGTAGGAAAGCCATGCAAGGGTGAAATGGGTTAGGGGTCAATTGCAAACCCCGTAAATTTTTAGAAAGGCGAGGGGCAAAATGGTCATTTGGACCAAAAGTGCTGCGTGTACATACTTAAGTGGTCGGTGCATAAAGTAATGGCATACTTGTAAATACTTGAATATGTGAGGGGTAGTTTGGTCATTTAATAAATAACATGGCTTATGGGATAAGCCATGAATCATTCTAGATTTCTCTCCCTTCTTCTCTTCTCTTCCTTTCTTTTCTTCTCTTTTCTTCCCTTATCCTTTTCTTCTCCATTTCTTTTCTAATTTCCCCTATCTCTCTCTCACATATCCCCATCCCCACTCATAATGGCCGAAATTCTCCCACAAAAAAAGAAGAAGAAGAAGAAGAAGAAGAGGAAGAAGAGAAGAGGAGAGAATAAAGAACTCTTGAGGTAGGAAACTAACTTGGGTTGGAAATCTATTTAGGGTTTATTTTCCTCATGTTTTTATATCATGTTTTACCCATATGAATTAGTGGTAATCAAATTGATGTGCCATGTTTTAATTTTCATGAATATCCTATTGAAATTCCAAGCAAACTTATCTCTTTTGAATTTCTGAAATTCTGTTTAATGTTGCTGCTGTAATTACAGTTATTGTAGCTCGAATTAGGATTCGAAAAAAATATGAGCTTGTAGATATTGAAGTTATACACCAAAATCATATATCTTTTGATATAGTTTCAATTCAAAAATTAGAGAAATAAATCCATCTTCACAACATGTCTGTTTGATTTTCAATGTTGACACTGTTTAGTAATATTTGCCTAGACACTTGCACACATCATGAAATTTTGTGTTCTTGGTCTTGTTGGAAAGTTAACAAGTTTTTCTAAAAATTAACCAGTGTACTTATATGTCGAATTTCTGGCTCCAACATGCCCAAAATTGGATTTCAATACAGGCTCTGAAATATGTCTGAAAAACAGATTTGACACACTTCACTAATTAATTCACCATAAATCAAATGCTTAATATTTTTACATGAAAATTTATCTGTGAATCCATAACTATCATATCTACAAGTTTTATTCAGGACGTTTTGCTAAAGTAAGTATATAATTGGATGATATCAGTCACATTTTAGGACATCATGTGCATTTCCTACAAGCTGAAGCTTTTGCATGGTGATATGATTTGTGTGATATTGCCATTCGTACCCCTATTGTCCATGATTGTTGTTATTGCCTAAAAGGAAGTTGATTGGTGTGATATACTATGAAATTGCTAATGTGATTGATATGTGGAACATGATGCATATCATGTGTTCGATGAAATGCCTCAATGAGGGCAATAACCAGTAATTTGAGAAACGTGTATGGGTTAGTGTTGGCCTTGAGCCACATTGATAATTGGTAAAGTTAGAGGCTTGAATGGCATGGATACATTGAAATTGTGAGTGGATGATGTGTTGTGATAGAGGGCATGTCACGTGAGTGCATGACCCTATGTCTGATGATGGACAGTTGAGGTGATATGTGCATACCCATGCCATCAAGACCCCTAACGTGTCGCTTATGATGTTAACTTATAAAACTAAATAAATCTCAATCCTCTCTAATGAGGGTAAGCTAGCAAAGCCCGGGTTTTAGGTGGGATTTGAGTAAATTGTGGATATGAGGCCTAGACTGTGAAGTTGGGAGATGATTATGTGATGTGTGGAGTTTACACTCACTCGCCTTTACCGGGAGTGGAGGGGATTTTTACACCCACTCGCCTTTACCGGGAGTGGAGGGGTAAGGAGGTGGAGAGCCTCACTCCTTCCAGGGACGGGGATCTGAGAGGCCCGGCGTACAGTGCCCGTGTCCACTGCGTCGTGTACTATATTCACCCCAAATTTGGGGTGAAGTCCAGGTCCTGGTATCACACAGTTTACCCAAGTTCCAATTAATTCAATTATAAAATAATAAAAATAAGATTTGCGTGTTACTTCTTCTGCTGGCAGCACTTCCCCTTCCTCTTTGCCCGTACTTGTGGCTCTGTGTCATGCCTCAGGCACTTACACTTATCTTATTTGATACTGGTTGCTTGAGCACTCGTGTTATTATTATTATTATTATTATTATTCATGCTAACCCTTTTCTTGCAGTAAATCGACACTGGACCGCAGGTATGATTCCCTTGTTTTAATTATTTAATTTTCATTATATCCCTTAGTTACATACTCCATTTCTCTTGCTTGCCTTGTGATTTGATAACCTTAGAACGGAGTTCCAAACCCAAGTTGGTTCCTACTAGGGCACACATTGATGTGCTCCTCTTTATTTTTCAGGTAGCAGAGGTATCATTGTTGGAGGTGACTTGGAGTTGGGTTCAGGGATAACACCTGGTGTGAGCTGTAGTTGTAGTCTGGTATGGTTGTCTTGGGAGGTGGAGAATGATGGTGTATATGTAGTGGTGTACCTGGATGATGTATATAAATGGAAGTTGTTATATATATGTGATATGATGTTATTGTTCTTTGTTATTTATGAGTTGTTGATATTATAGTGGAGTTTCACTTGTACTATCCCAGCACGTGTGTAGTGGCCTGCTTATTCAGTTTCCTTTTTCTCTCTCTCTTTCCTCTTTCTCCACCCCCACTCTTCAGGATACCTGGGAAGAAAAAAATATTTAAAATGCTGGGTATTCTGGGGAACGGGGCGTGACACTTAAGTTCCATTCTAATTTAAGCATCGGAGGGGATTTGGGTCGGAACCCAGATCTGACCCCCCTAACGAGCTCTTATGGTGCAGATCAACGATTGTAGTCCAGCCCCCAAGGTCGATGTCGAGCCCTCCAGCCTCGAACGATCGATGCGATGGTCGACCGAAGGTCGATCGAAGGTCGCAACACATCCAACCATCATCATTCGACCCCAGTTCTCCCAACTGAGGGTCCCACTCCAGCTGCTGATGAGGCTCCAACTCAGTGCTCTGAGTCTACGTCAGCCTGACAAATGTACCTGTCAATTTTGGCCTTAACAGACGGTGTACTCCAAACTTAGGCGCTTGCATTCTCGCCGACGGATGGGAGGTTCCACCTAGATGAAGACGAGAAGTGGGTGGCAGACGGGGATGTGACAACCGCGATATCAAAAAATGCTGGGACCTAGAGTCGGTGGTAGTGCACGTGATCGGGCATATGTTAGGACTAGGGCACTCGTCGAAGGAGGATGCGATCATGCTCTCGAGCATCATGACGAGGGCGAAGAAGGTCGACCTGTCTAATTTTATTTCCCGATTTACAAATTTCATGCACTGTTTTCTGCATCCAAAACCACACTTGATCCTCGCTATAATTTTCAATGGTCTTAATACGGCCCTCCCAGGATGGGCCAAGACCGAACGGCCTAAGCCCGTGTCGCAAACCAACGGGCCTGGGATAACGAGGCCCCACGAAGAATCAGAGTCGGGCCGGCCTCGGACCGAAGCGGACACAACCGCTGACCTATGCCAGAAGGAGTTAACCTGTAATGACCCTAATTTCAATATACGCGTACTTGTACGTATTTTGACGTAAATACGTACGTATATTTTTGGGAGTATGTCCATATTTTTCTTTAACTATTTTGGTGAAGAAATTGTTTTAAATGGTTTTAAACCCATTATTGATATTAGAAAATAGGGGTATTGGGATGAAATACCATGTATTTAAGAAGTATGGTGTATTTCACCATGTATTTTTATTTTCCTAAAATTCTAATTTTAATATTTTGTAGCCATGACACTTAATATTGCTATATGTCATGGTGTTAGCTTAAGCTAGGACACATGGCTTAATTTGACTAAAATGAGTGGAGGAGAGGGTTTTAGTGAATACAACTTTCAAGGCAAGAAAACAAAAATAAAAAAAGAAAACGAAAATCCCTTTTTCACTCTCTCATTCTCTCCCTCACCTTCCTTTAGGCTGGCCGAAAATTGCTCCTCCTCCCTTTCAACCATTTGTTCCTCCTCCCTCCTCCCATTACTACCAATTACTCCTCCCCTTCCACCACCAATGACCCCTCACTTTCCCTCATCATTCAAACACCTAAAATATCACCAAAATTAGCCAAAAATCCAACTTTTGGAGACCAAATTGGGGCTTGAAGAAGGAAGAGTAGGAGGCTCTCCATCAAGGACTAAGAAGGGCCAAAGAACAATTTTGGAGGACTTTTGCAAGGTAGGATTTTCTAACATTCTAGTTAGGATTTAGTTTTAGGATTTGTGTTAGTAGAAATTCTTGGTGTAGGGTGATTAGTAAAATAATTAGCTCATTCTCATTGCTAGAAAAGGAATACTGAAAGTATGTAAGTGCATGCCATAGATTTAGTGTTGTGTTTTAACATGTTGATAAACATTGCTAAAAAGTCCATATGTTAGTATTGAAGGAACTTTTGGCTAGCTTATCCCTAGACTTTATTCATGCTTGGATATGAAATTGTTGCATAATTATAGTTATATATATTAATACCATGTTCAATATGTTAACTTGCTAAAATAGTGCTAGAATGTAGTTTGTTATGTTTAGAGAATTGATTTCTATGTTAGTTTCATTTTAGTAGGAGGTTACAAGTTATATGACCATATTGTGTGACATATGTTCAATAGTAAAAAGTATCCTCTTTATAAAGTTGGAATTATGTTAAGTATTTGTAAATGTTGTAACCTTATTCCCATGCTAGTGTAATTATGTTAATTGTGGCATTCAAACATGTTAGAACTAGATTTTGTAAGAAACCTAGTTGCTGGAATTTTTTGTGTAGCAGGACAGTAACTTGTAAAAATCATATAAAATAGTAGAAAAATCAGAAAAATATAATTAAGGACACTACGAAAAACTACAAAAAATTTCCTACAACTTTGAAGAGGGGCCGATAGCCAATTCTGACTACAGATAAGGTAACCGAGCCATTCTTTCTGGACTGACACTTTTGGCAGATTTGTGTTGTAATTTTTAGTAGGAATTTCATAGTTGTACTTTTGTTTTAAATTAATGTTGAACATGTTAATTGTGCTTTATTATCATGCTCTTAAGATATGTTTTAATGATGATGTTTAATGTATTATGTTTCATTGATGATGAGAAT
The DNA here is from genome assembly GCA_030789695.1 of Scilla litardierei. Lineage (NCBI taxonomy): Eukaryota > Viridiplantae > Streptophyta > Magnoliopsida > Asparagales > Asparagaceae > Scilla > Scilla litardierei. The sequence continues at coordinate 318,613,818 of CM061142.1, read as the reverse complement.
GCAAGTATGTTGAAACAAAAGTGGTATTTGAGACCACTAATTGATACCATGTCAAATGAAGTAATGCATATCAAGAGAAAATTTGTGAGTGAGGATGAGAGTATGACATCAGGAGTTCTCGTTCCATTTTGAAATGGGTGAGACTCCGGATGGGGGTTTGGGGGAAACACGGGTAAATTGTAGGTGTTAAAGAGCAGACGTAGTATGATTTCTCACTCGCTACGTCACTCCCGTAAGGGGGAGTTGACTAGAGTTAGAGAGGCCGCTGGTGCGCTCGTGATGCACCAGGACGGTAAATGATGGTTTTCTCCGTTTGTCCGACAGAAAAACCGAGATGAGTCACTCTCCGGTACCTTGTCCAGTCGGGTACGGAGTTACGAGAGGCCCCTCCAGTGATCGTGTCACTGGAGTGGTACCACTTTTCACCCACCCTGGGTGAAGTCTGCCCCCTTAGCAGCCTATGGTTTATCCGGGTTTCAAATCAGAACGAAAATTAAACTTAATTAATTTAATTCTGAAATTTCACTTTAGTTCTACTTTCTGTTGTTTACTTTCAGTACTTACACCCTGTCTTTAAATTTCTGCATAATCTTGAGATTGATGTGACACTAGTAGTCAGTTGGTTAGTTAGGAAGACCAGTTCTAAAACTGGGTTCTACTAGGGTATTAGGAGTTCCTACTGGGTCACGCGTTGACGTGTTCCATCCAGTGGTTTTCAGGTATGAGTTTCGAGCAGTCTTCGGATGTCCCGGAGCCAGAGACCGGTGCCAGTACAGCAGAGGTGGAGCCTACGGGCGACCTCGTTCAATTAGACTTCCCGAGTTTAGATTAGCGGTCTGTTGTACCGGGTGGACTTTTGTACTTTTGGGCTGGGGGTTTCTACTTTTGTTGTACCCACTTTTATACCCCCTTTGTATAGCTGATGCTTGTATGTATATGAACTTATGTAAGTGATGTCATGTAACTTCTGTGTTGATGTATTTCCTTTTCAGTACTGAGCACTTTTCTTTTTCTCTGTGTACTATTCCAGTGTTATTGCAGTGGCCTACTCATTATTTTATATTAAACCACAAAAACATTCCTAGCAGTATTTAGATAAGAGGGCTCGAAGCCTGAGTCTGAATACTATGGCGACCTCATTAGCTACGCTCCCTGTACTTGGGTGAGCGGGGCGTGACATAACCACTCCCCTTAAAACATGCCCCCTTAATCACCATTAAGAGGCCCCATTACCTCCACCTTCATGACCCATGAAGGCGCCATCAAAGTGGCAGATGATCAGGGCGAGATAATGGGACGTCAAGGAGACGTGGCCGGGGAAGACTCCTATAACGTGACTCGAAGAACAACGTGCAAAGGATCATTTCTTGGATACTAAAAACCCCGAGGTATTCTTCTTAAACGACCTTATCTCCACCACATAATTCTCCTCCACAGCTCGGCCCGAGGACTCGCGTATCGGCCTCCTCGTGAGCCATACCGATCCTACAAAGCATCCTTCAGATCCGTTCTGACTTAGGCATCGGAGGGGACTTGGTCGGAAGCAAGGTCCGACCCCCCTGACGAGCTTGCTCGTCTGTTCAGGTCAAGAATATCCAGTCGCACCGAGGCTACCCTTCGGCGCCCAACCAGTCCGGAGTAAAACATGCTCGCCCCCCAGCCCGTTCATCTCCACCCCTACGGAGGTTGTCGCTTTGCCGAGGATCCCCTTCGGCATGTCGAGGCTCAGACTCACGCACTCTTCACCGAGCCGAACCGGCTGCACCCGTCTTCCAGAGGCCACGTGCGCCCTGTGTGATCGCGTTGACCTCCAGCCCTCTAGTCAACCAATCTGTGGTGAGAGAACATCCTGAAACATCTGGCACCATCTGTGGGAAACAAAGAAGCATCCACGTCAAACAACCACTTCACCGAGATGGAATCAGCTTTCAATGAAATAGGACGCATGCCCCCCATTCATAAGGAGGGCGACTACATCCCGTCCGAAAACAGGCACACCCACACAACCAAGGGCACTAGGGACTCATGCTCGATGACCCAAGAACAACTCTGTCTCTTCGCCCAAGAGACCAACGCCCACTTCTGAACGCTGGCAACAGCCATCCAACAACTCCCAGGCCATCCACGTCTCCCGAAGGGGGCTTAGCGGCCATCCTCGACCGACAGGAGCCCCATCCCTCGCTACGCTCAGCCGTGGTCGCCAACCACTCCGAAGAGGGCGACAACACGAAGCGACGGTTAACCATACCGAACTTCGTCCTGGTGTGATCTCTCACCCCCACCTCACTCCAGGATGAGGTAGATGGAAGGGCCGAATGGACCAGAGGTGAATTGACCACGGCCTCGTCCAGGCGACCATGCTCAACGCGTCGACGATCACCTAGCCGTCGAATCGTCGAGGATCGACAGTGTCAAAACGGGAGCCCCCATCACAGGAGGCATAGAGATCAGGAAGATCGCCATGGAAGGAGGAGCGATCGGTGACCAATGCCTATCCCCAGTTGGGATGGCCATCGAGCAGACTCTCCCCGAACCCCCATCAACCTGTCGGGGCAACCCGGCCCTCGCATCGAAACACAGACGAGCCAAAGGGAACTGGGAGGCCCCAGGGACGATCGCTGCCCGTTAGCAAGGAGCATCACCGACGCATGGGTACCATCCAGGTTCAAGGTGCTGACCTTAGAGAAATACGACGGAACGGGAGACTCAGAGGATCACGTGATGGACTACGAAGGGGTCATGGCGTTCCAGGGGGCCGAACGACGCCATGCTCTGTCGTAGTTTCTACTCCACCCTCCGCAAGCCTGGCAGGAACTGGTACAACAGCCTCCCTAACCGGTCCATCAGCAACTTCTAGTACCTCGCCCAAAAATTCTATAAGCAATTTATGGCTGGTCGACAGATAAAACCGGACTCAGAGCTTCTGTTCAACTTGATACAGAGGACATGCGAAACCCTGAGAAGCTACATGCGATGCTTCAACATCGAGAGGCTAAATGTGGAGAGCTGCCCTGAGATGGTCGTGAAGACGGCCCTGAAGAAAGGGCTCCGACACCGGGGCCTAAAGAAGTCGCTGCACAATGAACCCACGAATGACCTCGCTAATGTAATAGCCCGGTCGGAGCGATACATGCTGACGGAAGAAGCTTTGGTAGCAGAGGAAGGATGTCTCCCCACAGGAGCCAAGCAGGGTTCCAAAAGAGACGAAAGCGAGCGTCGCGATTCAGAAGAACACATGCGGGAGAAGAAGGCAAGGGAAAAGCAGTGCAAGGCGGAAGCGCGACCCCTAGGCTGAACGCGACTCAGGACACCGTCCTAACGTAGGCTCAGAAAGAGGGCCACATCTGCAAGCTTCCCCCGAAGATGAAGGGTGGCATAAGGGACGAGGAAAAGTATTGCAGGTACCATAAGGACAATGGTCATGACACTGACGAATGCTGGCACCTGAAGGAAGACATCGACCAGTTGATCAGTCGCGGTCACCTAAAGAACTTTGTAGATGCTCTGAAGTCAACCCTCGGAGAAGGGACGTCCAAATAGATTGATAAAGTAAAGAAGGTGAACGTCGTCCAGATGGTTCTGCACAAGATCGAGTGAGAAGGCATGACAATCAGCCGCAACTCCTCCCCCAGGCGAGACTAGCTCGTCATTATCTTCCTTGCTTTTTTGCTTTCGAATGTTTTCTTAGTTCAGAAAATGAAAGGTAAGTTCGCACAGAGCAACCATGTCACTTCCTATTCCACCATGCCCAAACCTCATGATCAGTCGTAAGGCTGGGGCAACTCCCCCAGCAGACCGATCACAATGATCGGCCGTAAGGCTGGGGGCAACTCCTCCAGTAGGACGATCACAACGACCGGCCGTAAAGCTGGGGGCAACTGCCCCAGCAGGCCGATCGTTCTGATTGACCATAAGGCTGTGGGCAACTCCCCCAGTAGGCCGATCACAATGATCGTCCGTAAGGCTGGGGGCAACTCCCCAAGCGGGCCGATCACTACTCTCGTCCGTAAGGTTGGGGGCAACTCCCCCAGCGGACCGATCACCACGATCGTCCGTAAGGCTGGGGGCAACTCCCCCAGCTGGCCGATCACCACGATCGTACGTAAGGCTGGGGCAACTACCCCAGCAGGTCGATCACAACGATCGACCCTAAGGCTGGGGCAACTCCCCCAGCAGGCCGATCACAACGATCGACCGTAAGGCTGGGAGTAACTCCCCCAGCAGGCCGATCACCACGATCATCCGTAAGGCTGGGGCAACTCCCCAGTAGGCCGATCACAACGATCGTCTGTAAGATTGGGGGCAACTCACCCAACAGGCCGATCACAACGATCGACCATAAGGCTGGGGGCAACTCGCCCTGCGCGTCGATCATCACGATCGTCGGTAAGGCTGGGGGCAACTCGCCCATCTGCCGATCACCACGATCGTCCGTAAGGGTGGGGGCAACTCCCCCAGCAGGCCGATCACAATGATCGACCGTAAGGATGAGGCAACTCCCCTAGCAGGCCGATCACAATGATCGACCGTAAGGCTAGGGGCAACTCCCCCAGCAGGCCGATCACCACGATCGTCCATAAGGCTTGGGGTAACTCTCCCAACGGGCCAATCACAACGATTGTCCGTAAGGCTTGGGACAACTCCACCAGCAGGCCAATCACCACGACCGACCATGATGCTGGGAGCAACTCCCCCATTAGGCCGATCACAATGATCAACCGTAAAGCTGGGGGCAACTCCCCCAGCAGGCCGATCACAACGATCATTCGTAAGGCTGGCTGCGACTCCCTCAGCAGGCCGATCACCACAATCGTGCGTAAGGCTGGGGCAACTCCCCCAGTAGGCCGATCACAACGATCGACCGTAAGGCTGGGGGTAACTCCCTCAGTAGGCCAATCACTACAATCGTCCGTAAGGCTGGGGGAAACTCCCCCAGTATGCCAATCACCACGATCGACCATGATGCTGGGGCACCCCCAGCAGGCTGATCACCTCCATAGGTCAATGACTCTGTCGACAAAAATAAAGCCTCCCGTGACTCAAACCAACGAACTACCTCGACGTGAACAGCGAGAGGGGGGCAACACCAAGTCAAACGCACAATCACCCAGTCAAAGGCACAATCCCAAAAAATACTTGACGAAAGTACGGCAGCACATAAAAAGGTAAAAGATTCGAAGAAAAGGAATTATCTCTTGCATTCAAAAAAGTTCTTTTTTTATATGGAGAGTGACAAATGGGGGATACATCGCCTATGACGCTGGGGCCCGGGAAGAGACATCTCCTGAGGCCTCGCCTTGTCCCGATCGAACGGGCTCCTCGGGGCCACCCGGAGGACGGGGAAGCGACTGCCGGACCCGCTCCTCGAACCTCAGGAACCTATCCCAAAAGGCCCCCACGATCCTCGGGGCTAGGATGTCCTCATAGGCCTGGAACGCCCTCCGGAGGGATTCCATGATCCTCGGTGCCAGGACCTCCTCGTAACCCCTTTCCACCTCCTCGACGAGTCGAGCGGGGTTCACTTGTCGCAGGGCGCCCAGCTCGACCCAGAGCTCGTTCCTCTCCCGGTAGAATGTCTCATCTGACTCCTGAGCAGACCTCTCGGCGGCTGCCTGAACCTCCCTCAAGCTCCTCACCTCGGAGCCGAGCTCATCGACCCGACACCGCGAACGACAAGCCTCTGAACGGGCCTCTTCGGCTGTCTTCTCGGTCACCTCAGCACTCAGGCGCTCCTACAACAGGGCCGACTCGAGACCGTCCACCCGCTCCGAGCGGTGCTGTGCCTCTACGGCCATCGTGGCAGCCTACAGGACAGAAGGAATAAGTAAATACTGCAGCAAAATGGAGTTGGAAGAAAGAAAAAGACCGACCTGGCGGATCTACCACACTAGGGAGTTTGCTAAGCGATCAGAGCAGACCCTCTCCAACAAAGAGAGATCCCTCGGAAGAACAGAGCCCTGCGCCAGCTAGACGGCCGCTTCTCGGTTGGTGAAGACCTATCCTCCGGATGGGACCTCTGGGCCAGCCTCAAACATGGACAGGGAGCCCCCTGCACCAACCGAAGACTGCTCAGCGTGGCTAGCAAGGTGGCCACCTCCACTAGCGGGAGGGTCGCCCCAGAGACGATCGACGAGTCAGGCACCGCCGAGAGCCTGCTCTCCCCCTTCTTCTTCTTCTTCTCTTCGGGCCCTCCAGACTCCGAAGGAGGCGCTTCCTTTCTCCCCCGTAGCTCCTGACCGGTGTTCAGGAGCCTTACCCAGTGCCCTCGGTGGCCCCCTCGACATGGGCGGGACCGGGGTTATCAATGGTCAAGTTCCCCATCGCAGGGGAATCGATGACAACCTGGGGCGGTGGCGTAGGGACGACCACCGGCTCCAACATCCCCACCGCAACAATAATCACACGAATCTCTTCTTCCACAGTACGCCGATGCGCATTACTAGATGGATTTCTGCGCCCGCTATTGGCTCCCCAACGAATGAGCTCGTGCACGTCACGACTGAACTCTCGATCTGTCATCTCTGCAGAAGAAAGGAAGAGGGTAAGCAAAGGAGAAGGGCAGAAGAAAAAAGCGCCTACCAGGGGACCACATGACATTCACAAGGATGAGGTCGTCCAGCAAAGGCCAGACCGACCTCTCCACCAGCGACAACGACGACGAAAGCTTGGCTGTAGCCTGATCAGCCTCCAAAAGGGACAATGTCAAGTCATATCGACACAGGCTCCCCCAATCGGTCATAGTCACAGTGTCTTACGAAAAGGTGATGAAAATGTAATCTCTACTCCAATCGCCAACCCAGCGGGGCAGGCCCAGCCGACACTCCCTTCACGCCCCGGCGCGGACGTGCTGCCATGACCCCTGGCCAACCATATGAACCCGGAAATAATAGAAGAAGAGGGGCATGGTCAGCTCCAACCCGTTCGCATGGTAGATCATGATGAATCTGACCAATGCCACAATCGAGTAAAGGGGTCATCTGACAAGGGGCCACCACCAAAAACTCCAGAACCTGGATAACGGAAGTGTGGAGAGGGAATCGAAGCCCCATATAGAACATTTCGACATACATGCCGACTTCGCGACTCTCTGGAAAGCAAATCCTTTCGTCGGCAAATGAAACCCGAACGTCATATGGGTGGCAGAGGTACTTCGCTCTGATCTCCTCTGTCGTGGAATAAGGAATGGAGGACGACGACCCGAGGATCACTGGAGGGACATCGAACTCCTCTGCCACATGGGCATTGTCCCGACGAGCCGGGTCCTCAAATAGCAGATCTTTCCCTTTATCGAGGGCCGGCCGAGGCACGGGAGGATTACTAGACCCATGCCGAGGCTCGGGAGGATCACCAAACCCAGGAGATGGATTTCCTATCCTCAACGCAACCATTGGACAAATCGAATAACAGAAAAGGAAGAAGGAGATTACCTTGAAAAGGTTCGAAGAGTGAAGACGAAGAGAAATTCGCTAGCAGTCGGAGGAGCAAGATCAGATTAGGAAGCACGAAAGAGATCTGAAAGGGCGGCGATTTTATATGAGAGACCATCTCGAAATCTAGTTCATTCTAAGAAGGACGCGTGGCAACATCCTGCAACCGGCAGCGCTTCAAATTCCGCTCCCAATTACATGAGAAGTCCAACCAGGCAGCGTCATGATGACCGTCATTCAATGCCACTGCCTTAACTGACGCACCTGTCAATTCCACATGAATCACATCACTCAAACCGAACCGTCATAATCTGAATGGCCCGAGCGATGGGGGCAATTGATACGGCCCGCCTAGGATGGGCCAAGACTGAACGACCCAAGCCTGTGTCGCAAACCCACTGGCCTGGGAGAACGAGGCCCCCACGAAGGATCAGAGTCGGGCCGGCCTCGGACCGAAGAGGACGCAACCGCTGACCCACGCCAGAAGGAGTTAACCGCTCCCCTTAAAACACGCCCCCTTAATCACCATTAAGGGCCCCACTACGTCCACCTTCATGACCCATGAAGACGCCATCAAAGTGGCCGATGATCGGGGTGAGATAAGGGGAAGTCAAGGTGACGTGGCCGGGGAAGACTCTTATAAAGCGACTCTAAGAACAACGTGCAACTGATCACTTCCTGGATACTAAAAACCCTTGAGGTATTATTCTTGAACGACCTTATCTCCACCACATAATTCTCCTCCACAGCTCGGCCCGAGGACTCGCGTATCGGCCTCTCTGTGAGCCATACCGATCCCACCAAGCATCCTTCAGATCCGTTCTGACTTAGGCATCGGAGGGGACTTGGTCAAAACCAAGGTCCGACCCCCTGATGAGATTTCTCATCTATTTAGGTCAAGAAGATCCAGTCGCGCCGAGGCTACCCTTCGATGCCCAACCAGTTTGGAGTCGAATGTGCTTGCCCATGAGTCCGTTCATCTTCACCCCTACGGAGGCTTTCGCTTTGCCAAGGATCCCCTTCGACACATCGACTCTCGGACTCGATCACTCTTCACCGAGCCGAACCAGCTGCGCATGTCTCCTGGAGGCCCCGCATGCCCCGCGTGATCGTGTTGACCTCCAGCCCTCCAATCAACCAATCTGTGGTGAGAAAACACCCAGATACAGGTCTGGTACCCAAAACTTGAGCCAAGCTCCCCCGATCCCTATACCGATCTCTGCAAAGAACCCATCGCTCCATTCCCCACCCTCCATCGCCAGCATTGTACCCAGCATAGAGATTTATATTTTTACCTCAAGAGATTTAACCTGAGGTGAATGTTCAATTCGACGAAGAGCTCGTACATCTGGCCCAGATCATCGGCGTTCCTACGAGAGTAGGCAATGTTCAATTCGACAAAGAGCTCGTATATCTGGCCCAGATCATCGACGTTCCCACGAGAGTTGAGCAGGGTGGTGCTAGCCATTGGATTGCGCACACACACAACGACAATCTCAGTCCCTTTGCGAGTTAGGATTCTCATCATCTCGACATTCTTTCTGTGAGGGAAGTGGCTTAGAGTGAGGATGCTAGTGAGCCCGTCGGTGGTGAGCTCGTACGACGGCAGGTTCGCGGGAAAAAGGCCAGCTTCACCGCCATGTACGAAGTCATGCTTTCCATTTCGATGCTCTTAGATTGATCCAATTGATCACAGCTGGTTATTGCTGCTGCGAGTGAAAAAATGGAGTTTTTGAATGCTTTTTCTTTTTCTGTTTAAATATTTTTCCTCTCTCTCCTCTGGATCGCTGCTTCCATTAGATCTTTGCTAGTTGCAGCATGAAAGTTTTTAGTCTCTGGTGAGACGACTTTAATTAGAGAGGGTTAAAAGGAGGGGTAATTTTGGAAATAAAAGAAGTGAATTGAACAATTTATAAAAGACAAAAAAATTTAAAGTGGTGAATTTATAAACGTAGTGAATTCATAAAACTAGACGGTGTAACTAACAACACTCTTTTTATAGCCATTTTTTTATTTTTATTTTTATTTTTTCAATGGACCGCAAATGGGGGGGGTCCTATTTGCAACTTGCATGTTTTAAAGGTTAAGTGCTCCAAATTGGGAGTTGCTATACACATCGATCTAATTGCTCAACACACCGACCATTTATTTACAAGTTTCCCATTCGTAATTTACAGATTTGCTGTTGAATAATTTTCACCTTTTACACTCCTCTTTTCTTCTCTATCCTCTTCCTCTTCTTCTCCGTAGCCCCTGCCGCTTTGCCAAACACTAAAACACCAATCGTGCCGCAGCCGCTAACCTCTCCCCTTCGTCATCCCCTCTCCTCTTCCTTCTCATCTCTCTTCTTTCCTCCTCCCTTTCCCTCTTCCACCGTCGAGGTTGGTGGAGGCAACACAGTGAGAGATTGGGGGCTGCGGGGAAGCCGCGGCGAAAGGGGATGAGGATAGGGATAGAAATAATACTGGGAGACGAAGAGTGTGTAAAGTAAAACACTGTTTTTAAATGTTTTTAAATATTTTTAAAGGGATATGTGTGTATACAAATTGGGTCTGTGTATGTAGCAGTACCCCCACTAAATTTGCACGTGGAATGTGGAAAATTACGGGTAAAGGATTTCTTGTCTTACCGTTTGCGTGATCAACGGTGGCGATTATGTGTAGGCTTACATTAGTCTATATTTTGTCTTTCATTATTCCGTGGGCAACCATCAAGGGCGGCTTTCTTTTGCATGTATCATGCACCTATGGTATGTTTTCTTTTAGGCATGCCTGGAACTTGGATTTGCATTTTATTTTAAGTGGCAAATTCTTAAGCTCACATGTTTAGTTTAGTTGCAATTACTAGCTTACTTGCAATTGTATTTGGGCATTTAAAGATTTCTAGCATTTTACAATGTAATTATTCAACTTGCCCAAAATTTACCTTTGTATTTGCATTGCAAAATATTTTATAACGTAATCATTGCTGAAAACACTTGCAATTTCAATCCCAACTCGTCATAAAATATCCATTTACCATAACAGATAGGCACACTTCACTCCGTTTCAATAATACACTCACTCACTCACTTGTGTGTATGCAAACACATACACACATCCACATGTACACACATCCAAATGATATACCCCACTTGTAAATTTGTTCTATACAAATATGAAAGACACCCCAATGCACCTAGGCTCACCTCAAATGTTTTGAACAAACTGATAAAACTAAAGATCTAGATCTAAACATACAGATCTAGATGCAGGCATGCTAAATCTTAAAAATTTGCCTCCTCTGTTTAGGAATCGTACCTGAATCCATGGTGACGATCCGGATGACGCAGCGGACGATCTTCCAGATACTGTAACGGTCGCTTCTGACCTTATGAGATTTTCTGCGTGCACGTGTTTTTGTGCACGTATTTTATTTGGCTATTTTTGGTTTCCAAATTGTGCGATGTGACATGCCATTGTGACCGTTTGGGAGAGTTAAATTTTATGGTAATTTTTGGAAACGTCTTTTCACGGCTCGTTTTCTCGCAAAACGACTTTGAACGATAGGGGCGTTTTAGTCATTTGGCTCAAAACGTCGCTTCCAATTTTACGTAAATTTTTGGTAGTTGTTACGCACGATCGGGCTCCGTAGATCTGTGCGTCTCATCTCCACGATCGCCCCGGTATTTTCGGATTATTTTTCTGACGTCCGGTTTATGAGATATCGCGCGGACAAATCTCGACCGTCGATTTCCCGATCAATTCAAATTCGAATCGGTGACAAATCTGGCTATATCTTTTGAATTATTTCATGATTTGTTTCCTAAACTGTTTTCTATTTCCCCTAGGCTTATCCCTGGTTGCACCCCCTCCCCCTCTCTATCTCCTACACTTAACCCTATTTTTCCCCAGGTGAATATATCAAACTTTCTAATATTAAAAACCCTAAACTATTTCCCTATTCCTTTCACGTGGCAATCAAAACCTAGGGTTAGAAAAATATTTCTCAGCCGCCATCACAAACCCCCCCTCAAGCCCGATACTCCTCCCCTCGTTCTCGACCCCGTCGCCGGCCGCACTCGACACCCGACCGCCGCCCCGACCCCCGGTGGTCGTCTGTCGCCCCCCCGCGACTCTCCTCCGACCAACCGCGACCGGTCACGCCGCCCTGACGCCCGACACCGCCGTTCGGGCCGTGTTTTCACTCGCGCCGCCGCAGCTTCAGCGGAAACCGCCCCGCTCGACCGCCGTGGGCCGCCCCCGTCAGCCCTGAACACCGCCCCGCCGTGCTGCTCGCCGGAGGAGCCCTCTGTCGCCGGAGATAGGCCGCCAGCGGCGGTTTTTCCACAGCAGCTGCCGCTGTTGCTTTGCCGGCGCCGCCCAGCAACCGGAAGCCCGCCGGTGACTCCCCGAGCCACAGCCTGACTCTCCCTAGGCCGGTGACCCCCGCGACTTTCCCCCTAGGTCAGGCAGCCTTCGACCGAACTACAGTGACGTTGTATCGACGTTCTCGTTTCCGTAGCGCGCTGTTTCGGTGATGATCACGCCGTTGACGATGTTCCACCTCTACTCGTTGCTTGCACACCTTGTCCGCTGCCCGGACAAGTCTCGCTACGCTACCCGTAGCCGAGACGCCGTAGACGACGCAGATTTTCTACCGTTCAGACGCTACGTCCGCGCTACTCCAGACACCGGACATGTTGGTTCCCCTACCTCGTAGCGAAACCCACACAGTAGCAAAACTGAAAACCTAACTAAACCGGCAACTTAACTCAGTAAATTTAATTTCTGTTCTCTTAAAACGATGTGGAACCGTAGACCGACGATCGGACTTTTGACTGTGCACATAGGATAGAATCGTCGGATAGGCTGATCGGACAACTTGACTCGTGACTGTTAGGGTAGCCACGTTCAACCTAGCAATGAACTTAAATAGGAATTTCTAAAAAAATCGCGACCTGACGCCGTCGCCGTGACTGTTTCAAACGGACCACCGCGGACGCGACGACTGGACGAGACGCCCCGGACGGACGACACACTCGCCACCGCAGGCAAGTGTACCCACTTGCATTTTTGGCCACGTCTTGGTCTTAAATTGTTAGAACTGTTAGACTGTGAGTGTTTAGATTCGGGCGTGAAATGATAGCGTCCGGATCACCCTGACGACTTAGACTAGACGACGAAGTCTAAGTCCGACGAACAACAACTTTGACACCGTAGGATTATCTTGTGTATGCGTGCGTGTGGACACCCTAAAACAACTCTCCCGTACACTGGTCATGTCTTGTCCCTGTTACACAAAAAGCCTTCGGGCGTTTCAGATTCTTCCCGAGCGGAAGTGATCTCCGTGATACAAAAAGCCTTCGGGCGTTTCAGATGCTCTCCTTGTGGGAGTGATCTCCGTTATACAAAAAGCCTTCGGGCGTTTCAGATGCTCTCCTTGCGGGAGTGATCTCCGTGATACAAAAAAAGCCTGCGGGCGTTTCAGGTGCTTCCCTAGCGGAAGTGATCTCTGTACTTCTTGTCTTGAGTTCTGGGGTTTGGGGTAGGGTTGAGCGTGCGCACGGGGAGAGGGTCTGATCCCCCTCAACCCGTAAGGCGTGAACCCTTCGTGTCTCACGTGTCGTGTCGTGTCTGACTTGTTTTGTCTATCTTCGTCTTGTCCTGACACCTTTAGGTTAGTCCCGTAGTCGGTAGCATACGCTACGACTACTGCCTGCTATGCTTTACTTTCCTGCTACGTTACTTCTTTTGTTACTCTGTTGTAACCCCAGCATGCTAATCAACCAGTAAAACAATGTTTAATAGTTCAGTACACTTGCAGTAGAGTCTGACTTTCTGTTGTAGACTTTACCTGACGTACAGTTCCTTTCCTTGGTGCTGTACGTCAGGTGTCGAGCCGGAGTACGACGATCAGACAGAGCTACCCGAGGACGTAGAGCCGGAGGACGTCGATCCTGAGTACGTGCCCGAGGACGACCAGAGTTAGAGATCCCCACTGCTGATCCGGAGGTTCCATCTTAGTTGTTTGGGTGCGTAGCACCTTTTGTTTTTCCTGTCTAGGTTGGGTGCTTGCACCGGTAGTTTCCTTTTCTGCAGTTGTAGCCCTTCGGGCGTTTTAGACTCTCAGTACTTTGGATACTTATTTTGGAATAAAATGATTGTCTTTCTTTTTCGTACTTTTATTGTTCTGCACTAACATGCAGTGACATGTACCTTCGACTTGGAGTACCACACAGACGCTTTTTGGGTCCGGGCTTCTCGCCCCGGCCTAAGCGGGCCTTAGTCACGCTTCGCCTCCGTTGTTTTGGGAAGCGGGGCGTGACAGGTTTTAGTGGTGGCCCATGTAGGTCCCACCCCATACTTCTGCAAGTACAGAACAATAGGAGTCAGGACATTCATTTTATGATATCCAGTAATCGTACGAGTCTAATCTCTGTATTTCTTGACAATAGGATGGCGGGACGACGCATGACCCGATCCGAGAACTCAGGCGATGGAGTTCCGGAGGACCAGGGCGGAGAGTTCCGTCAGTTTCTCGGCGTGATGTGAGAGATGCTAGAGGTGCAACATCAGTTGGTTCAGCAGTCCCAGCAGGCTGCCCATGCTCCCCCAGTTGCACCACCACCACCACCTCCGCCTGCCCCACGAGCTGCTCCAGGAGTGAAGCAGTTCAATGAGCTCCAGCCGAGGACATTTTCGGGGAAAGAGGGACCCCTAGCTGCTGACGAGTGGATCCAGAGCATGGAGGAGAAGTTAGTTGCTGCGAAGATTCCTGATGATACCCGAGTGGAGATAGCAAAGATGCAGCTGATAGAGAATGCAAGGAACTGGTGGCGCATTGAGGAGATGCGTCTGGAGAAGCCAGTGGAGTGGAAGACCTTCAGGTCTATGTTCAAGGACAAGTATTTCACCAAGTCTGCTAGGAGGGACCTATTGAGCAAGTTTATAGATCTGAAGCAGGTGGATATGACTGTCGAGGAGTATGAAGCTGAGTTCGAGATGCTGAGTCGTTTTGCTCCGCATATGGTGAGGTAGGAGGAGAAGCGAGCTGATCGCTTTCGTCAGGGACTGCGTCCGAAGATTCAAGCTTCTATGTCTTCGGCGAGTTTCACAACTATGAGGGAGGTGCTAAATGCTGCGAAGAATCATGAGCTTATTTCAATCCTATCTGACCCTCCAGCTGATAAGGGGAACCGTCCCATGGAGCAGTACCGGCCACCTGCTAGGCCGGCAATGAGGCCAGTTCAGACAGTGCCTTTCAAGAGGCCAGGAGCACCTATGCAGACTCAAAGTAAGGGACCATGCCATTACTGCGGGAAGATAGGATACGTTCAGAAGGATTGTAGGAGGAAGCTGGGACTGTGCTTGATTTGTGGAGATGCTTCACATGCAGCCAAGGATTGTCTGAGAGCGCGTCATGCTATGGTCGGAGCACCAGCCCTGCTACAGAGTAGAGCACCTGCCCCAGTTCAGAGAGGAGCTGCCATACGTGGACCACCCTTGGTGCCACAGAGGCAGATGTTTCAGAGGGCAGTGCAACCCCAGAGGCCGGCATACACGATGACCGCTGTTGAGACTGAGGAGCTGGATGGAGTTATTGCAGGTATACTTCGAATCTAGACTTTCTTTTCGTAATATAGATCTTAATGTTTAGCTATGTTTGTTTGCCTTGTTTGCTAGAGTAGTGTTGTTGACCTTAGTCTCTTTACATCTTAGGCACCATTCTTGTGTCCTCTCACCCTGCCTTGGCTTTGTTTGACTCCGGTGCATCCATGTGCATCTTATCCCGGAGGTTCATAACAAAGCACTCCATTCCCACCCACACACTTCCTAAGTGTTGGGACATCACCACAGGGAACGGAGTGGTGACTGTGAACATGGGTTGTCGATCGATCCCTTTAGTGGTCAGTGGACATGAATTATTTGCAGACTTCATTGTCCATGACCTACCACACTTCGATGTCGTTCTTGGCATCGATTGGTTGGGATATTTTCATGCCTCGATCGATTGTCACAGCAAGAGGGTTGTATTCCGGATTCCAGGCCATTCGGAATTCGAGTTCCGCAGTAGAGACGAGTCGCTTGGGCCCATCAGATTTCGGGCCAAGCCGGAGGCACCGGTTGTAGCAGCTATGCAGATGGAGATGGGGATCGAGCGACTAGCAGTCGTCAGAGACTTCGACGACGTCTTTCCAGAGGATATCTCAAGTCTGCCACCTGACCGAACATTAGAGTTTGGTATCGATCTTATGTCGGGAGCGCAGCCGATATCGAAGGCGTCGTACCGTATGGCTCCCGCTGAGCTCAAGGAGCTGCGGAAGCAGTTAGATGAGTTGTTGCAGAAGGGTTTCATCCACCCTAGTGTGTCACCGTGGGGTGCACCAGTTTTGCTTGTGAAGAAGAAGGATGGGTCCCGCAGGATGTGCGTCGACTATCGAGGGCTGAATGCTGTCACAGTGAAGAATAAGTATCTGCTGCCGCGCATCGACGATATCTTTGATCAGCTTGGAGGTTCGAGAGTTTTCTCGAAGTTGGACTTGAGGAGCGGATACCACCAGTTGAAGGTGAAGAAGGATGATGTTCCGAAGACAGCATTCCGGATGAAGTATGGGCATTACGAGTTCGTGGTCATGCCGTTTGGCGTGACCAATGCTCCAGCTGTGTTCATGAATTTGATGAACTTGATATTCTATGACTTTCTGGATAAGTTTGTCGTTATTTTCATTGATGACATCCTGATTTATTCGAAGTCTGAGGAGGAGCACAGCTGTCATCTGAGGACAGTGCTGGAGACGCTCAGGCGACACAAGCTATATGCCAAGTATAGTAAGTGTGAGTTCTGGCTGGATAGAGTCGCATTCCTGGGACACGTGGTGTCCGGTGATGGCATATCTGTAGATCCGGAGAAGGTCAGAGCAGTCAGAGATTGGCCGACCCCGCAGTCAGCGTCAGACATCAGGAGCTTCCTTGATTTAGCAGGCAATTATCGGCAGTTCATCAAGGATTTCTCGAAGATTGCAGAGCCGATGATGAAGCTGACGAGGAAGGACGTGGAGTTTCTTTGGTCAGATGCTTGTGAGGAGGCCTTTAGTACCTTGAAGGCGAGATTGACCACGGCACCAGTGTTGGCAGTACCGGATTGAAGCGGAGGCTTCGAGGTTTATTGTGATGCGTCAGGGAAGGGCCTAGGATGCGTGTTGCATCAGTATGGCCACGTGGTCACGTATGCTTCTCGTCAGTTGAGGACTCATGAGAAGAACTACCCGACACACGATCTGGAGTTGGCAGCGGTGATTTTTGCATTGAAGATTTGGAGGCACTTCTTGCTGAGTGAGAGCGTGAAGATCTTCACCGACCACAAGAGCTTGAAGTACATCTTTACGCAGAAAGAGCTCAACATGCGTCAGAGGCGATGGTTAGAGCTCATGGCTGACTACGAGATTGATTTGCAATATCACCCAGGGAAGGTGAACGTGGTGCCTGATGCTTTGAGTAGACTTCCTACTGCAATGATGCATACTGCCGACTGGAGGATTCAGCAGGAGCTGGGAGAGATGGATTTGGAGGTTGTCCTACCTGGTGTAGTTCGTTCATTCATGAATTTGCAGATTCAGTCCACGATCGTGGATCGGATCAAGGCAGCACAGGCAGGAGATCCGAAGCTGCAGAGGATCAGGAGGCAGGTTGAAGCTGGACTACGGACGGAGTTCGTGATTCATGAGGATGGTTCGCTGCGGTACGGCAGCAGACTCTGTGTACCTGCAGGTGATGTTCGTGAGGAGCTGCTAAGCGAGGCTCATAGCTCGACGTATTCTATACATCCTGGCGACACCAAAATGTATAAGGATCTCCGTCTGAACTATTGGTGGATTGGCATGAAGAGGAGTGTGGCACGGAGCATTGCCAAGTGTCTGATATGCCAACAGGTGAAGGCTGAGCACCATCATACGGCTGGTTTGCTATAACCGCTTCCTATTCTGGAGTGGAAGTGCAAGCATATTACGATGGATTTCGTGACTGGTTTGCCTCGGACCCCGAAGCAGAGCGACGCAGTCTGGGTGATCGTAGACCGATTAACTAAGTCTGCGCACTTTATCCCTTTCCGAGTGGGCCAGTCTACGGAAGTTTTGGCGAGGAAATATCTAGAGGTAAAATTTCATTTTACTTCTCTTTTAATTTCCTCTTTGAGTTGGTTGTGATGTAGACCGTGTGCATGCTGGAGATTGTACGCTTACACAGAGTCCCCGTGAGCATCGTGTCTGACAGAGACTCGAGGTTCACATCTCAGTTCTGGAGAAGTCTGCAGGAGAATTTGGGTACGAGTCTGAGTTTCAGCACGGCGTACCACCCGCAGACTGATGTTCAGTCCGAGCGGACTATTCAGATACTGGAGGATATGCTGCGAGCTTGTACGCTCGATTTGAAGGGATCTTGGGAGGACCATCTTAACTTGGTGGAGTTCTCGTATAACAACAGCTACCAGGCGAGCATTGGCATGGCGCCGTTTGCTGCTTTATATGGAAGGAAATGTCGATCGCCACTGAGCTGGGATGACATTGGAGATCGGGAGCTATTGGGTCCAGAGACGAAAGTGGAAGCTGTGGATGTCGTGAGAGACATCAGGGAGAAGCTCAGAGTTGTGCAGGATCGATTCAAACTTTGGGCTGATGCCAAGAGGAGACCGTTGGAGTTCCAGCCTGGAGATCACGTCTTCCTGAAGATTTCTCCGAATCACGGAGTTATTCGTTTTGGGAAGAAGGGAAAGCTGAGCCCGAGGTATATTGGACCGTTTGATGTGCTGGAGCATGTGGGAGCAGTGGCCTACCGCCTTGCTCTGCCACCATCTTTGGAGGGTGTTCACGACGTATTCCACGTATCCCAGTTACCTCGGTACGTCAGTGATCCATCGCACGCTGTGGATTTCTCAGAGATTACGGTTCGCCCGGACCTAACATATGACCAGCAGCCTGTGCAGATTTTGGACCGTCGACAGAAGTAATTGAGGAATAAGGTAGTCGACCTGGTGAGAGTGATGTGGCGTCATGGATCACCTGGAGAGTCCACTTGGGAGCGCGATGAGGAGATGAGAGAGCGTTATCCCTTCCTGTTTACTGATTAGTGTTGTCGATTCCGAGGACGGAATCTTTATTCTAGTAGGGTAGAATGTAACGGTCGCTTCCGACCTTATGAGATTTTCTGCGTGCACGTGCTTTTGTGCACGTATTTTATTTGGCTATGTCTGGTTTCCAAATTGTGCAATGTGACATGCCGTTGTGACCGTTTGGGAGAGTTAAATTTTATGGTAATTTTTGGAAACGTCTTTTCACGGCTCGTTTTCTCGCAAAACGACTTTGAACGATAGGGGCGTTTTAGTCATTTGGCTCAAAACGTCGCTTCCAATTTTACGTAAAATTTTGGTAGTTGTTACGCACGATCGGGCTCCGTAGATCTGTGCGTCTCGTCTCCATGATCGCCCCGGTATTTTCGGATTATTTTTCTAACGTCCGGTTTATGAGATATCGCGCGGACAAATCTCGACCGTCGATTTCCCGATCAATTCAAATTCGAATCGGTGACAAATCTGGCTATATCTTTTGAATTATTTCATGATTTGTTTCCTAAACTGTTTTCTATTTCCCCTAGGCTTATCCCTGGTTGCACCCCCTCCCCCTCTCTATCTCCTACACTTAACCCTATTTTTCCCCAGGTGAATATATCAAACTTTCTAATATTAAAAACCCTAAACTATTTCCCTATTCCTTTCACGTGGCAATCAAAACCTAGGGTTAGAAAAATATTTCTCAGCCGCCATCACAAACCCCCCTCAAGCCCGATACTCCTCCCCTCGTTCTCGACCCCGTCGCCGGCCGCACTCGACACCCGACCGCCGCCCCGACCCCCGGTGGTCGTCTGTCGCCCCCCCGCGACTCTCCTCTGACCAACCGCGACCTGTCACGCCGCCCTGACGCCCGACACCGCCGTTCGGGCCGTGTTTTCACTCGCGCCGCCGCAGCTTCAGCGGAAACCGCCCCGCTCGACCGCCGTGGGCCGCCCCCGTCAGCCTTGAACACCGCCCCGCCGTGCTGCTCGCCGGAGGAGCCCTCTGTCGCCGGAGATAGGCCGCCAGTGGCGGTTTTTCCGCAGCAGCTGCCGCTGTTGCTTTGCCGGCGCCGCCCAGCAACCGGAAGCCCGCCGGCGACTCCCCGAGCCACGGCCTGACTCTCCCTAGGCCGGTGACCCCCGCGACTTTCCCCCTAGGTCGGGCAGCCTTCGACCGAACTACAGTGACGTTGTATCGATGTTCTCGTTTCCGTAGCGCGCTGTTTCGGTGATGATCACGCCGTTGACGCTGTTCCGCCTCTACTCGTTGCTTGCGCACCTTGTCCGCTGCCCGGACAAGTCTCGCTACGCTACCCGTAGCCGAGACGCCGTAGACGACGCAGATTTTCTACCGTTCAGACGCTACGTCCGCGCTACTCCAGACACCGGACATGTTGGTTCCCCTACCTCGTAGCGAAACCCACACAGTAGCAAAACTGAAAACCTAACTAAACCGGCAACTTAACTCAGTAAATTTAATTTCTGCTCTCTTAAAACGATGTGGAACCGTAGACCGACGATCGGACTTTTGACTGTGCACATAGGATAGAATCGTCGGATAGGCTGATCGGACAACTTGACTCGTGACTGTTAGGGTAGCCACGTTCAACCTAGCAATGAACTTAAATAGGAATTTCTAAAAAAATCGCGACCTGACGCCGTCGCCGTGACTGTTTCAAACGGACCACCGCGGACGCGACGACTGGACGAGACGCCCCGGACGGAAGACACACTCGCCACCACAGGCAAGTGTACCCACTTGCATTTTTGGCCACGTCTTGGTCTTAAATTGTTAGAACTGTTAGACTATGAGTGTTTAGATTCGGGCGTGAAATGATAGCGTCCGGATCACCCTGACGACTTAGACTAGACGACGAAGTCTAAGTCCGACGAACAACAACTTTGACACCATAGGATTATCTTGTGTGTGCGTGCTTGTGGACACCCTAGAACAACTCTCCCGTACACTGGTCATGTCTTGTCCCTGTTACACAAAAAGCCTTCGGGCGTTTCAGATGCTTCCCGAGCGGAAGTGATCTCCGTGATACAAAAAGCCTTCGGGCGTTTCAGATGCTCTCCTTGCGGGAGTGATCTCCATGATACAAAAAGCCTTCAGGCGTTTCAGATTCTCTCCTTGCGGGAGTGATCTCCATGATACAAAAAAAGCCTGCGGGCGTTTCAGGTGCTTCCCTAGCGGAAGTGATCTCTGTACTTCTTGTCTTGAGTTCTGGGGTTTGGGGTAGGGTTGAGCATGCGCACGGGGAGAGGGTCTGATCCCCCTCAACCCGTAAGGCGTGAACCCTTCGTGTCTCACGTGTCGTGTCGTGTCCGACTTGTTTTGTCTGTCTTCGTCTTGTCCTGACACCTTTAGGTTAGTCCCGTAGTCGGTAGCACACGCTACGACTACTGCCTGCTATTCTTTACTTTCCTGCTACGTTACTTCTTTTATTACTCTGTTGTAACCCCAGCATGCTAATCAACCAGTAAAACGATGTTTAATAGTTCAGTACACTTGCAGTAGAGTCTGACTTTCTGTTGTAGACTTTACCTGACGTACAGTTCCTTTCCTTGGTGCTGTACGTCAGGTGTCGAGCCGGAGTACGACGATCAGACAGAGCTACCCGAGGACGTAGAGCCGGAGGACGTCGATCCTGAGTACGTGCCCGAGGACGACCAGAGTTAGAGATCCCCACTGCTGATCCGGAGGTTCCATCTTAGTTGTTTGGGTGCGTAGCACCTTTTGTTTTTCCTGTCTAGGTTGGGTGCTTGCACCGGTAGTTTCCTTTTCTGCAGTTGTATCCCTTCGGGTGTTTTAGACTCTCAGTACTTTGGATGCTTATTTTGGAATAAAATGATTGCCTTTCTTTTTCGTACTTTTATTGTTCTGCACTAACATGCAGGGACCTGTACCTTCGACTTGGAGTACCACACAGACGCTTATTGGGTCCAGGCTTCTCGCCCCGGTCACGCTTCACCTCCGTTGTTTTGGGAAGCGGGGCGTGACAGATACACACGAATCAACCGTTGGAGAATTCCTTTGCCCTTCTCATGGTTTCTCTTCTAGCAACGTGACGTAGAAAAGACAGCTCCTTTGTTCGTTTGTTCCGAGGATCACGACCACCATATAAATAGGCTAGCCTCCTTAGCCCTATGGTTTCCAATTCGGCCCACTGACGAATTGAAGTCCATTTGTCTCTATACATAAAGGCCCACAACCTAATCGACTCAATTAAGCCCACTTAACAAAATTATTGAGATCACTTACAACTGGCTTTATAAATAATAGTGTAGCATATATATAATTATATTCACATATTAGCCCAACGTTGGATTAAGATCCAACTATGTTGGATAAGTTCCAACAATCTCCCACTTGGGCTATATGCTAAACTTTATAATTATATTTCATTATGCATACTAAACCGAATAAGATCTTAACTTACTGTCATCACTTTAATGAGTTAAAACCAATCCGGTCCATCAATTAGATTAACATAGGATCAAAGAGATCTGTGTCGCATTGATCACAGCTCAACCCATCAGTGGTGTTAGTGCACGGGTACGAATCCAACAGGAGTATCCGCATACCCGACCCATTTAGCATCCGCAACCCGATACCCCCACGCCCATAGCGGGGTACCACTGGGTCAGACAAATGGGTCATTCAACCGTTAGGCTGGTGCTAACATTCAGGAGAAAGTTAATGTAGCCGAGTAAATGGGCAGCCATTAACTCGAATCCTGGAGAAGATCGTGCCCAAATCAATGAGGGACGATTACACAGCATCAAAGGGGAATTACCTATAAATAGACCGAAAAATGAAGGTAAAGGGGTTCCATTTCCAAGGTACGAGGTCTAAGACATAGAACTATACTTTCTCAGCTTATACTTCTTATACGTTCGAGCTTGCACCGCCAGTCTTGAGACGAACCTCCGTGGGTCGATCTCAGCTGCACCAAGCTACCTCTCTCTGTTAAATTCTATACTAACTTAAGCATCGGATGGGATTTGGGTCGAAACCCAGATCCGAACCCCCTAACGAGTCCCTGTGGTGCAGATCGATGATCATCATCCAACGTCGAAGGTCGACGGTGAGCTTCCCAGCCTCGAACGATCGATGCAACTACCACTCGAAGGTCGATCGAATGTCGCTTCATCTCCAACTACCATCACTTGACCTTGGTTCTTCTAACCAAGGGTCCCACTCCAACTGCTGACAAGGCTCCGACTCAGCATCTCAAGTCTACGCCAGCTTGACAACTGTCTTGGTCAATTTTGGCCTCAACAATTTGGCACCGTCTGTGGGAAACCACGGGTCGACATCCCGATCGATGAACCACTCGACCATGTCAACTCACCCATCTACATCCTCCGAGGTTACCATGAGACCTCATAACGTCGGACTCATTAGCATGATAATGGGAGGTCCCCCGCACCCAGAGTTATCGACCTCTCTCCAAAGCTCTTACGCCGGAAGGTTAATGACAGTATCTGTGGGGCGAAAGCGCCCCAGAGATTCTACACCACCTATCTCCTTCTCGGATGAAGATCTAGAATGTGTGGAACTGCCGCGCGATGATGCTGTCGTCATCACGGCCACCATCAAGGTGATCGCTGTAAAAAGGTTGCTTGTTGACACCGGAAGGTCGTGCGACATACTTTTCTTCACTACGTTGGAAGGATGAAAATGTCATCTGTGGAGTTGACGTTGTGTACGGGACCCCTGGTGGAATTCACCGACCATTCTGCCTCGATAGTGGGCATCATCACCTTACCGGTGACCCTTGACACGTATCATCGACAAAGCACTCGCCTAACTAGTTTCATGGTGGTGAAGATCAACTCGGCGTATAACGGGATCATTGGAAGACCACTACTGAACGTTATAGAATTAGTATTCTCAATATTCCATCAAATGATCAAATTCTAGACCCCCGAAGGGGTCGGAAAAGCAAAAGGGAATCAGAAATAGGCATGGTCGTGCTATACGTTGTCCACCGCCCTGAG
Organism: Scilla litardierei; assembly: GCA_030789695.1. Classification (NCBI taxonomy): domain Eukaryota; kingdom Viridiplantae; phylum Streptophyta; class Magnoliopsida; order Asparagales; family Asparagaceae; genus Scilla; species Scilla litardierei. The sequence goes on along the minus strand of CM061142.1, from coordinate 318,590,300 downwards.
GAGTATCGAGCAGGAGGATCCAGTCGACCCACGGATCGAAGATCGGCGGCCTGCCGTAGTCGAAGAAACGGAGAACATCTAAATCTCTGAAGAGGAAGGAAAAACTTTCTCTATTGGGTCGTTGCTACCTTTTGACCTAAAGGAACAGTTAATCGCCCTCCTAAGAGAGCATGCCGACATCTTCGCCTGGATCCCGAAGGATATGCTCGGCATCGACCCCGAGGTAGAATCCCACAAGCTGGAGGTTGACCCGACCTCCAGACCCATGAAGCAAAAGAAGAGAAACATGGGAGGCGAAAAAAATGAAAGATGCGATCGAAGAAGTGTATCGACTTCTAGAAGCTGGCTTCATTTGGAAAGTCAAGTCCCCTGAATGGCTCTCAAATGTCGTGATGGTCAAGAAGGCGAACGACAAATGGTGAATGTGCGTCGACTTCACTAACCTCAACACAGCGTGCCTGAAATATAGCTAACCCCTGGCACGAATCGACCATCTGGTCGATAGTGCTTCGGGCTACGAACTCATCAGCTTCATGGACTCATTTTCAGGATACAACCAGATTCAGATGGCACCAGAGGATGAGGAGAAAACTTCTTTGATCACTGATCGACGTATTTTTTGTTACATCAAAATGCCATTTGGTTTGAAAAATGCAGGGGCCACGTACCGACACATGATGAACGACGTCTTTAGGCTCAAATAGGACGAAACCTAGAAGTCTATGTCGACGACATGTTGGTCAAGTCAAAAAAGCAACGGATCACGTCACAGACCTTCAGCAGATATTTGCACAGATCCGGCGATACAACCTTTGACTAAATCCTGCCAGATGTACCTTCGGGGTTTGATCGGGAAAGTTCCTCGGTTTCATGCTGACGAATCGAGTGATCAAGGCCAACCCTGACAAGATCGCTGCCATAGTCACGACGAAAGAGTCCTCGACTCTCAAAGAGCTCCAGAGGCTGAACGGAAGGATAACAGCCTTAGGATGGTTCTTGTCTAAGTCAGCCGAGAGGTCATTGCCTTTCTTCAAGGTATTGAGAAGGGTAATAGCCTCCGTGTCAAGCGACAGAAGAGTCATCGAATGGGATGCAGACTGCAAAAAATCTTTCTTCGAGTTAAAGGAGTACCATCGCACCCCACCGCTCCTGACTAAGCTAGATAAAGATGACTACCTCATCATCACCTGGCCGCCACCGGGGAGGCCGTAAGTTCGACGCTCATCAAAGAAGACGCAGGGGTACAACGGCCCATCTACTACGTCAGTCAGGTTCTCCGAGGTGTGGATGTCAACTACTCGAGGATTGAAAAGATGGCTTTCACACTGGTCCAATCTGCAAGGAGGTTGCGACCGTACTTCCAAGCGCACACCATCCTGGTCCTCACCGACACTCCCTTAGAGCAGACCCTGAAGAGGCTCGATCTTTCAGGGAGAATGACGAAATGGGGGGTCGAACTAAGCGAATTTGACATCTAGTTTAACTCAAGGACCGCCATCAAATGGCAGGCTCTCGCCGACTTTATCATCGAACTCACTTACAACGATGGCCCGTGGGAAGAGGTATATGCAACTAGCGTACTAGCTGAGGCTACCCCCTCATCCTCAATAAGTATCAATCCACCAAATAGAGCGAATGATACAATTGAAGACAAGGAAAACTGGATCGTACAAGTCGACGGTTCGGCCACACAAGCAGGAAGCGGGGCCGGAATAATCATCCAAACATCTATAGGCAATATATTCGAATACGCAATTCGCTTCGATTTTCAAACCACTAACATTGGTGCAGAATATGAAGCGGCCATCAACAAACTCCGACTGGCTCGAGCCCTAGGGTGAGAGTGGTCCAACTACTTATCGACTCCAGTCTCGTCTTCCACCAACTAAATGGGACCATCGAGGCCCGCGAAGAGTCGATGCAGAGTTACATGCAAGTCGCTAAAGCAGAGCTCGCCAAGTTCACACGCGTAGAAATTCATCACATGCCAAGGTCGAAGAATCATCGAGCATCCTCTTCCCCTATGGGACTCGGTCAGACCGTGTATGTACAATGTCTACTCTATCCTAAGCCTCGCCCAAGGGATCTCTTGGATGGACCCGATAATCCGTTACCTAAACACAGGAGAGAAGCTGACCGACCCAATGGAGGCACGAAAGCTAGAACGGAAGGCCTACCAATTCGTCCTACAAGATGGTTCATTGTACAAAAGACGATGGACCAGGTATGACATCTTCCCCTACCTTAAATGCCTAGTCCCACAGGAAGCGCATTACGTGATCCAAGAGATCCACGAGGGCGATTATGGAAACCACTGCGGAGGAAAATCCATAACCTTGAAGGCCGTGAGATAAGGATACGTTTGGCCAACGATGTTTAAAGATTTCGTCGAATACGTTCAACGGTGCTCGACCTGCAAAAAGTTCTCAAAGATCAGCTCGGCTCCATCAACTGGTCTACTCCCCATCATCAGTCCAGTTCCTTTCGCCAAGTGGGGACTAGACCGCCTTGTCACATTCAAGCCAGCGAGTGGACAATGGACATACCTAATAGTGGCAATCAACTACTTCACAAAGTGGATCGAGGCGGAGCCTCTATCCCGAATCACCTGGAATGAAGCTCAAAGCTTCGTTTGGAAGTCCATTGTCTGTCGTTTTGGCATCCCACAATCCATGGTGACAGACAATGGGACACAGTTCGACATCATCGGCTTCAGAGACTTCTGCTCAGAGCTGAAGACAAAGTTGCACTTCGACTCCGTTGCCCATCCACATTCGAACGGATTGGCAGAAGCAGCCAACAAAAGCATCCTCTTGTCCCTATAGAAGAGAATAACCGGGCTCGAAGGAACTTGGTCGGACGAAATCCCCGACATACTATGGTCATATAGAACGACCCACAAAACCTCGACGGGGGAAACATCGTTTATGTTGGCCTACGGATGCGAAGCCGTCGTCCCAGTCGAGGTCAATGAGCGACCGCTTCGTCTCCAATACTATGATGAAGAAAGAAACTCAGAAGGCCTCGAGCTCATCCTACAACTGGTAGAAGAGGTCCGCGAATGGGCTTTAGCGACCCTCATCAAACAAAAAGGACGCATGGCCTGCTATTTCAACTCGAAGGTCTGCGAAGGCAGCTTCTGTGTAGGCGACTTGGTGCTGCGTAAGGCTGCTTTCACTCCCGAGATTCTCAAGCATGGGAAGCTTGCTACGAAGTGGGAAGGACCCTACACAGTGATCGATGTACTCGGTCCTGCCACCTACCGACTCGCTACTTTGGATGATTGAGAACTTTCTCATCCCTGAAACGCTGAGCATCTGCGAAAGTATTATCAATGATTGTACAAACGGGGTTAAATGATCGAAATCCATCTTCGTCTTTTATCCTATGCCTGTTCGTGATGAATACAAAGTAGATCGTTCTTTGACATCAGTCGAAATGCCCTTCTCAAGCGTTCTGGTCAGCTGTAAGTTGAAGGCACCTCGCCCCTCGCTACCAAACGACCCTCGTTGGCCATTAGTCGGAGGGGCCTCACCCCTCGCCATAAGTCAAACGACCCTTGTCCTCGGTCGTAAGCCGAGGGATCCCCCTCGCCACTGAGCGAACCTCGGTACTCGTCGGCCATAAGTTGAAGGGGCCACACCCCTCGCCATCCAACGACCCTTTTCGTCAACCGTAAGCCGAGGGATCCCCCCTTGCCATTGAGCGACTCCCTATACTCGTCGGCCGTAAGTTGAAGGGGCCTCGCCCCTCGCCACTGAACGACCCCCAGGACATATGTCGAAAGGGCTTTGCCCCTCTCTACCCAAGGAAATGTGATTTATGGTTTAATGGTTACATTCATCGATTGAATACACTTAACTTATCCACGACAAAACTTGCCTAAATTTCTATGAAATTTAAAGTTAGGTTGTTGAGGGGCCATACACATGCAGGTATTTAAGTAAAGAAGAAATGTCGCAAAAAGTTTTTTTCATTTATTTGAATAAAAGAAAATTACAAGAAACCAAAACAGAAGGCCTGCCAGCCTAAGAGGGAGGGGGAGCGCTTCCTGACGCAAAGACGCTGGTAAAAGCCTCCATCGCCTTTGTGAGCTTTGTCGTAAGCTCCATCTTCTCCCTCACAGCGGCCTCCTCGAGCCCTGCGACTTTGGCCTGAAGATCGGCCATCTCCGCCTTGCAAGCTTTCACCCACCTCTCGAAATCGCAAGCTTTGGCCCGAAGCTCGACCGCCTCCTTCCAAAAGGCGGTAAGCTCCTCCTCAAGCTGGGACCTCTCCAACCTCCACTGAATCTCGATAGATTTTTAGAGGTCCAATAGCGACGACATGCTGTCCTTAGCCTCTGAAGCCTCCCACTCGACCACCGCCTTATCTGCGAGGGCTTTCCCCAAGGCCTCCTCAAACTCCTTCGCCCGAGCCTCGAGGCCGAGCGCTTTGCACTCCGTGTTTGCCACCCGCCGAACTTCTTTGATCAAGTCAGCAACTTGACAGCGTAGCACGGCTCCGAGAATGGACATATGCAAAAAACGAGGGTTAGTCAAAACAACAATTGACTTGGACGATGATAAACAAGAACTCAGGTGACATACCATGTACCCGCTCCCCACGAAAAAGTTGGTGTAACGCCCCGCTTCCCAAAAGACACCGGAAGCGAGAGCGTTACACGGCCCGCTTGAACTGGAGCGGTGAAGCTCAAGTCCAATAAGCGTCTGTGATAAAAACACAGAAGAGGTCCTTGCAACTGCCATTCAGAACAATCAGAAACACATTCAGAAAAGATAAAGCCACGTCCAGATGTAAATAAGGCGTACACGAAATTACAAGACAAGCCACAGCATGGCAAAAGGAAACTACAACAGAGTACTAATCCTACTACAAGGATCTAAACTAAAACTCAAAGCGATGACGGAAGAGAGACTCTAGTCTTCTGCAGAAAACGTCTCGATGTCTCCGACAACTCTGGCTCTCCAAGTCAGGTGGTACTCAAGCTCTGAACCTGACATACATCCACAAACATGAATGTATGTCAGCTAGGGGTCTGCAAGAAAGAGTTAGCATCCCAAGGCGAAGTATATAACAAGTATATGAAATTTAGAAGCATCATTAAATTTAAAAGAAACGACTGCAGCAATTAACATTTAATATTTACAGAGCAGAAAGAAACAATCCTAGCATGCAGTTCTAGTCGATGTCAAGTTTAAAGTTAGATTCTCTGAGTTTGTTAGCATTTCAATATTCACGATGACCAAGTTAGCGTTACAATTTCCATGTCAAGAATTCACATCTAATCTAGGGTTCTCGCCTTTAGGTCGTGATGAGAAGGTCGTTCCTCTCACGGGGGCTTACCGTGATTGACACTAACCCACCGCGTCGGGTGGTGCTCTTGAGGAGAGTACCTTTCATACGCCCAGTGGCCGCTCAACCCTAACCCCACCCAAAAGTTTTGCCGGAACACGAGCCGGCCTAGTCGACTCACACGACATCACGATATCACGATTTCGCCTTCGAGGCGCACGATTTCACGATGTCCATATAGTTAATCATGTCAGGACTCACTGAATTTCACTGTTATCAATATTAAAGTTTTATAGTGACAGTTCTGCAAAACAGAAACGGGTCGAACGACCGTTTCCGTAACTTCAAATAATGACGAATACGTCCTTTTTGTTCCACTAGTTACAGAAATGATTTCTTTTCTCTAATTGTTTAAATTGGGGATGTATCATATGATATACCGTTGGATCCCAATTTTCGTCCTATTCATTATGGTGTCAGTTTGTACGTCATTTCACGTCTAAATTTTGAGGTACACAGCAAAACATGAAGGCGACGTAAACGTGCCGAAACTTCTAAAATTCATAACAAATCATATACTTGCCTGATTTTGGCGTTCTTGGTGTCGTTGGAAACGTCTTGACGAATACTATGCCACGGAGAAAACGGTTCGCTGGTTTGAGAAAAAGAAAAACCAGAATTGACGTTTTTCGATCAGAACAGATTTACAACAAGCTCCTACGACGTCTAATCGGTCCATCTTATTAGGTCTTCTAAATTACGGTGTGGGTTATAGCCGACTTATAAAATATTAATCCCAACAAGGTGATTACAGCTAACATATGTTATATACTTGACACGGTGTTTAAGAAAACAAAACAGTTTTTTTTGTATTAGAACTATAACAATCCTAGCAGGATAACATCTTATATCGACTGGCCCTATCATTACTACCTATTAAAACTACATGATACTAGCCATATTAACATATTAACAACAGAACCGTATTTTAGACTAATGAACAAACTCTAACCCTAAACATGATAAACTGGGTATCAATTAACATTTAGCTTATAAAAAAACACATTCATATAAAAAGCTTATTACTGATAACAAGTATAGCTACTAAACCTTAACTAACTGATACTAACCCTATTATAACCTAACCTTTATACTAACAGCTAACATATGTGATACACAGTTTCCCTAACATAATTATCACTTAACTATGTGACAGAACTAACCTATGATTAAGTAGGGAATAACAACTTAAGCATGGACGTTTACTATTCATGTTAAAACACAGTTTAGGTATAAAACTCTTACTAACTACTCACCAAGCCTAGTTATTATAAACAAGGTACTAACCTCTTGGGGATTCATACGGGTCCGTTCTTCGTTGTGCTTGCAGGTGGAGGATCGAGAAACGTCGGTGGCTATCGGAACTGGGAAGTACCGCCGGACGTGGGTCTGCGGCGTGCATGGATGGAGGCCGCCGGAGGGTGGCTGCGGCCTTGCGTTGTGTGGAGGGGAAGGAGAGGTCGTTGTGGGTGCTGGTCTATGGAAGGAGCAGGTGATGGGCTGTGGTTGCGAGGAAGAAGAAGGAGGTTGACGGCGTGGGTTGAAGGGAGGAAGCGCTCGGGGTCTCGGCCTTGGGTTGTTGCCGTGAGTAGGGGGCCGTGGGGGGTTGCAGATCTGGGGAGAGGAGAAGAGTCGGAGGAGAAGAGGCGCGCGGGGATGGCCCTTGATGCATGGAGGAGAAAGGAGGAGGCTGCGGTGGTTCGGCCTGTGGTGATGGTCGTGAGGTGGAGAGGAGAACTCGGAGGCTGCGGGGATGATGGTTGCGTGGAGAAGATGAAGCTGGGGGGGGGGGGGGGGGTCGGCGGCTGTTCTTTTTGAGAGTAGCCCTAGCTTTCTCTAGGGTTTAAATACTAGGAGGTAGGGTTTTTGATTATATAAAGGAGTAGTAGGTGGGGGCTGATGTGTCCTAGGGTTAAACATGTAAAGGACAGTAGGGTTTTTTAATATTTGTAAGCTTGGTTGTAATAGGGTAGGTTGCTGTAGGGTTTGAAAAACAAGTGCGGCTGCTAGTAGTTAGGGTTTTAATAAGAAATAGGCCTAAAGTTTGTGTAGGGTTTGTGTAGATTAGTTGTAGAGAGCCTAAGGTGATGTTTGTATACCAATAGGGTGATGGTTTTGGAGAGACAGCACATGAGTAGGTTTTCTAGGGTCTCATCCTATAAGAATATTGGTGTATGGTGCTTGAAGATTATAAGCCTTAGGATTTGTATCATGGGGCTCACATGAACAGTCTGAGGATTGGTGGGAGGGTTAGCCGTAGGAACAAAAAGCCTAGGTTCCTATTTAATTAACAGGGTTTTGTTTGTAAAAGGAAAAAAATGGAATGGAGTAGGCTGAGTGCTTTAGCCTAAGGGTTTACATTTCATTGTTAGGCCTAGGCTACAAACGTGAGTGCACATCTATATAAGGAAGGGTTTGAGTGAAATAATTAGATTAATGGTGGTAATGGGAGAAATGAAGGCTAATTAAATTGTTTAATGGGTTTATAAATGGTAGGTTGAAATTCGAATTTTAAAAGATATGAAACTAATATAATAAAAGATACTTAACTAAATAATAATAATAATAAGGATAAAATGAGAACTATTTAACTAAATAGTTCAAATATAATGATAGCCATCTAATAGTATGAAAAAGCAGGCACGGGCACAGGGACGGATACGCTTAATACGGATACGGACGAAAAATTACACTAGATAAAAACAGATAATATCATCAATAAATACCGGTCGTTACAGTTGGCCACCCTTTCGAGGTCCAACCTTTGCAGGAGCTCCAGATCCCTAGGGAGACTCCACTAACCTGGCAGTCATCCCAAAATCCCTCAAGGCCGACTCCTCCTTTCCCATGGCAAAGGGAGGTAGATGAAAGTACCCTTGTATCGGCCTTGAGGATCGAGACGAAAGATGATTGAGCAGTAACACTCGAATAAACTCCGCAAGGATCGAGCCGACCAAAGGAGCCAGCAACCCGATGTTGCCCTAAGGCCACTGATCCAGAAGGGACGTCATGGGGGCCTGAGATGCCGAAGTGGTCTCCACCACATCCTGAGGCTCGAGAGGAGCGACCCACATACCTTTCCCCAAGGGATCCTCCTCATCCACTTGCCTCCTCTTTCCAAACTCCTCTTTCCTATAGGAGGGCATCTCCCTCTTCTGGCCGACCACTTCAGTCAGCTTAACAACGTTCGCTACATCGACGTCGACCACACGTGCGGCTCTACAACCATGACGGAAGCCAGGGGCATAACGGGCCATACGGGAGCCTAGCTAGAGGCCTCCTTCGAAGAGGCTAGGGAAGAAGGCCTGGAGGTCTGCCTAATCTCTCCCCCTCGGAAGAAGAGCTCTGGTGGATGTGGAGAGGAGACCGAGAGCCAAATCGCTCGACGCGTGCACTTGACCGTTCGGCACGGACGCCCGACCTCTCAACCGTTCTCTTCTTCTTTCGTTCGCTCCAAACTCTGTCCATACTGGACTCACCACTTTGTCGGTTTCCGTTAGTCATATCTGCAGAAAACGAATATAATTATCGTAAGTGGTAGAGATAAAGACATTTAATCGAGATGCATTACACAAGCTCCATAAAAGGATCTTTAGCGTGTGATCATCCAACAAATACTAAATCGAACTTTCTTGCCTCGGTTGACTTAAAAGGGACTTCATTGTCTTGGCCTCGCTCGGCGACAACATGGCTCTGACCTCCTCCAATGACAACCGAGACTCCACCGCAAGCTCATGATTCAGAGAAACCAACCATTAAGCATCGGTCCTAAATCAGGAAGGACGACAAACACGAAGGTATCCTTCCACCCAGGGTCGGAAATTGGAAGGTCGTATATAAGCCTCGTGCCCGGGCGAGCAGCGATATGGTACCATACTTGGTGAGGGTTAGCTATTATCCTAAAGAAATTCTTGAATAGCCCAAGGGTCAGATGGACTCCACAAAGCTCACACAACTCGATGAAGCCAACCAAGGGAGGGAAATCCTGAGGAGCGAGTCTACAGATGGAAAGCTCCGAAGAGCACAGAACTTCCACGATGAAGGGGTGAAGGGGGAATCAGAGTCTTAAGAGAAAAGCTTTAAGATACACCCCAACCTCACTCTTCCATGGAAAATACACTCTCTCATCCGAATTGGACACTCTAACCCTAACAGGATCACAGAAGCAACCTCGCCACACCTCGACAGTCGGATCGAGGGAAAACCTAGGGGCCATATCTAAGATGACTCTAGGGACCTTCGACCTCCGACCTTCGATCCCATCGACGAATGGGAAGGCTTGGCTCAATCCAAATTCTTTTTCCCTTCCCAGGAACTTCCACGCATCGAGGGGGTCGGAGGCATGCCACAAGCTCCTCGTAGGTCGGCTCCTTGAATACGACCGGAGCAAACATACCTGACGAACCTAAAGAGAATCAGAGTCGAAGAAGGAGGACACCTTGAAATTGAACATTTAATCTCTAGAGAGGCAATGCTGGAAGCAAGCTTACAAAACAAGGAAGAAGATGAAGCAGAAAGATCTCTACTTTTTTCTCGCATTTCTCCTTTATATGAATAAATCCAACCGTATGACGTCCGATGCATGACACGTGTCCAAGGTCAGCCATGAGAAACGGTGGAGATCGCTCCAAAGGCGAAAGGCTTTTTGGTGACACAAATCATATCAAATAATTTGAAAACCATGCGCATTTAAGGAGATTACTCATCATTCGGTCTCAGTCAGCACGATTTCTAAGCCGCAAATGATGTAGGCCATTGTTAGTGCACGGGTACGAATCCAACTAAAGTATCTGCATACCCGACCCATTTAGCATCCTCAACCCGATACCCCCCACGCTCATAGCGGGGTACCGTTGGGTCAGACGAATGGGTCATTAGACTATTAGGCTGGCGCTAACATTCAGGGGAAAGTTAATGGGTCCGAGTAAATGGGCAGCCGTTAACTCGAATCCTGGAGAAGATCGTGCCCAAATCAATGATGGACGCTTACACATCATCAAGGGGGAATTACCTATAAATAGACCGAAGAACGAAGGTAAAGGGGTTCCATTTCCAAGGTACGAGGTCTAAGACATAGAACTCTACTTTCTCAGTTTATACTTCTTATACATTCGAGCTTGCGCTGCCAATCTTGAGACGAACCTCTGTGGGTCGATTTCAGCTGCACCAAGCTCCATCTCTCCCTTAAGTTCCATACTAACTTAAGCATCAGAGGAGATTTAGGTCGAAACCTGGATCCGACACCCCTAACGAGTCCTGTGGTACAGATCGATGGTCATCATCCAACGTCGAAGGTCGACAGCAAGCTTCCCAGACTAGAACGATCGACGCAACTACCGCTCGAAGGTCGATCGAACATCGCATCATCTCCAACTACCATCACTTAACCCTGGTTCTTCCAACCAAAGGTCCCACTCCAACTGATGACGAGGCTCCGACTTAGCATCTCGAGTCTACACCAGCTTGACAACTGTCTCGGTCAATTTTGGCCTTAACAAGTGGTCACTGTGCTAATATAAAAGACTGACATGGATTATGAAGTGGATGTGTAGCATGGAAATTACATGTAATGTGATCTAACATGTCTATTTCCTACTGATCCTCCTTAATCTTAGTGAGATCATAAACATAAATGCATATTTTCATACGTATTTATAAACATAGAATTGGAATATAAAGCCAAACAAACTGTCCTTTATTTCTGAAGAAATAAACCAAATATGCATATACTGGAGACTGAAATGTTGTCTAAAAATAAAAAAACTACAAAATTACAAACTCCTACTAAAACTGAGCATCTTTAGATGACATGGCATCCATACTAGCAACATGCCCATGAAACGTTTTGGGTGGCAGTCCCTTAGTAAGCGGATCCGCACTGTTTGAGTTTATACAAATGTGCTCTATACACAACTGCTTATTTCCAACTCTTTTCTTAACAATCAAGAACTTGATATCAATGTGCTTTGATTTTGCTGAGCTCCTGTTGTTATTTGCAAATGCAACTGCGGACATATTGTCACAAAATATCTTGCGTGGCCTTTCAATGCCATCTATAATGCACATCCCCGTGACAAAATTCCGTAGCCATAAACCATGATTGGATGCCTCATGAAAAGCAATGCATTCTGTAGCCATAGTGGAAGAGGCTATAATAGACTGTTTAGCACTCTTCCAAGAAATGACACCTTCTGCTAATGTATAAACATAGCCTGTTGTAGATTTCATGCTGTCTTGACATCTAGCAAAATCAGAGTCAATATATCCTACGATCTCAAGATTTTTCGACCTCTGATATACTAGCTTGTGTCCTTTTGTCCTCTGTAAGTACCGTAAGACCCTTTTGGCTGCTTTCCAATGGTCCATTCCTGGATTGCTCAAGTATCTGCCAAGCATTCTTATAATGTACGCTAAGTTTGGACATGTACATACTTGAGCATACATGATACTCCCAACTGCTGAAGAATAAGGAATATCCTTCATTTTTGCTTTCTCAATATCACTTTTAGGGGACTGATTAAGACTAAACTTGTCTCGTTTAGATACCAAGGTATCGCCTGGTTTACAACTTTCCATGCCAAATCTTTGCAGAACCTTTTCAATGTAGGCCTTTTGTGATAATCCAAGTATACCTCGAGAACGATCTCAGTGTATTTGGATTCCTAATACAAAAGATACATCACCGAGATCTTTCATCTCGAAGTTCTTAGCTGGAAAGTTCTTAATTGGTTTCATGTAATAAGCCTTCATTGTTGCTGGCAAGCAAAATGTCATCGACATATAAAACCAGAAAAGCAAATTTACTCCCACAGAACTTATAGTATATACATTCATCAACCAAATTCATCTCGAAGCCAAATGAGATGATAACTTGATGAAACTTAAAATACTATTGTCGAGACGCCTGTTTGAGTGCATAAATGGATTTCTTAAGTTTGCAAACCATATTTTTTGGGTCTCCCGACACAAATTTTTCTGGTTGCACCTTATAAATTACCTGATCAATGTCCCCATTAAGAAACACGATTTTCACATCCATCTGATGTAACTCAAGATTAAAATGAGCCACTAATGCCTTTATTATCTTGAATGAGTCTTTCGTGGAAACCGAAGAGAAGGTCTCATTATAATCAATGCCTTCCTTTTGAGTAAAGCCCTTTGCGACAAGACGTGCCTTATATCTTTCCACATCACCTTTTGAATCCCTCTTGGTTTTAAATATCCATTTGCAACCAATGGGCTTCACATCTTTAGGTAATGGGACAAGATCACAAACATCATTGTCCTTCATTGACTTTTTTCCTCATTCATGACATCTATCCATTTTAGAGAGTTAGAACCATTCATGGCTTGATGGAAGTTGATTGGATCATCTACCATCACTCCAATATGAACCTCAAGTTCTTGGAGATATGCAATGTAGTCACTTGATATTGCACTTCTCCTCTCTCTAGTGGATCTCCTTAATGGCAATATTTCTTGAGGTGCAAGAGTTTGTTCTTCTTGCATAGTTCCCTGAATAGGAGGAGAAATAATATTGTCTTGAATATTGGGGTCTTGTTCTTGGGCAGGAATGAGATCCTGATCAAGAACAAGATCACCTGTGGAAATATCTACATATTCCTCTTCAAAGCCAATATCTCTACCTAAATCTCCCCCCGCATACTCGGCATCCTCAAAAAATCTGGCATTTCCATTCTCAAAAATAGTCTTATTATTGGGATCGTAAAATTTGTAACCCTTTGATCTTTCAGCATACCCAATGAAATAGCAACTAATTGTCCGTGTGTCCAGTTTCTTTTCATTAGGGCTATAAGGCTTTGCCTCAGTTGGACATCCCCATATATGCATATGCTTCAGACTAGGTGTTATGCCTGTCCAAAGCTCATATGGTGTTTTACTAGTTGCTTTCGTTGGGACCCTATTTAGGATGTAAGTGTTGAGTATTGGGGTTTCATACCAATCTTATTTTGATGATGATCACAACATTATGTTGTTGCTAATGAATCTCATGTTTTAGTCTCTCAGTTTATTTCAAGGATATCTTTCTTGGAGACTAATCATTTGGTGTAAGGATGGACATCATGTGAAGAAGGGCCAAAGTTTGGACTCAAGAAGGGCCAAAGCTTGAAGATGGTGGAGAGCTTTCAAGGCATCAAGATTGGAGACTTAGACTCTTAAGAAAGCATTGTAATCCATGTAATTTACTTTATTGCTTTCTCTCTCTTTTGAGTCTAGGGTTGATGTAATGCCTTGCTAGATGGTTTGCTCATTCATGCACATGCATTTAACCATCTTAATGAACCTTAGGATTATCATAGAATCCAACCCAATAGGTTCACTCTGTCCAAAGACCCATTTGGAGTCTCTGGCTTTCGGTCAGTCGCATGCTAAGGGAAACACAACCGACTGGGTGATTTCCAGTCGCCTGTAGATCCATCTACAGTCGCCTGATATGCACAGCTCAAGTCAACATTTCAATTGACTCAAACTTGAGCTTTATGCACAGTCACCTGTCGATCAGTTTACAGTCACCTGTATATTTACAATCACCTGGAACTTGGTCAACAGTCGCCTGTCTAGCGTAAGTGCAATCTCTGCATCTCTCTGTCTTCTCTCCATACCTTACAGTAGTCGACTGATGAAGAATGTACAGTCGCCTGACTATTTGACAGTCGACTGTAGTATTAACATCAGTCGCATGTGCGAAGAATTGGAGAAAGAGTGCAGCTCTCTGTTTCGATCCATCCCCTGCAGCAGTCGTCTGCTAAAGGATTAACATGCGCCTGTCATGTTTGTAAGTCGACTGTATTGACTTCGTCAGTCGACTGTCCTGGCTCAGATTATAGCCGTTGGATATTTTCTAGCCGTTGATCAGTCGACTGTCTTTTGATCATCAGTCGACTGTTCCTGTCGTTTTCACCCAGTTTCTAGCCGTTGCAGATTTGTTTATTTGGCTGTTTCTTTGGGTTTTTGGGCTTGATAAAGGATTCCTAAATATATGAGTGTGCTGCCATCACTTGAGAACTCTTGACAACACTTGATAACTCTTGACTCTATAGAAAATCTCAAGAGATCAATAAGCCACTCTCAAGCTCCCTCATTTCCCTCTATTGAGCATTCATCTTCCTTCATGCATTGAAGTCCAGCTCAAGGGAAATCATCCAAGTGCTCTCAAGCATATTCCAACACTTGGAGATCCTCTTCCATGCCTTGCATTCATTCATTAGTAAGCATCTCAAGGCATAGGTAAGAGTATTTACTTTACAGGGTGTAATTTGTTTTCCTATTTCTATTTGTGGGATTAGGATACTCTCTTTGTGGGAGTTTCTCTCTTTGTGGGAGTTTCTCTCTTTGTGGGACTAGGGAATTCTCTTTGTGGGAATTAACTCTCTTTGTGGGAGTTCTTGTGTCCCAGTGTAGGGCTAACCCTAACTCTCTGAGTGGGAATTAGTGATTCTCTGTGTGGGAGTCTTGATCCTTATGTAGGATTGGTTGGGTCTTTGTGTAGGACATAAATCCTCTTTGTGGGGTATCTCCTTGTGAGATTTGTATTCACTTCTCTGTGTGGGATTATAGTGAATATTGGTGTGGCTGGATGTACCCAAGTTTGGGGAACCAGGGTAAAACTTTGTCTTTGCGTTTGGATTGATTGTGCCATTTAATTCCTCTTGCATTTATAATTCCGCATTTGCAAGTTAAATTTTATTTGGACAATTTTATTGCCATTACACTATTCACCCCCCCTCTAGTGTGTGTTGTTAGTATTGCAAGGGTTAGACGATCCCTACAATTGGTATCAGAGCGAGGTTAAAGCATACTGCAACGATGGCATTCAACGCCTCATCCGCGTCTCATGAAGAAGGTCACTCAACCGTTTGACCCTCGCTCTTCAATGGAACCAACTACCCTAGTTGGAAGATCAGAATGATGATCTACATGGAGGGTCAAGACCTATGAGACATCACAGAGGTGCCATTTGAGAAGCCCACTACTCCTGCGGCTTCAAGGACAAAGGCGAAGAAGGACTCAATCAAGTTCAATGCGAGAGCTATGAATGCATTACATTGCGCTCTCTCTGCTAGTGAGTTCAACCGCATCTCCATGTGCAAAACGGCAAATGATATTTGGCACACCTTGGAGATTTTTCATGAAGGGACAACGAAGGTAAAGAAATCTAAACAAACTGTGTTTAGATCTAAATATGAAATGTTTAAGATGCAGGAAGGTGAACGCATTTTAGAGATGTTCACAAGGTTCACCGATATTGTGAACGCTTTGGAGGGACTCGGGAAGACGATTTCCCAAGAGGATCGTGTTGAGAAGATCCTAGACTCTCTTACACCTCGTTGGGAGTCAAAGGCCAATGTAATTTTGGAGTCTTATGACACATCCAAATATACCGTTGAGGAGTGCATTGGAAATCTCATGGTGTATGAAGTGAAGCTTCAACACAAGAAGGAGATTCAACCAACGAAGCCCGAAAAGCTAGAGAAGCAGAAGGGGGTTGCATTCCATGCCAAGGAGGAGCCAATCAAGTGGAGGAGGAAATTCCATCGAGAAGCTCCAAGTGAAGAAGATGAGCAAGAAGATGCAAGTGGAGAAGAAATTGAGGAGCTTGCCGAACAATTCAAAGCATTCCTCAAATGCAAGCAAGGTAAGTCTTTGTCAAAGTTTGCCTCCAATTCTAACAAGGTTCCTACTTGTTACACTTGCAGTGGAAAAGGTCACTTGTCCAACGAATGCCCTTCCAAACCCAACAAAGAAACCTACAAGGGTAAAGGGAAGAAGCATTGGAAAGGAAGGTCCAAGTTCAAGAATAAAAAAAGAAGGGACTTGTCGGGACCTTTGATGATTCGAGTGAGTACACTTCGAGTAACGAAGAAGAGGATACAAAGGAGGATGCTCACGCATGCTTTGTAGCCATGGATGGTCCTACACCAATCCCCTCTGGATTAAACGAAGAAGAGTTGGATGCTTGGCTTGACGCATACAATTCCTATGAGGATTCATGCCTCACGGGTAAGGAAGAGAAATCGTCATCAAGCTCTTGCAAGGGTGATGATGATGATGTTGAGATCGAGAAAGAAAAGATCTCATACGAGGAGCTCAAGATCAAATTTGACTTGGTCTCCAAAAAGGCTAGTAAGTGCATCAACTCTTACAATAGGTTAAAGCAAAATATAAGATTGCTAAGAGTAGATTGCATGAACTAGTTATTGCAAGTGTAATTCATGATGAAAGGCATGTGTATGACACTTGTGAGAGAGACACACTTCTCTCTCAAGTTAAGGAATTGAGTATTTCTAATGAAAATCTCATTGCTCAAAACCTTATCTTAGATGCTCACATTCAACAACTTACGTTGAAATGTGAAGAGGAATCTCGGAAGCTCATAAGCTTTGTGTATTCTAGGGATTCACTCCACGATTTGTTGGAAAAACAATATCCAGCAAATCATAGAGGAGGTTTGGGTTATATTCAAAATGTGGTTCACAAACCCACCTCTAATTCTTCTTTTGGTGCAAATTCAAGAAATATTGCTAAAGCATCTAAGAAGAATCACCATGCTTTCTTGTACAACAATAACACCAACAAGAAGCATGTTGATCACAAGGTGATGAGGAAGAATGAAGAATCTTCATTTTTTTGCTAAGAAGCAAAATCCTCATTCTTTGCATGCTAAGAAATTTGTTTCTATACCTAAGCATGCCACATCCTTTCCTCTTGCAAAGGCAAAACCATTGCCTAGGAATTCCTTGAGTTTATGGATTCCCACTAAGGCTAGTGTGCAAGAGAGAGATAGTTACATCAACTCTCTAGTTAGGGATGTGATCACCTCGTGTGATTACGTTAGGAAATCAAACTCCTCTTGGGTTTGGTTACCTAATGTTTAGGTTCCTCACACATTTGCATATTACATGGGTATTGTGCTTCTATTTTTATTTTTAAGCATACTCATTGATTGTGTGTGTTTCATGATTTTGAAAATAGTTTTCAAATTTATTTCTTTTCATGAAAGTGGGGACCTTGGGGTTTATTGACATGCATGCATTTTTGATCCAAGTGTATGTCAATGGGGGGAGTTAATATATTATATGTTTAAATTATTTTAAGACATATTTTAACTCTCATTTCGGAGGTTATTTGAGATCATTATTTACATTTGTTTATTTTGGGTCTCAAACCAAACCTCTTGTTTATTGCCAACATGTTTCTTGTTTCATTGTTTTTGGCAATATCCTTGTGTATCTTTAAAGCTTGATTTTTTCATATCTATTGCTTTGATACATGTTCGGCCCATGGCTCCATTAATTAATTGTTATTAGATCCTAGAAGTCAAAAGTTGACCATTTCTATGATCTAGGGGGAGCATGGGATAGTGAATTGATACCCACTAAATTTTTAAATTTGGTATCATACATATCTTTCGTTTCTTGCATATTGTCACATCTTGGTTAAGATGACAAAGGGGGATATTTTTGGTGTCCACCTTTTTGACGATGTCAAGGGGGAGAGATATATGCATTATGTGATCATATCTATAGGAGGAGAGATATATACATATGCATATGGGGAGAGATATCTCTATAGGGAGAGATATATGTGATTAGATAAACCATTCATGTTTGCATGCATTTATTCTTTGCAATTGGTTTATGTAATCCATGCCTATTATATGTCACCATGTTCTTATTGGTTTTATGAGTATTTACCTTTGTGTAGCTCATTATATAATTGGAGCATATAAGTAGGGGGAGATCATTAGCATTGTGCTTTAATTCTTAATAATTTACATAATGTGTGTCATCATTAAAAAGGGGGAGATTGTTGAGTATTGGTGTTTCATACCAATCTTATTTTGATGATGATCACAACATTATGTTGTTGCTAATGAATCTCATGTTTTAGTCTCTCAGTTTATTTCAAGGATATCTTTCTTGGAGACTAATCACTTAGTGTAAGGATGGACATCATGTGAAGAAGGGCCAAAGTTTGGACCCAAGAAGTGCCAAAGCTTGAAGATGGTGGAGAGCTTTCAAGGCATCAAGATTGAAGACTTAGACTCTTAAGAAAGCATTATAATCCATGTAATTTACTTTATTGCTTTCTCTCTCTTTTGAGTCTAGGGTTGATGTAATGCCTTGCTAGATGGTTTGCTCATTCATGCACATGCATTTAACCATCTTAGTGAACCTTAGGATTATCATAGAATCCAACCCAATATGTTCACTCTGTCCAAAGACTCATTTGGAGTCTCTGGCTTTCGGTCAGTCGCCTGCTGAGGGAAACACAGCCGACTGGGTGATTTCCAGTCGCCTGTAGATCCTTCTACAGTCGCCTGATATGCACAGCTTAAGTCAACATTTCAATTGACTCAAACTTGAGCTTTACGCACAGTCGTCTGTCGATCAGTTTACAGTCGCCTGTATATTTACAGTCACCTGGAACTTGGTCAACAGTCGCCTGTCTAGCGTAAGTGCAATCTCTGCATCTCTATGTCTTCTCTCTATACCTTACAGTAGTCGACTGATGAAGAATGTACAGTCACCTGACTATTTGACAGTCGATTGTAGTATTAACATCAGTCCCTGTGCGAAGAATTGGAGAAAGAGTGCAGCTCTCTGTTTCGATCCATCCCCTGCAGCAGTCGTCTGCTAAAGGATTGACAGGTGCCTGTCCTGTTTGTCAGTCGACTGTATTGACTTCGTCAGTCGACTGTCCTGGCTCAGATTATAGCCGTTGGATATTTTCTAGCCGTTGATCAGTCCACTGTCTTTTGATCATCAGTCGACTGTTCCTGTCGTTTTTACCCAGTTTCTAGCCGTTGCAGATTTGTTTATTTGGTTGTTTCTTTGGGTTTTTGGGCTTGATATAGGATTCCTAAATATATGAGTGTGCTGCCATCACTTGAGAACTCTTGACAAAACTTGATAACTCTTGACTCTATAGAAAATCTCAAGAGATCAATAAGCCACTCTCAAGCTCCCTCATTTCCCTCTATTGAGCATTCATCTTCCTTCATGCATTGAAGTCCAGCTCAAGGGAAATCATCCAAGTGCTCTCAAGCATATTTCAACACTTGGAGATCCTCTTCCATGCCTTGCATTCATTCATGAGTAAGCATCTCAAGGCATAGGTAAGAGTATTTACTTTACAGGGTGTAATTTGTTTTCCTATTTCTCTTTGTGGGATTAGGATACTCTCTTTGTGGGAGTTTCTCTCTTTGTGGGATGTTGTCTCTTTGTGGGACTAGGGAATTCTCTTTGTGGGAATTAACTCTCTTTGTGGGAGTTCTTGTGTCCTAGTGTAGGGCTAACCCTAATTCTCTGAGTGGGAATTAGTGATTCTCTGTGTGTGAGTCTTGATCCTTGTGTAGGATTGGTTGGGTCCTTGTGTAGGACATAAATCCTCTTTGTGGGGTATTTCCTTGTGAGATTTGTATTCACTTCTCTGTGTGGGATTATAGTGAATATTGGTGTGGCTGGATGTTCCCAAGTTTGGGGAACCAGGGTAAAACTTTGTGTTTACGTTTGGATTGATTGTGCCATTTAATTCCTCTTGCATTTATAATTCCGCATTTGCAAGTTAAATTTTATTTGGACAATTTTATTGCCATTACACTATTCACCCCCTTCCTCTAGTGTGTGTTGTTAGTATTGCAAGGGTTAGACGATCCCTACAGTAAGCTACAGTCTTAATTGCTTCTCCCCAGAGTCTTTCTGGAGAACTATGAGTAAGTTCCCTTTCCTGGATTAGAGCCATTCAGCATCGGAATTGAGTTCAAGCTAGCGGTTATATTAGCAGGAGTAGCAGCTAAAAAATAGGACAATAAACATAGACAAACATGCTCACATAAGTATTAATTTTGAAGTAAAATTCTAAATTCAAAATTGCATGTTCCCATCTCAAGATATCCTGCATTAGCTTAATATTTATCTTTGGATAATCTATTAACTAGTGAATGACATCTTGTCGCAGCAATCAAATAAAGACAATAATAAACATGCCAAAAAATAAATCTTCCTTTGGGCCGAATTAAATTTTGCACGCATAAGACTCAACAATCACCACTTATCTATTGCCACAGGTGCGCATAAAATAATATAGAATGCTAATCTTCATTTGGGCCGATTTAACATTCATATGAAATTTGCACACAAAAAATTCCTTTTATATTTATGAAATAAATTAATGCAAAGCAACAGAGCCACTTTGGCGAGATGATGATTACAACAAGTCATTTCAAATATATATAGCAAAATTTGAATTTATTTTAGCACAATTAATACTAACTTTATCCTTGAGGAGAAATATATATTAAAACCTTTTATTTACTTCTTCAATTCAATTTAAAATTCATTTTAGGCAACCAATCATACAACATATGTATATAACCATTTACATTTCGAAATAACAATATCTTTACAGTAGAGCCCATTTGGTGGGATTTCGTATTAATTAGAATTATTTCGAAACGTATAAATGAACTATGCCTAAAAGAATTTAAATGGAATAATTCAAATTTAACACACTAATAATACATATGAGGAAACATATATTAGATGGCCATTTATCTCCCCTTATTATTGGTGCATTATTATAACCAAAGAGGGCTTAAAAGAAATAGCCCTAAAATAGGGGTCAGAATGACCAAATAACTTAAAATAAGCCCAATATTGTGCAATAGCCAAAAGAGACCCAAAAATACCAGCCCATATACTGATTTTTATTTTTATTTTGAAAAACTGTTTGGGCCTAATTTTTGGCCTAAGGCTTGCTAGGGTTTCAAACCCTAGCAGGTAGGCATCTGATGTGTCCATATTTTCTACTATTTTCATATCATCATTTCATTGCATCTCATGCAATTTTTGCATCCAAATCCCACATTTTAATATGATATTGCATTTTTGATGATATATTCGAGTTTCGTAGTGTTTTATGAGTTTTCAGGGATTTTGGAGCGATTTTCGGACCCCACTTGGGTATGGACACATCCGATATGCTCGTGAGCTCATTAGCGATGCTCTAGAGGAGTTCGCTAAACTTTTGGAGCCATTGGAGGAGAAGAGAGAGCGCAGAGGAGAGAGAGACACCCCATCAGCTTCTGGAGATAATTTCCTAGACTGCTCGGTCCGAGCAGTTCAGTAGCTCGACCGAGCAGCTTCAATTTGAGAAGAGGAGCTGATACGGGCTGGCTCGGACCGAGCAGTTCATCTGCTCGATCGAGCAGCCTCAAATTCCACAGCTGAAGCAGTCCAGCGACATGGCCCGAGTAGCTGACCGAGTCGACCCCTACTCGGACTGAGCAGAGCTTACTCGGTCAGGGTAGGCAGAGTGGCAATTTTGAATTCTCTTGATTTCTTGTAGTGCTCGGTCAAGCAGCTCATCTGCTCGGTCCGAGCGACCAAACGAGCAGTGCATTGCTCGACCGAGTCAACTACTCGGTCGGTAATGCCAAGGCCATTTTGGGAAGAATTATCTGAGCCGTTGATTGCGTGATTGCGAGCGACTGAAGCTGGGAGCTGTGCGACTGAACGAAGGACTAGTTTTTGGGGGAGATTTTTGAAATAGTTTGGAGCGGCAGCTGAGCGATTTGGAGAGATAATTTTAGGTAAATCTTTGTAAGGAATTCTGGATCGAACTTTTGGAGATTATTACTTTTGTTCTTAATTCTTCTTACGCTTGGAAACTTGGAAAAATCTGGATATGTTTCTATCGATTTCTCGATGTAAGTTCTTTATCCTTATCATTTTGATTGCTATAATGTTTTCATCTCTGAGAATGATGTTTTTATCCGTCATTATCTCTATGTGTGAGTAGATTCTTTCTAGGGTTGATGGGTTAGCCCTAGGATCCTAGGGGGAATATGTAGATCTGGATCCCTACATTGAATTGGGGACTTAGGGAAGTATTTCGGTAGATCCTACTGAATCCATAGATAACCCGTACTGAGATCATGCCTATGGTCTGTGGAATTGATGTGCTTAAGGGGTATCTAGGGATTCGAATAGGGAAATCGATGGATCCAACCAAGGCTTGTGATCATGCCCGGCTCGCGTCTTGAGGGGATCCATCGACAAACTATACCGCTACGTTGACGGCTACCGCCATTGCGTCAACGAGAGCCACCGAAATACCCCGTAATTCTAATCTACGAGAGTGGTACGAATTGGGAAATTAATCCCCTAACCCTAATGTAATGCAAGGATCCTATTCCAACGTTGACCCTCAACGATCTTAGTGGCAATCCCTAACGCCCTAGTCCCTTTTATTAGTATTACACCAACAACACCTCAACCAAATCTTTTACCCCGATAGCTATCTCACTTCGAGACTTAGAAATAAACTGAGAATCCATTGACACTATCACCGTCCCTGTGGGATTCGATATCATTTATACTATAACTCGACATCGTCCGCATGTTGATTGAGCTCAGAATTGAAGCTTAGGGGCCATACCATGCTTGGTGATCATGCCACCGCCAGGTGGAACCTAGGTGTAGGTTTCGGGTGCGTCAAGTTTTTGGCACCGTTGCCGGGGACGGTAATAGTGTTCTATCTAAGTTTGTTTTTATTTTGTGAAGTTTGCTAGGATTCTATTCATTTCTCACCTTTCCATCGTTTTTATTCTTTTTATTTATTTCGGTGCTACTGACGGTATTTGTTGAGTTTTGTTGGTGCATGAACACTCGCTATAAGGGATCTACCAGAGAATTATTATTCGATCCCGAGATCGAGAAGACAGCGATGGCTTTGAGAGCCTCTAGTAGAAGTTCATCTCCCTCTGCTCAGATGGCGGAAAACAATCCTCCTCCTCCTCCTCGCATCGGGTCCATCAGGGACCACATGAAACCAACGTTTGGGAACAACTCCTCCATTCTTAGACCACAACTGGCGGTAGCGAGCTTCGAGCTCAAGACGGGGTTGATCAATCTGATGCAGCAGGATCCCTTCCATGGGCATCTGCATGAAAATCCCAACCATCACATTGACATCTTTTTGGCGAAGTGTGATACGTTCAAGGCAAAGGACGTTAGTGATGATGCTGTGAAGCTGCGGCTTTTCCCATTCACCTTAAGGGATAAAGCCTCATATTGGCACCGGGCCCACCCTCCCAACCATTTCACCACCTGGGAGAAGCTTGCGCTTGTATTTGTGGATAAGTTTTATCCACCATCGAAGACAGTTCGGATCCGTGGAGCAATTTTCAACTTCAAGCAGCTCCCACAGGAGTCGCTTTATGAGACATGGGAGAGGTTCAAGGACCTCCAACATCAGTGTCCTCACCATGGGATCCAGTCATGGGATTTGGTGCAGAGCTTCTACAACCGGCTCCAGCCTAGCACCAAGATGATCATTGATGCTGCGGCGTAGGGCGCCCTACTTGATAAGTCTCCTGAGGAGGCTATAGATTTGTTGGAGCACATGGCGGCCAACACCCAACAATGGAATAATGAACGGACTGTGGTGGCCTGGACTCCTGAGGTCATGGCTGCTAGCCACTTGGATTCTCACATAGAGACCTTGTGCAAACAAGTGGCCAGCATTGAGCAGCGTCTGGACTCCATCCCTGCTTCACCCAGCACGTCGTACCATCCTGCAGAAGAGTATGCCGATCAGGGATACATCCCTAGTGATGCCCACTACGACGGTGCTAAGACATCTGAGACCGTACAATACGTCCAAGGAGAGGAACGGAATCAGTGGCAGCATCTAGCTGCCAGGAATCACCCAGGGTTTTCTTATGGAAACCCAAGTGGAGGGATGCAACCTCCGTAATATCAGAGACCACCACCCCTCCTCAGCAGCAGCAGAGCTAGCAGCAGGGCGGATTCAGGCCAACTGGGCCTTACCGACCCCCGAGCTATCAATTCAACCGGCCCCCTCAGCAGAATTATGCGCCAAATCCACCCAAGTCCAATCTTGAAGCCACACTGGAGACTTTCATGAGTGGTCAGATCTGCTTTAATCAGGACACATCGAACCAGTTCAAGAATATAAATTCTTCACTCGATGAACTGAGGGGACAAATTTCACAACTTTTGAAGAATCAGGAAAGATTGCCCTTCAACCGGAGACAAACCCGAGAGCTCAAGCTAATGTCGTGGTTTCAATGATCACACGTGGAGGACAGGTGACTGACCCTGTCATGGTCCCGGGGCTGAATACGGAGAAGGTCACCATTGAAGAAGTTGTTGATGATAGCAATAGAGAAGAGGCCACTGAAGGGCCTATCATTATTGAGGAGAAAGCGGATGCCCCCCCGTCACGCCTACTACGACGCCGTCTCCTGGCGATGCATCTAAGAGTAAATTTTCCAGACCTCCCACTCTATACCCACAGAGGCTAGCCCTAGACAAAATGGAAAAGAAGTACTCCAAGTTCATGGAGTTATTAAAGGGAATCCAGCTGAACATCCCGTTCATGAACGCAATCACAGAGATCCCGAACTACGCAAAATTTCTGAAGGATCTCATCACGGGAAAGAGGAGGCCCGAAGAAATCAAGCTATTGGAGGATTCCACCTCCATCATCAAAAATCATCTCCCTCAGAAGCTGCCGGACCCGGGGAGCTTTACCGTGCCATGCTCCATTGGAGGGATGCCTATCAGCAGAGTATTAATTGACCTGGGGGCTAGCATCAGTTTGATGCCCCTCTCCATTTTCAAGAGACTTAGACGGGAAGTGAGTTAGAACCGACGAGCATGTCCATCCAGCTCGTCGATCATTCCATCACCTACCCGATGGGAATAGCAAGGGACGTCATCCTCCAAATACCCCCAGGACTATGTGTCCCAGTCGACTTCATCATCATGGATATGCCTGAGGGAGGGAGCTCCCAACTTACACTCGGCCGCCCCTTCATGGCGACGGCCGGTGTTCTAATAGACGTCTGAGAAGGGACTCTCTCTCTCAATGTGGGGGATACTGAAGCTGAGTTCCGGTTGCAAAAGCCGATGAGAGAGCGAGCCCATGTAGAAGGGGCCAGCTATCTGGAGCTTCTTAAAGATGAAGCCAGTAAGGATTTTACTTCCGAGGGGATCATGAATTACCCAATGAAGACGAGCATCGGCGATTACGGTGACCCAACCTACAACAAATCGGTCGTCGCGTACATTCGAGTATTGGATGAGGAATCTCTACTTCGTTCTCTGAGTCATCAAGAACCGGAAACTATATGTCGCTCAGAGGAGAGTTTTGAAGTAGGCGGAAACCAAATGCCGCCGGATTGCACTACCGCGAATAATGACACGCGACCACCACGCGCACCAAACGATAACTACCATATTTGAGGGAGTCGAGCTCACGACTAAAAATGAGTGCTTGTTGAGAGGCAACCCAATTTCCTAGATTTCGGATTTCCTTTTTTTTAGTTTCTTATTTTTATTCCAATTTCGTGTTTTTTGAGATAAAACCTTAAAAATCACAAAATTTTGATGAGTTCGTCTTTTGTATAGGATGGACAAGTGGGGGTATGCGTATAGACATTATAAATGGAAGGAAGCCGGAGGAGATCATCAGATTCGAAGATTTGGGAAGAAACCAAAGAAAAATAAGAGGAGACATGAGACACAGGAGACTCGACCGAGCAGCTTCACTGCTCGGTCGAACAGTGCAGACACGGAAAAAGTAAGGATAGATTGCCATCTTTGCATGGCCCGAGCAGCCTCCTGCTCGGTCCGAGTATAAATAGGCTCGGCCCGATCAACCCACTACTCGGTCGAGTGCTACAGGCTTTTGAAGTAGGGGAGAAAACATCACTCTGCCAATACGACCAGAATATTATTGGCTCGGCCCGAGTAGATTCGACGTGGATCGAGCATCATACTGCTCGGTCGAGCAGCAAAGGGAGTATATCACAATGAAATTTTTTAGTTTGACTCGGTCGAGCAACCTAGCTGCTCGGACCGAGTCGAGTTGGGTCGTAATTACCCAACCCGCTTATAAATCACCATAGTTAAATTTTTTTACCTATTCTAAAATTTTTTCTTACTCTAAACTCTCCCCCGAGCTCCCTCTCTCTCCCCCTACTCGTTCAACCCCCCTCCGCCGTCCCCCCGCACCGCCGTCGGCACCGTCGACCGCGCCGCCACCTCCGGTCAGCCTCTCTTCCCCTATCTCTCTCTTTCTCTCTCTCTATCTCTCCGCCCCCTCCCCTCTCTTCCCCCCTTCACCATCTTTAGTTGATGGCACTGTCGACGGCGCCCTCGCCGCCGACGGCGCCGCCGACCGGCTCTCCCCAAAACCCCACCCACCCCTTCTTTAAACCCCCCCACCGCTTACCCCCTCTCTATCGGCGATCGCCCAAAGCCCCCCCAAATTCCGGTCGACTGTGCCCTAGGGCACTGACCGAGCAGTGATACTGCTCGGTCAGTTCCCCCGAGTAGCACGACTCGGACCGAGCAGTATCACTGCTCGGTCGAGTCACCTAAATTCTACGTATCGCCCATTTTTAAATCGATTATCTGACGTTTTGATCGTTTCCAATTGCATGTACTCTCTGATTACATCAGTAGTAGCGGTGTGAACTAGCTTGGGGGATCTTTTGGGCACTCGCATCGTTCGCATCTCTAGCACATACGGTACAATCGTTCCCTTATCTATTTTCATACCGTATTTCATATACCATAGACATGATGGTTTGCACACGCGGATCCACCACACCCCCCGTTCGTGGTAAGAGGCCGTCGTCTGACGCCTCCTCTTCCTGACCCCAGCGTCGTGCCTGACACACCACCCCATCCACCACTACCTCCACTACTACCACACCCTCTACCACAGCTCCAGCTATCATCACTACCATCACCACCACCACACCTGTCACGGCTGCCGTTACCACATCCACAGCTACCATCCCCACCACAGCACCATCCACCATCTCTGCCTCATCACCCCACACCTTGCACCCTCCACGGATGCACTACCCACACGAATCCCGACATATGGCATCACGTTCCGAGACAACGCACACCGAGAGCGCTTTTTTAGGCTCTCTCAGCGCCGTCTCGTACCTACGGTGTTCATAGACCTGCCCGCCCTTAGATCCCTGGGACTCCTACAGGGAGTTTACCACTTGTACCGAGCTATCAGTTTCGACCGTTTACTCGGTGTACACGCTCCCACCTACACCCACATAGCACTCGAGTGTCTCAGCTCCCTTGCTCTCACCCTAGCGGGTGACGACATCACCTTCCGCCTCCTAGACCACGACTGCACTATCACATTTGCCATGATCCGGGAGTACTTCTACTTCCCTGCCATACCCGAGCCCAGAGCATCTTTTTCCCCTCTCTTTGATGTTGACTCTTTTGATGCTTGAGAGTTTTGGGAGCGTATTTCTGGCCTTCCTCAGTATCGCCCTAGTCGGGCCAAGGCATCGTGCATTGTGCACCCATGCCTTCGTTACGCCCAGAGGCACTTAGATTCCACCCTCTTTTGCAGGCCTGAGGTCGGGACCATGTCCCTCCCTGAGGTTACCCATCTTATGGGTATGACCCGTCCTCTTCGATTTCACCCTGACGGCTCCCTACGACCCTTCATGCTCTCTGACGCAGCCCACTGGTTGTGTCACCGCCTTTACCAGACAGCCATCACCTACCACGCCACCGACATCTGCTGTGGTGGTTTCTTCACCATTTTTGCTAGGATGCTTGGTATTCACGTCCCAGTTGACCTTAATCGCCCCGCTGGCCCGACACGCTTGACCATCGGCGTGCTCGAACATATGCATATTATTCGACCACACGGGGATTGTCACTGGCTATATCTCGTAGGCACCCATCATATCCCCCATATAGTTCTCCTCACCCCTCACCTGACGCACATCACTGCCATCCAGCTTGACTGGATGATTCCTCAGGTCTTCCCACTCCCTCCCATACATGTACTCGAGCCCCCCGGAGCACCCGTCGAGGCAGCTGCCTATGACCCGGCACCACGATCCCCGGTGTTCGATTTACATGACATTGCTGCTTTAGTTTCCGGCCTCTCAGCCCCACCTGCCCACCCATCATCTTCTGCAGCCGTTTCTCCCACCATCGTCATATCCACCATATCTGCTGCCGCAGAGTCTTCGGGGACTGTCAACACCTCTTGCCCCGATACTCAGATTTCTTTCACCGCTATATCGGTGCCGGAGGGCACCGATTTACCTTTTGCGGACGACCCTATAGATCTTGATTCTCCCTTGCATGACCCAGCACCCACCCTCCCACCTCTTTCGGACCTTATAGCATCAGTTCCTATCTCTCCAGGTCCACACACCGCACTTTCTAGCACCACTTCCTCCTCACCCATGGCCATTTTCACGGAGTCTGTCTCGACGTCTGTCCACACCTCTGTGTCGACGACAGCTCTTTCTTTCGCCACCACTGATTTACCATCGAGCTCACCCTCTCCTACCTTCCACGCATGGCACCGTGCCTCAGCTGCACGGGACCAATTCACTAGAGTGGTGACTCACAGACTCATTCCTCGCCCTCCGACTGACTCGCGTACTTCAGATGCTCGCCTGACCGCGTTAGATGAGTCGACTTCCCGCTTACGGCGGGAATTAGAGGACTTTGTATGCTCGATGGTGACACACCGATCTAGAGTCGAGTCGGACCTGACTTCTATTATAGATCTGTTTCGATACCGTGGCCCGCCTTCTGTTATTCTCGCACACGCTCCGTCACCCAGGCCAGACACTATGACCCCCTCTACACCACTACATGCTTCACTTTCTCCGGCTTCTGCAGAACCTGTTTCTACCACTTCTGAGTCGGCTGTTACATTAGATCCCCGGTCTGCCCTGGTTTTACTTCCAGCTGAGCCCTCCACTGCCACCATTGATCTCGCCACCAGCCCACCTCACGACTTCCAGCCAGATCTTCCACCTACCACTCTTGGTCCACAGCAGAGGGACCCATCACCACCCCCAGAGGGTGGAACCTTTGCTTGATGTAGTCCTTACCCACCTCTACCTCCCCTATTTATTTTGTGCCCATCTATCTATTCGGGGCCTTACACTTACCTAGCTAGGGGGAGGAGCCACCCATGCATCATATTTCATTCAGCATTGCATCATTCCATGTTTTTATTTTTATTTCTCCTATTTGCACAGTTTTTTATTTCTTTCCCCTCCCACCCCACCCCTTTAGCATCATCTCCCACTTACGAGTGTTTTCTTAGCAGTAAGGACACTGCTAGGTTTAGCTTGGGGGATGAGCGCTACCGCTTTATTTTTGATTTTTTTCTTTTACATTTTCTTTTCTTATTTTCAGTCTTTATTTCATTTTTCCATCGTTTTTTCACGTCGTTTTGTTTTTTCTCATTTTGCATCATATTTTATATTTTCACCATGCATGCATCTCCTTTTCTCTATCTTTCTCTTTTCTCTGTCTTTTTCTCTTTATTCGCTAAGGATGTTCCGCATGATGATATCTTTCATGGCCTTATTAGTCTTTTACGATGCTCATTCTCGATGACATGCTATTAGGGTAAATTTCAGTTTTACTATCTATATGCGTGCATTTCTATTGTTGATCTATCTGAATTTAATGCTTGAAATGAATTGAAAATCGAATGCATGAATTAGTATCAAGTATGATCTATGTTGGGAAATGCACCTAGGTTCATGCATCACTAGAACACTTGGAGTATCTATTTTTATCTTGTTCACTTCTGATTGCATGCCTGTTGCTATGGTACTATTTACTGCATGCCTTTTCAGTATTCATTTAGAGAAATGAAAATATCCATGCTATCTATGAGTTTAGTTAGGGTTTTATTTTATCAAACCGTTGTGCACCCTCTTATGAGTGAACTGAGAGTCTTACTATTTTCCTTCTCCACATATCTATTTATATCACTACATATCAGTTGGTTACACCCCCACAGCTATCTTTACCGCATCTCACTTCCCAAACCCAAAAAGGAAAAAGATATAGCTTCTAAATGAAAAAAAATGTGTGTATATATTCATATGTGAAAAAGAAAAAAAAGAAAGAAAATGAATAGATACTGTTTTATATCATTTCATTAGAAGCTATCATTTATT
Organism: Scilla litardierei; assembly: GCA_030789695.1. Taxonomy (NCBI): domain Eukaryota; kingdom Viridiplantae; phylum Streptophyta; class Magnoliopsida; order Asparagales; family Asparagaceae; genus Scilla; species Scilla litardierei. Next base: position 318,559,900 of record CM061142.1, on the reverse strand, counting down.
CTGGGAAGAAAAAGGAACATTCCATATCGTATTCCTAGATGTGACGCCTTAAGTTAAGCTGGGGGGTAAACCAACTGATCACATGAGTGAGCATGACATTAGAGTGGAGACAGTGCATAACGGGGAGATTTAATAACACCTGAACTTTACAAATTGCTTTAGTTTTTGGAGATTTTTCATGAATCGAAATGAATATCTGAATGGCGTGATTTTTTCTATTCTCTATTGCATGTTGTGTGATTTCTTTATGCTCCTTGTGTATCTATGATTGAAAAGGGCATTGCCAACTTCTTTATATTAGACTCTAGGGATTGCATGAGATTGATATGATTTGATGGCATTATTTCAGTAGATCCATATTCTTTGCCTGCATTGCATGCTAGTCATATGGTTTGTAAATCTAGAAATTGCCAGTAGCATGTATGTTTATCATTCAGAGCATCGTGATATACTATTTAGGCCTGAGATCTGACTAATCATCCCTAGCACTCTCCTCTCACTTCTATTCCCTTCTCTTTTTTACTTTTCCTTTCTTTCGATTTTCATTTTTCTTATTTCTTTTTGTTTTCCTTCCGGCGTACCAATTATTCGTCTTCCTCGAGGACGAGTAAGAGGTAAGCTTGGGGGATTTTGATGTGTCCATATTTTCTACTATTTTCATATCATCATTTCATTGCATCTCATGCCATTTTCACATCCAAATCCCACATTTTACTACGATATTGCATTTCTGATGATATATTCGAGTTTTGTAGTGTTTTATGAGTTTTCAGGGATTTTGGAGCGATTTAGGACCCCACTTGGGTATGGACACATCCGATATGCTCGTGAGCTCATTGGCGAGGCTCTGGAGGAGTTCACCACACTTTCAGAACCATTGGAGGAGAAGAGAGAGAGAGCAGAGGAGAGAGAGACACCCCAATAGCTCTTGGAGATAGTTTCCGAGACTGCTCAGTCCGAGCAGTTCAGCAGCTCAACCGAGCAGCTTCAATTTGAGAAGAGGAGCTGATACGGGCTGGCTCAGATCGAACAGTTCATCTGCTCGGTCGAGCAGCCTCAAATTCCACAGTTGAAGCAGTCCAACGACATGGCCCGAGTAGCTGACCGAGTCGATCCCTACTCGGACCGAGCAGATCTTACTCGGTCCGGGTAGGCAGAGCGGCAATTTTGAATTCTCTCGATTTCCTGTAGTGCTCGGTCGAGTAGCTCATCTGCTCGGTCTGAGCGACCGAACGAGCAGCGCATTGCTCGACCGAGTCACCTACTCGGTCGGCAATGCCAAGGCCATTTTTGGGAAGAATTATCTAAGCCGTCGATTGCGCGATTGCAGGCGACTGAAGCTGGGAGCTGTGCGACTGAATGAAGGACTGGTTTTTGGGGGAGATTTTTGAAATAGTTTGGAGCGGCAGCTGAGCGATTTGGAGCGATAATTTTAGGTTAATCTTTGTAAGGAATTCTGGATCGAACTTTTGGAGATTATTACTTTTGTTCTTAATTCTTCTTGCGCTTGGAAACTTGGAAAAATCTGGATCTATAAACTGCAATTTCTATCGATTTCTCGCTGTAAGTTCTTTATCCCTATGATTTTGATTGCTATAATGTTTCCGTCTCTGAGAATGATGTTTTAATCCGTCATTATCGCTATGTGTGAGTAGATTCTTTCTAGGGTTGATGAGGTAGCCCTAGGATCCTAGGGGGAATATGTAGATCTGGATCCCTACATTGAATTGGGGACTTATGGAAGTATTTCGGTAGATCCTACCGAATCCATAGATAACTCGTAATGAGATCATGCCCACGATCTGTGGAATTGATGTGCTTAAGGGGTATCTAGGGATTCGAATTGGGAAATCGGTGGATCCAACCAAGGCTCGTGATCATGCCCTGCTCGCGTCTTGAGGGGATCCATCGACAAACTATACCGCTACGTTGACGGCTACCTCCATTGCGTCAACTAGAGCCACCGAAACACCCCGCAATTCTAACCCACGAGAGTGGTACAAATTGGGGGATTAATCCCTAACCCTAATGCAATGCAAGGATCCTATTCCAACGTCAACCCCCAACGATCTTAGTGGCGATCCCTAATGCCCTAGTCCCTTTTATTAGTATTACAACAACAACACATCAACCAAATCTTTTATCTCGATAGCTTTCTCACTTCGAGACTTAGAAATAAACTGAGAATCAATTGACACTATCACCGGCCCTGTGGGATTCGATATCATTTATACTATAACTCGACACCGTTCACTTACAGATTGAGCCCGGAATTGAAGCTTAAGGGCCATACCACGATTGGCGATCGTGACACCGCCAGGTGGAAGCTAGGCATAGGTTTCGGGTGCGTCAGCATCTTAGGGGAGGCGGCCGTCGCAGCCTCCCTCCCTTGCGTCGGGCATCGGCAGGGGCCGACGCCAGGTCCTCCGATGGTGTCGGATGGGCCATCCCCTTTCTCACCTGAAGCAGAAGCTGGGGCGCCTGCTTTTCCCAACGAGGGGGCATCAAAGACGCCCCTTCCAATCTGCCGACAGGGGAGGCTGAGTGCAGCCCCCTTCTGATCTTCGACTGGGGCGGCAGGGCACCCCCCCTCTGTGTTCAGACTAGGGCAACAGGGCGCCACCCACTCCTTGATTCATGGCAAGCACAAAAGTGCCTGCTTTTTCCTCGACGGGGCGACGGGTGCCACCCCTCTTTTCCTACAGCAGGCGTCGGAGGCACCTGCATTCTTGACAGGGGCAGATAGGCTGCCCCTCCTCACCACGTCAGGTGCCAGTAGTTCACCGGTGCCGATATTCCTGATGGGGGCGGCTCCGCTGCCCCTTCTTGATTTGTGTCGGGTGGCAGCCGGCTGACCGCCCCCGATCTAGGGTTTGATGTTTTTTTAAAACATGAAAAATAGATTAAAAACCCCATAAAACATCCAGATCTGAATCCAAATAGATTAAAAATCTTATTTTTTATCAAATCTACGCATGAGCAAGAAAAATCATAAGATCCAGACATGTAGGCTCTAATACCACTTGATAAAACTAAAGATCTAGCTATGTATACAACCATAAACATACAGATCTAGATGTAGGCATGCTGAATCTTAAAAATTTACCTCATCCGTTTAAGAATCGTACCTGAATCTATGACGATGATCTGGATGATGCATCGGACGATCTTCCAAATCCACACGAATTAACCGTTGGAGAATTCCTTTGCCCTTCTCACGGGTTCTCTTCTAGCGACGAGACGTAGAAAAGATGGCTTCTTTGTTCGTGTGTTCCGGGAATCACGACCACCATACAAGTAGGCTAGCCTCCTTAGCCCTACGGTTTCCAATTCGGTCGATCAACGAATTGAAGCCCATTTGTCTATACACATAAAGGCCCACAACCTAATCGACTCAATTAAGCCCACTTAACCAAATTAATGAGATCACTTACAACGGGTTTTATAAATGACAGTATAGCATATATATAATTATATTAGCATATTAACCCAACTTTGGATTAAGAACCCACTATGTTGGATAAGTTCCAACATAAATGCATTAAGCTAGATGCATCCAATATAGGAGTAATTTTAGGCATTCCAAGAGAGAAAACAACGCTTAGAGAGATTTTCATGAATGACCCACACGTCATTGAAAACATGTTCTCTAAAGGGAAAAGATTTGCTCCTCGAACAACAACTAGTGCATTAGTGCCAAGGGCAAGGATTCTTGCATTAATTCTGTCCTACAACATCTTCCAAAGAGCTGGAAGGTATTTTGTGCTATCTAAGGGCCAAGCTATGTGTGTCTACACTCTCATAGATGGAATAAAATTAAACTGGGCAGATTTGATTTATGAAATTCTAGCACATAGCATAGCACAATCACTTCATCGGCATTACCTCACTCTCATCTTTAAGTATCTTGGCATCAATTTAGCTAGTGAGACCCATTCCATTCTTCCTATCACTCTCTTCAATAAAAGTGCTCTAAAAAGAATGAAATTACATCAAGATCTATCTTTAATCCCAATGAGGAAAAAGAGGAAAAAGAGAAAGGTGGTGAAGATGATGATAATGAAGTAACCCCCTCCAGTCAACCTACTCTCATAATGCTCCTCCTCCTTTTGATCAATCCATCTTACTTGCCAAGCTTGAAGAGTTGAAGCAAGAGCTTAAGCACGAGATGCAACAAGCCTTTACTAGATTTGATAAAAAGATAGATGGGCTTTATGAGAGAATAGATGTCTCAGATTGTAAGGTTGATGAGATTCAAAAGAAGATTGCCGAGTTGAAGGAGAAGATTAGAGGAGGAGCTCCACCAAGTTAGACTTTACTTTTTGGTGAGCTTGAGTGATGATGGTTTGATGTTCTCTTATGTTTTGAGGTTTGAACAATGGTTGATGTAATATTTTGCTTCAATGTGGTTATGTATATTATCTTTATCTGTTGATGTCTTTATGTATGAACAATTCGAGCTATGTAATATGCTTGATACCTCATGTATCTTGATACAAAACTTTGTTATGCAATATTTGTTGCATCAAGACTATTATATTCTATGCCTTATGTTACAAATTTTCATAAATTGAGTTATATTGGCAATATTGATTATATTATGTTTCTTTTGAACATTGCTATGAGATTGGTATGAAATTTTAATTACATAGATTACTGGATATGTTTTAAGCATGTAGGCTCACTTGTGATAAATGTTAGATTTATGCCATGGTTACATTTTTGGACTTATATGCATATATTTTGATATAAATAATTCTTTTGTGACATTGAAATGTTTATGGATGTAATGTTGTCATATGTTGAGATTTATGAGTTTGAGCTTGCTTTCATGGAAATCTTATTGATATCCTTTTTATGCTCACTACTCATGTTTAAGACCCTCGCTTTAATATTGTCACAAATTATTTGAAAAATTGATTTTCTCAAACTATTTGAAAATTGGGTATTTGGATTATGAAATTATTTTGAAAATATTGAATTTTTGAGCCTTGAGGTTATTTTATAAGATATCGTATTCTTCATAATCCTAAGGATTATTCTTTGATATCCATGTTTTTGCTCATTGGTCACACTTTATGAAATGATATCCTTTCAAAATGTTGATTGTTGTGCTCTGCTTCCCAAAATAACCGGAGAGCAAAACGTGAACGTTGCGACATATTTAAAATAAAGGAAATAATGAAGTAGTTTTTCTTTTTTTCCACTTTTCCCTTAAATTAAATATGCCAAGCGTAAAAGTAAATTCCACAGGTCCTCCATGCAAATTATTTAACAAACCACAGAAATAATAAATTACATCCCAGTTCAACATACATCCATTCCTCCAAAATAGGACTTTTAATTATTACAACACGATTCCAAATGAAAACACAACTCGTACATGATAGGTCCATAAATTACACATAAATAAGCTGAAAACTACCCCTGGGGTAGAACTTTTCCTCCCCAGCTATTGGCTCGTAAGATTCCTCTCCAGCTATAGGGTTATAAGGCTCCTCTTCAACATACTGGTTCACAGGGTCTGACCCACATTCACAAAACAACATGAATGGGGTCAACAAGATAAACTCGGTAGGCTCCCACAAAAACCAATATAAGCATAGCGATAAATATAAGGCACATTGTACAGAAAAGTAAACAAGCTAGTAAACTTAAGCTAATGAAGATGGCATAATACTCACATGGTAATGAAAAGTAAAACAGTGCTACAAGATCATCAAAGGTGGTGTCAAGTGTAGTAAACATATACCACAATGGTGACCACTCGTGAAATTCTATACTAAGTGCATGACTCTTGTCCTGAGGCTACAATTTGTAAGTTGGGTGATTCGTCCACTAGGAACAATGGTATCAAATATATAGACAAAGGGACAGTCTTCATGGAGTAGCCTCGGTCTATCATCCATGGAACAAACACCCAATGATACCTGGTTTCAGACTGATATCGTGGGCACTCGCCCACACCTCGTGGGCACTTGTCATAAGATTCAATCCGGGCATAAACTACGATAATAAATGGACATGGTTGGACTTAAAATATCACACCAACGATAGAGGATATTCTTAGGGCACGTGTACAAGAAGCACATCGTTTCTACATCATACGTTTTATTGATTATGAATGGAAGGTTATGGATAGTAATGCCATCACTTATACCATGACGATACATGGCGATAATTGTACTTGTACATGTAATATTCTGATGCTTCAACACAAGTCCTACACAATAAAAAATTTCATAATAATTTCATATCAAATATATACAAATGATATATTTTAAGGAACAAATCCATACAATTTTTTTAACCAAATCTCATAATAATATTACCTTAAAGTTAGTCAAGGAAAATTAATTTGGATCTGGTTGACAAGGAGATACTCCGGCGAGTGACAGTGTGGATCTGGTAAGTTTTGACGGTAAGCAGTTGATTCAAAAGGTGAGGGAGGTGTAGAAAGAGTGTGCGGTTGCAGATTATTATTGCATTTTAGAGGGGGCGAGGGTTTTGTTGATGAAACGGGCGGCTAAGGTTTTCAGCTAGGATTTAAGTGTGGAAGTAGTAGTGGTTAGCAACCATATCCAATTTAGTTCCATATAACTTTTAATTTGGTCGGGATTGGCAACCCCGGTTAAATCAACCTCTACCCAGCCAGTGCTGAATCACCCCTTGGTCACCGACATGGTAAAATAGTGTCAATGTTTGTCGTTTTGTAAAATATTTTAAAAACTGGTCGGTTTTTGTAATTATTTTAATTTTTGGCTTAATTCTTAGATTTGTCATTCTGTTGTTGGTTATCTAACCTTACAGTTTAGGATATTACCGTATACTCTAAGTAATTATTAAGAAAAAATTAACATGATAAGATTTTTACTAGGTAATTTACAATTACTTCTAAATTTAAAATCTTAATTAATTAGATTAATTAATAAACCAACATTTAAATTTAAATTATAATAGTCGTGTCGAAAATATTAGGTTTTTAATTTTTCTTTTCAAATTAGTATCTATGAAAAATGTTTTTGAGAGGTTCTGTAATCAAGAAACATGACTTGATGATTCAAATATGGAAAACGTCTCTATTATCGTACTGCTACTCTGGCCAATTAATTAGCATAAATTTTAAATCCAGATGTAATCATCATGACTTAATTTTTCCAATTATATCAATTCTATTACGTTTAAAAAATCTTTTAAGAATTATTTGTAGCCTTCCATCATTTAAAAATATGGAGTAATTATGTATTAGTGCTATGATGGTTGGAAGTGGTTAAGACATTAGCATTACTACTAAGTGATGCATTTTTGTTAACTATGAGATGGATTTACCAGGGAAATGCAGATGATCTTGTTGGCGTAGAGCAAGAATTTGTGTGTCGTTCTCTAACTAAATATGAAATGTGTAGGAGAGGACTAGACTAATACCTTATGTTTTGTTGGTAACGATCAATGTCATAAAGGTATTTGGGACAAAAACCATAATTGGAAATTACAAGCTGTTGTAATTGAGAAAGAGTTTGTCTACCTTCTATAAAGTGAGAAAACATGTTGACGACAGCAGTTAATGTTATCAAACTCATGATAGTTGGATCTCAATTCCCAGTATGAAATTAAGAAACTAATTTTTATCTATTTTTTGGATTTATGATATTTGCTAAAATTAGTGAGAGGTTATATAAAAATCAATCTAATTATTTAAGAACATCTACTTTATGTTATCGTAACTCTTTCTATATATAACTTGCAGTAATATATCTTGTCTAAAACTTATCTTTAAAAAGAACAAACTCACTAGATCTAACTATGAAGATTGACTGAGAAATGTAAATATTGCATTGACATATGACAAACTAGTATACATCCTAAATGTAACCATACGGAAGGACAGAGCTAGGAATTTTTCTGTCTTGGGTTACTGATAAACACATCGATGAGTAGTAAAAGAAGAAAGTTCGAATTTTTGGCAATTTGTTGAGGGCTTAATTGCGCACAGCATCAGCTGCTTTTCCTCTCAGTCTCAATCTCGGGATTTATTAAACTGAGCTTTGGTTTTGCCTTGGGGTTTTGACTTAAAGTCTTAATTTACAAATATAAAAAATTAAAAAAAAAATACTTACCCATGCTGCAACCCGTGTAAGCCAAAGAGTTACTTTGGTACTAACCCTATTGAACCCATCAACTAAGAAATTCAGAAAAGTAGACTTAAAAATATACAACACTTAAATTCAGGATTATACCACTGTCAAGTGCCTTATACTTGTTTCATAAGTAATGCGCTATAAAAGAGGCACGAGAATAGGAATATTAGATTTATATTTCTCAATATATAAGAGTTATATAGAAAGCAATCTTGAATCGTAAGATTCGACACTTTGAGAAATTGTTCCAAATAAAGATAGGAGATAGAACCGTCTGTTGAGTATTGGACTTCTCCCTACTTGGTTTTGATGATGAGTAAACATAAATACGTGTGACTAATCCACTACTTGTAGTTAATCCATTGCCTAAGCATATCATGAAGATCAATTAGCAATGGATGTCACTCAAGGATCAATCAAAGCATGCAAAGTGGATTGGATGATTGAAGATGTTGATTGAAGCTCCTAGAAAACTTCAAGCTCATTCTATAGAAAGAAGAGAGGCAAATACAAGATGTAATCTTTTTATTTTCTTCTAGTATGTAGCTTAGAAGTGGAACTATGTTGGAGCACACACACATCTTTATTTCTGTCCTAGGAAATCATTAGTTCACATTTCATTGGCCTCCAATTCATAATTCTCAAGCATGTGCATTTTGGACTTTCAACAGGCGACTGCTGAACGATTTACATACGCCTGTCTCCAAACAGTCGCATGTGATTTGTTCTACAGTCGTCTGTTTTGCACATACTTTATCATTTGGTTTTTGGGAATTCTGTTTGATGGTTTTAGAGAACCTATAAAGAGGGCCTCTACTGTTCCATTGAGAAGATGTTAGACTTCTTGATCATCTCTTGAAAATCCTAACCTTTCATCTTCAAGTTTTCAAGCTCTCAAATCCAAAAGCCCTAGATTTCCAATCTGATTCTCTCTTGCTCTCCAACCTAGAATTAAAGTGATATCCTCTAGGGAATTGGTGGTGACAATAGAAAGGGCTTTCTCTCTTCTTGGAAGAGACTTCAACACACAACACACTTGCTCCTTCAAGTTCTACTTCAACGCATAGGTGATTGTAAGTGTTGCTATTTCATTTTTTCATATCTTTCAATATTAGTTTTACTCTCGGTTTGTAAGAGTGTTTTGCTTACTCCCAAGTTGTGGGAGTCAAGGACATCGATTGTATTTTCGATTACACTTGTAGGGTTGCTACAAGTGGGTTTAAAGGAAACCTCAGGTTAGGGTTCCAACTTGAGTATCCGGAGGTATCTGGGTGGAATGGACGTAGGATTACCGGGAACAAGTCGGGAGTTGAATTGGGTAATCTGAACCCATGAAACATACTTTGTGTTAGCATTGTTTCATTTTGGGTTTATTTATAATTCCACATTTATTGTTGGTTAGGAATTTAAATTGGTATAACTATCATTTAAATTTTATAAACACTATTCAACCCCCCTTCTAGTGTTTTCTTCATAGCCAGGGTCCTTACACCTTCGTATCCTCAAGAAGATTTGATTCATTGAATAGTTAGAAAAGTTGGCATTTGTGTTTGATAAAGAATTATAATTGATATAATTCTTCTGTCCATTCTTTCTACCTTTTTCAGTACATATTGAATTTCAATTTGAATAGTGTTCGATAAAGAATTACATATTGATAGAATTCTTCATTCTCTTAAGGGTTATATATTTGTTATGAATGTGTTATGTATGCCTGTGAATAGGGCTTATCCTATCCAGTAGGAGATTAGGAGTTTGTATCAGACATGAACATAGTATCCTACCATTGTACGAACTCTTCCCTATTTCCTTGTAAATAAAGGCTTGGTGTCTCCCCTAGAAAGCACTTCACAACACGTTATCAGCACGCTCTTTCTATGAGAGAGACCGGCTATTGCGAAAGCTCTGAAGGACAACAAAGGACTGCCTGCACGCAGACGACAAATCAAAGCCACATGTCCATCTTATTCGATCTTGAGGTATACCTAAAACCCAGTTTATTTTATCATGATCATAATATCTATCAAATTGCAATACCACGATCGAACAAAAATAATAATTAAATAAATAAAATAAAATAAAATAATTTTTTTTCTTCAGGTAAGGGCAGCAGCCTCTAGCCGTTGACCCTGGGACAGCGGCCACCGGTCGCCAGCCCACCTGAGGGGGTGAGGGCGACGGTCACTGGCCACCAACCTCTAGGGCGACAGCCAAACGACTGCCAGCACCATCGGCCGACCTCTACAACAAATAATAATAATATATAATATATAATATATAACAGTTGATCGGTCGGCGGTACCCATGCTGCCGTCATACCCCCTCCGTTGTCGCCCTATTACCGGCGGCACGCCACCATATACTGCACTGGCGGCAACTAAAATCCTAACGCTAGGATTTTCAAAACAACCCCTCCTGCCACCAGCCGCATGCTGTCGGCACCCCACCGCCATAGTAACGACTGTACGTCACAGCCACACACGGTGGCACCAAAACCCCCACCCAATGCACGCTGCTGCTGTTGGCAATGGAGCTCCCCCCGCCCAAACTCATCGGGCAAAACCATAGGTTTTGGCCCGGAGGGCTTTAGACCAAATGAAAAAAAATTCCCTATGGGTCGAAGCCTGTAGCCTTTGCTGCGGGCCTCGGCCCACATTGCAATCAAAGAATGGGGGAAATTGGTTGTGGGCTGAAGCCCATAGTAACAGCGCGCATGCCAAAAAAATGGGCGGCCGTCTCAGTGGGCCGAAGCCCGCCGCTTTGTTGCAAGCCCCCCCCCCCCCCCCGGGGAAAATAAAAAAGACAAAAGGGGGGAAGAATGAATAAATGCGAATAAAGAAAAACAAGAAAGACAAAAATAGGGGGAGAGAATAGAAAAATTCCTAAAATAAATTGGGGGTGTAGCCCAGTTTTTAATTTTTTCTGAATTAGACCCCATCACCTGTGTTCATAATTTATTTCTTTAGCATATTATTCAATTGTTATACCTGTTTAGACAATATTAATATGCTTCATATCACATACTATCATGCATGAATTCTGGGATTATTTTCTGCTTATTTTCGTAAGCATTCGCTTAATAATTATGAGGATCATACGATCGCTCTGTCGTTAGTCACCTAACAGTGTATGACATTACCTCGTGGTCCAATTAATTATTAAATATAAATATTTAAATTTACATATCATGTGAATATGTGATGTTTGATATATGTGATAAAATGTGATGAAAATGTCTCGACCACAAATTTGCATGAATGGCTACATTGTGGGTTTGGATCGACCTTTTTTAGTCCCACTTTTATTTTCATGCACTTTTCTTTTTTTAAGAGAAAATGTATAGGGATATAATTAATGCCAAGACTGATGGCCATTTCCATGAAGGCAGATGACACCCCTGAAGAAGAAGAATTTTTTATGGGAACCTTGTGGTTTTCGAAGTTGTATTTTTTTTCTCTTCATTCATGTAAAAAGAGACTGTATAATTTGCACTTTGGACATTATTTAATTGTGCGGTTACTAGCCGATCCATACAATTAGCTTATTTATTTTATAAACTGACTCTGCATGATATAATTTACAGTTTTTATATCTTTTCATGTAATTGTGCTTATAAATAATTATGTATAACAGCTCATGTAGCAATTATTGTTTTGAATTTTTTTGAATAAATATTACTGGCAATTGGACTCGAAGTTCAATTGAAATGCCAATACCCTTCTTCCCTTATAAAATACAAATTAATGAATGCAAAGGGATAATGCGAAAAGTCATTTTTGCCATATTCAAGACAAAAGTCTTAAAAGATGATAATCACGTGGTAAATAGATCCCACAAGATCTATGGTCTAATTACAGAATGATATGGACACCGGAAGGATGATATATCACCGCTAAGTGATCTAACCTCATGAGGCATGATTCTTGAATCTATCCATGAGCAATAATTATGTCTTGAAAAATAATACATAAGAAAACACGCTTGAAGTCCTGACTTGACAGAAAAGTGATAGATATATAATAATGCATGACAATCGTAGCCTTGAATCTGTCCCCCTGAGCCATGTTCTTCTTCTACAGCCGAAAAATAAAACCAGGAAGAATAGAAACAGGGGGAGCTCACACCCGAGTATACGTCTCCTTAGTGAGGCTAATGTTTTTTCTTCCAGAAAAACTCATAAAAATTAGAAGATAAAAACATGGGAGCTCACGCCTTAGTTTATGTTTCCTTAGTAAGGCTAATGTTTTTTCTTTCAGAAAAAATTATAAAAATTGGAAGATAGAAACAGGGGGAGCTCCCACCTTTGTATATGTCCCCTAAGGCTAATGTTCCTATTCTACGAAAAAGGTATAAAAATGGAAAATTGGAAAAATGTAAACATGAGGAGCACAGAAATTACAAGGAATAATAAAAGAAAGGAGAAGGGAAGATAAAGTATACCTCTACAAAAAATAGCAATAGCTAACCAAGTCCAGTAAGACTTGGGAAGACCTATATATGTCATTGGTGTATAATATGCCAAAACAATTGCAAAATTTATATAAAGCCACTCAAAAGACGAAAGCTGAAATAAATGTAGCTATTGTATACTTAGCTATTCTTTGAGCACATAAATATTTTGAAAACAATAATTTGCTTGACTAGTTGCCAAACGTATAATTGTCAGGAATATTTTTCACTACATGTTGTAGATTGAAATAAAATAACTATACTTCTTTGCACTGAAATAAATCAAATATTTTCCTTACATGCCATATTTTGAGATGAAATGGCTATGTTTTTTATGCATTCGAAGTATATGTTTCATTTGAATCGTTATACTTACTATAAGTTTGACTTATTTCATTAAGTGAACCTGCCAAACAAATTGTGGATAACTTTACATCCACATGATCACTCATAACACATGCTATCAAAAGCATCTCACCCTAATGATAGTCTCGAAGTACTATTTTGGGACATTTGACTAAAGGATCAAGTATTGCAAGCATGCAAACTTATGAACAAAATATGAGGATACCTAGTACTCTGAAACTTCGAAAAAGAAACTCACCAAGTTTCATGGATATTCGTCGATATAAAATCCATATTGAAACTGACAAAATAAATACCGAATATTCATATATAACGACTTAAGAAAATTAATAGCTTGAAGACCATATTTGCGTGTTTGGATGTACCTTCAAAAGGTCTACACCAGACGAGTTCGAAGAATACAGAAAAATTAACGGAGCAAACAAATGTGCCTAGACTCGTATAAGTTTATTTTTTGATGTGAGTAGATTAGACACCCAGGATCGGTGATGATGCATCCCATCATATCACAATCTTATGAATATAATTTGAAGAGCACGATCAAAAGGGAGAATCTACATATCTCACTTATGGAGTAAAACCAAATGTGAAATTTGTCCATTAAAAATGCAATAATGAGACATTTGAGTTTCTTGAGAGTACTTGAGGGATATTTATGGATTTATCCACTCCCTGAGAAGGGCTGATAATGTACCTTACCATACTTATCAATATATCCTCTAAAATGGTCATGAGTAGGCCTATTATCCAACCACAGTCCAGCTTTTCCTAAATATATTAGGACAAATTATAAAAATTGCGGGCACATTGGATAATACTGTGATATAAATAATAATTAGCAATTGGAATAAAAGTTGAATACCCTGAAGTATGTGTTCACACCCAAAATGGGTTAGATGAGTATTCCAATCAGAGGTTTCCTCAAAACTTATCTCGATCAGATCTAGACCCAATCTAAACGTCTTATAGATATCGAATTTCTAATCCATCCTAATAAATTTTACATCTTAACCTAACGAATGTTAATCGTAATCTTAACAAATATCCTAACCAAACCGATCATACCAAATCAAGAATACCCCAACCGAAACGATTTTCCAACTCGATTCTGACCTAAACATCTTGCCAGATCATCCCAATCATATCTAACCTTAATAGAATTGATTTGCAATCAAAACTGTAAATATCAAAAGATTCCAATCAAATTTATCATCCGGATATATATACATATTAACCAAACGGACTATCTGAATTGTATCTAAACCAGCAAGATTTCCCAATTCAGGTCTTAACCTAAAAGGATTAATTCTAGCTAATATAACCACATTATATTCTAATTAGATTAACATCTTAACTAAATAGATTGTTATAATCGAATATCCTATAAAATCTAATTCTAACAATAATAACTAATTCTAACACTAAATCAATCGGATAACCCGTTTCCAAATATCTCCACGTTCGCAACAAACTAACCCTATCCCCACGGGCACCCGTCCCCGGCATCCCTCACTCTCACGTCCATGTAGAACACGCACACGAGATCTCTAGATCCTAACAACTTTCGTAACTAATTGGATGGCGCACGATCTTCGTGCATGTCGACCTTGTAGCAGCGCCCCCTTCAAAATCAAGCCCACTTCATCTCTTACCAACTGCACCCCCCATTCGCTCACTTCAACTGCAGCCTTGCCTTCTTAAAAACCTATGCACAAACCCATGTTAATTCAAGCAGAGATCCTCAAACTCCTAAATCTTTCCCTCACCCTCCCATCCATCGGAGAAGCCCACAACCCGTCTTCTCCCCTACACCGGAAACACACCAACCCTCCTTCACGTCGGCAGCAACTCGAGCCACCCCCTCTCCCTCCAGAATGCCGACGGCACCACCTCCAAGCTCCGCCCGTCTCCGAAGCCTCCCACCGACCACCTCGACCGCCATCTTCGCCCTGCAGCCCACACCTCCTCAACTCCGATCTCCCTTCGCCTCACCGTAGATCTGTCACCGACCAACATCGTAGCAAGCCGTCGTCAACACCAACTCCGAGTACCCAGTCCCATGCTTCCCTTCCGTTTGTTCCACAAACTCTCCGCTGACCAACCCACCTCCAAGCCGCCTCCGACCAGCGAAAAAGCCCGGAACCCATCTCCGGCCCTCCAGCCCTTCATCCTCCTCGCAATAGCCGTGCATCCGCCCACCATCCGCCCACAGAACTCCCGCTCTCCCCTACATGCCTTTCATCCTCTTCCTCTGTTCAGAACATGGGTTCCTTCTCCCTCCCCTGCTTCCCCTGTTCCACCTCCCTCCGGCAACTCTGAGCCCGTACGCCCAGTCCCTTCCCCTGGTTGTCGAGAGCTCGCCCCTCGACAGCTCTCAGCCAGTTGACCTTGCCTCGCCCCTCCTTCAACCTCCGAGCCCAGGCTTCCCCACTCGAAGCCGCAATGCCGACCCCCGAACCCATCGAGCCCGTACCAACGTCTCCGACCCAGTTCCGGCGACCCACAATCACCAAGCCCAGCTTGCCTCCGCCCAGCACTCCCTCAGACCACGCCGCTCCGACCCGCTGCGACACCCCTTCACCATCCACCGGCCACATCCACTCCGCCACCGTCCGAACCGCACGTCGCATGCCCTTCACCGCCTCTCTCGTTGTCCAGCAACCCCTCACAGCTCACGAATCTCCTCGCCGCCCACAGCTCGTCGCCACGGAGCCGCCAGACCTCCGTACAGCGACACGGGTCTCATCTTCTCCCTCCGACCTCACCCCCGATGGTTCAGCTCCAACCTCCCCCATCAGCCGATGATCCCCTTCCACAAACCCCTCCGACGCCGGCGATCGATTCCTCCCCTCTTTCACCCAGGCCGTCGCCGCCCGGGGGATCTGACCGCCGCCGCCCGGAGAGATCTCCTCCGATTTGGGCTGCGCCTCGTCTCCGTGTGGGTGAGTTCATTTAACAGGACGCTTGTAAATACATGCTGTTTGAATTAGACAGTATAGATGTAGGGTTAATGTAGTTAGCTAATTTTATCAGGTCAGTAATATTAATTCGTAGTGTTAGTTGGTTAGAGTGTTAGCTGATATATAACAATTAGTACTTTAATTGTTGATTAAAATGATGTTGTTAGTAATAGATTATGTTAGCATACATAAATCTGTATCCTAGTTTTATTTATAAACGTAAGTCAATATGTGACAATACTGTGTAATATGTACATATGGTACCTCATAGCCATATATATATATATTTATAGAGTACTTAAAAGGTACTGTTACAACTTTTGGTTTATAAATTTAGTTTAACATATGAGATGTGATATTAGGATAATAATGATAGTTCTAAGGAAACGGTATTAACAAGTTAGACCTAATAATAATTCTAAAAGAGTTAATAACTTCTAACTCGATGTTATGAACCTAACGACGCAGATATAGCACGCCTCTTTGCTATCATCCGGACACCCAAATCGCGTCGCATCAGGCAAGTGTGCATTTACTTTTTAATATCGTCACATTTAAATGCTGAATCAAGAATTGCTAGTTTTGCTCCATGTCATGTTGCACATCATGCTTGTACACTTTTGATTGAATGGTTATGAATGGAATGCGTTTTGATAGAACATATCGACGGAATGGAATGCTTGAAGTTGTGAAAATTGTCAATTCGTGCGCCCAAGAGGCGAAATAGTGAAATCGTGATGTCATATGAGTTGACAACTTCGTGCTTGTAATACGACTAGGCCGGCTCGTGTTCCGGAAAACTTTTGGGTGGGGTTAGGGTTGAGCGGCCACTGGGCGTATGAAAGGTACTCTCCTCAAGAGCACCACCCGCACGCGGTGGGTTAGCGTCAATCACGGTAAGCCCCCGTGAGAGGAATGACCTTCTCATCACGACCTAAAGGCAAGAACCCTAGATTAAATGTGAACTCTTGACATGAAAACTTGCAACGCTAACTCGGTCATCTTGGAAATTGAAATGCTAAGGAACTCATAGAAAACTTTACTTCAACTTGCTTAGAACTGCCATGTTATTTGATGAACACACACACTTGCCATGTTTACTGCTGTACACACACCATTGCCATGTTAGTGATGTACACACCACACTGACCATGCTTATTGCTGTACACACCCACTAGTGCCATGCTTATTGCTGTATGTACACACTTACCATGCTTATTGCTGTAGGCACACACACATTGCCACGTTTATTGTTGTACACACACTTGCCATGCTTAAATTATTGTAAATTCTAATGATGTGACTCATATTGCCATGAAATCGTTTTCGAAAACCTTGCCGAGGGTCAATTTTCTTAACCTTTTTAAATCTTGCCGAGCGACCCTCGCTGACGTATATTTCCTTGTCTTGTGAAATATACGTCAGGTAATAGACAGGTTTGTTGAGGAGTTGCTCAGAGACTAAGCAGGTTGACCAGGAGTGCCTTACCGCTAAATTCCTTCGTTGAGGAGCAATGTGTCTTCACATCATCTTTTTGTAATTGTTGTCTCTTTCAATATTTGTATGGGCTTTAGACCCTCCTTCCGCTTTTACTTCTTTCATTGTTGTAAATCTTTTGAGACTTGAGATTGTAATAAATTAATTATCTGTGTTGTTTAAGTCGCATGCAAGAACCTGCAAGTGTTATCACAGACGCGTAATGTGCTTAAACCAAGGAGGAAAAAAAGAAAAAAAATATCTCCTTCTTGCTTTAAGCACACGCGGACCTTCGTCACGTCCTCGCTTCCAGGCACAATGGGAAGCGGGGCGTGACACACCCAAAATGGGTTGGATGAGTCGACTATTAAAATGACTCCAATGGATTACATATCCATTAATTCTAGTTGTTGGTGACTACATGGTGGCATGCAATCTTGCAGGCTACTTCATAAATTAGACTCAGACCCTCTGTGAATCAGAGTTACTCCCCGATGCAACTTGCATACGGAAAACCACCAAATATCCCTTAATTGAGAATGTTTGGTTACACAGTTTTACATCCCCATAGCACTACCACAGAGAATAAAATAAGGACCTTAACACCGGCTTGGAATCTATGTAATGGCCCAGTTGCCAAGTATGGTATGGTATGTATTTTTGTGTTCTATATAGTATAATTATGATTGTATAGCATGTAGTGTGTATAAGAGATACGTAGTGTGCATAGTAAGTAGCTATTTGGTTGGCTATATGTGTACCAATATGGATGAATAGTATGTGTGTTTGTGTGCTACATAGTGTATATACCCTTGCATACTTGTTTGTTTTTATATGGAGTGTAATGTGTATAGTATTATTATAGTGTGTATAGTATTTAGCCTACTTGGTTACCTATTGATTGCTTATATGGGTGACTATGGATCTAAAAGAATGTGTTGGTTGATTACATGAATGGGTGATTATGTGTTTGTAATATATATAGTAGTGTGGTGTATATAGTAATATGGTGTATGTAGTAGTGCCCTCTTAAGCTTAGTGTATTTGGATGATATGGTTGAAATGTAGTAGCTATATATTACATAAGTGTAGTAATGATGATGGCATGGTTGTATTATCTTTGGATGTACATGCATATAAGAGGGTGTTTGTATTAGTAGAGGGAGAGTGTAGAGAATGGTTTTATAGTAATTAGGAGATGGTTGTGCATGAAGTAGAAGTGGGTGTGCAAGTGGATCCTCATGAGATAACGATGGATGAAATGAAAAAAAAAGAAAAGAAAAAGAGTAGAAGAAGACAAAGGAGAGAAGAGTGTGGAAGATGGAAGAAATGGTGTAGAACCCTCTTGCATTCAAAGCCATTAACCACCCTTTACCTCTAATTTCTCTCTCCCTCCTCATTTTCATGCTCCCCTCTCCTCCCCCTCTCTTGCACTCAATTTTAACCAAAATTTTACCTTTCCATCTCCCATTAAGCCCTAAAGCAACATGCTAGCTAGTGGTTCTTTTAAGCTTAAAGAAGAGGAGTTACAAGAGAGGATTTCAAAGCAAAGATGGAGGCTTTTATGAGGGCTCTTGGAGGAGGTTTTGGTGGAGCTAAAGAGAAGGTTTTAGAGGAGAAAGATGAAGGTAGGTGTTAAGGCCAAAATTGACCGAGACAGTTGTCAAGCTGACGTGGGCTCTTCGCGTTGAGTCGAGGCCTTGTTAGCCGGTGAAGTGGGACACTAGGTTGGGAGAACGTGGGTCGAATGATGAAAGTAGATGATGGTATGATGCTTGACCGACCCTCGATCGGCTTGTATGTCATGTTGGATGCAACGATCTAGGACTTCTTGTTTGATGATAACAAATGTGTGTGAATGATTTGATGTGTGTGTTAAGTGTTTGCAGAAGTGGCGATCACGTAAATCTCCAAATAGATGACTTGGTCAAAGTGAAGGAGGAATTACGATACACATAGAAAATTGGAAGATGGAGAAATTGCTATTCACATAGCAAATTGGACTTGGTCAAATAGATCTCATTCAAATCAAGAGAGATTGACTCAAATCAATTAGTTCGGATGAATCCAATTCAGTTGAATCCATTTCGATTGAATCCAAGGGCAAATTCGTAAATAAACCTAGGTTTCTGTTTCATCAAAACCCTATATATATCTACAAGGGCCGGCCTAAGAAAATCAAACTCCTCTGCAAAAACTGTTTCTATGCTCATTTATTTAGAGGCCTGACATCTCCACTAACTAGTTTTTCTTTTGTTTACAGGAAGAGAATTAAAACAAATAAAGTGGGAAGGTATGTTTTTAAGTCAAATTGAATTACCTTACTTTGCCCTTTTTTGGGTGTGCAGGCAAGATAGAAGGTTTTTTTCATTGGACCACCAAAACTCTACATCACCAAAGGAAAACAAAATGGCCATGCATCGTGAATAATTAATTATTAAGGAGGATTTAAAAAGAGAGGGGAGAACCAAAAGATTGTGCAGGTCGAGTCAATAAAGTCAAAAGAACCAAAAGATCTGTGCTTATAACTGCGTGTGATTGTTCGTGTGTTGCACGAATATTTTTATTAGCCTATTCACCCCCTAGGCTACAATTCATATCCAACAAGTGGTATCAGATCCAGTTTAGAGGATCTAGTCTAGATTTACTTAGATGACCATGAATATATCTGATTCTGTATTTGCTGAAGGTCAGTCTATAGCACGTCCCCCTAAATTTAATGGAGTAGACTTTGCATATTTGATGGCTAGGATGAAAATTTATTTAGTGTCTGTAGATTATGATGTGTGGGATATTGTTGAAAATGGTTATAGTCTACCCACCATTAAAATTGATGACACTGAAATTATTAAGCCTAAAGATAAGTGGGATGCCTCTGATAAGAAACAGTATTCTCTTAATGGTAAAGCTATGAATGCACTTATATGCTCTCTTGATAAATCAGAATTTAATCGTATCTCACTTTGTCTAACAGTGCAGGAAATATGGCATACGCTGGAGGTGACGCACGAGGAAACATCGCAAGTGAAGGAATCCTGACTTGCATTGCTGAGTACAGAATATGAGAGTTTCCACATGTTGCCATCTGAATCTATCAAGGAGATGTTCGAGAGATTCACGGACATCGTATGTAAATCCAGCTCCCTCGGTAAGCCATACTATAGCCATGAACAGGTGAGAAAGATCTTAAGAGCGCAGCCAAGCTTGTTCAGGCCTAAAGTCACCGCTATTCAAGAAGAGAAAGACCTATCAACAATGAGAGTGGAGGACTTAATAGGCAACCTGATGTCCCATGAGCTTAAGCTTCAAGTATAGAAGCTAGAGAGAGACCTGAAGAAAAATCCAAAGCTCCCACACCATTAGCTCTTCAAGCTAACGACGACACTCTTGATGAGGATCAAGCATTAATGGTCAGAAACTTCAGAAGATATATTCAGACTGACCAAGAAAGATCTGAGATGGTAAAAAGGTTTATTCGTTCTAATAATTCTATTTATGATAGAAATTCCTCTGATTAGAAATCTACTAATAAATCTGAATGTTTTAAATGCTGGAAGAAGGGACATTTGATGGAAAATTGCCCACAAGATACAGCTAATGTCACAGAGAAGAAAGGAAAAGCTATGATGCAAACGTGGGACATGGATAGTGAAGATGAGATTGAGGAGATTGAAATTGGAATCAACCTTTCTCTGAGGGGAAGACACGATGAGGTACAATCTTGCTCTAAAATTGAACTTTTGTGTATTTGTAAAGGCATGCAAGATAAAATAGATGAGCTAGAATCTACCGTAGATGATTATAGGGATGGTCATTTTGAATTGCAACAAGAAAACTATGATATGTCTAAAGAAATTGATAATCTTAAAGAAGAACTTGTTGCATGCAAATCTATCATCACCACTTTGAAAAGGGGGAAATCTCATATGCATGAAAAAGTTGATTGCCTTTCTTGTCCCACTTTATTGAATGGTATTAGCATGCTTAAACAAGATTTAAGTAAGCTTGAACTGAAAATTTTTATGTGATTAGCGAGCTTAATGATAAATTGTGCATGTTAAATAATGATCTTAAAAGAAAAATGACTGAGTTTGAAAAGAAAGAAGAGGAAAACAAGAGAGCATTCATAAGTAAATGCACTTTGCTTGTGAATGAAAATGCTATATTGAAATCCAAAGTCACTAGTCCAGAGTTGTCTATTAAGAAATTTTCCATATGAAAACAATCTTTGGATATTATTCTTGAAAAGCAATTATATGGCAATAATAGGTATGGACTTGGATTTAATTCTAAAAATGTTGAAAAGCCTAAGTATAAGAAATTTCACCATGTGCTTACCATTGCTAAAAATATTTATGCAAATTGCTTTACATGTGATAGTGTTGGTCACACCTCTTATTATTGCAAATATAGGAACACCAATATTAAATTCAAGCAAATATGGTTTCCTAAATCTGTGATGAGTGGACCTTGTTGGATTCCAAGGTCACACATAGCATCTACCGTGTAAGTAAGATGGAGATGGCGATGAGCTATGGATTGAATGCGTCATTATTTAGTTCCTTAGCCAAACGACGACGCAAAGGTATATTTTTTCCTTTGAACTTAATGCATACCTTCATAGCATGTTTTTTTGTTAGCATTTTTGTGTGCTTGATTTATTTTTCGTTTGTGTGCTAGTTTGATTTTTTCAATTTGGTTTAGTTCTCTTTATAAAACAAAAATGAAAAAATGAAAAAGATTAAAAGCAAAAAAAATGTGTGCTTAATGTATATCTTTCTTTTGAATCATTCAAGTGATAGTATTGAATGTCATTCATATCCTTAGAGAAATCATTGTATTATTGTTATAGCTACATGCACATGTTAGACTTTTCTAAATAGCCATGACATGTTTAATGAATTGAACAACATGATTTCTACACCCACAATTCACTTCCACGATTATTGAATATTGTTGCACAATTGGAGATTCTTTTATGAAATGTTGGAAAGTCAATGTATGTTAAAAATTACTGAAAAATCTAAGGGATATGATGTGTATTTGCCATGTATAAAAATTGAGCACAAAAAGAATTGATATGGAAAAAAATAAATGAATATAGCTCCGTATGAAAAATGGATACAATTCATGGCAAGTACACTACCTAGAGTATCCAACATATGTTTTATGGGTAATCCTTAGCATTGGTGTTATACTCATCAAGCAATGTCACCCCCACATCTAAGAGTCCTTATAGTCTATGTCTTTGGGATGTGGTATCTTGAACTCATTTTTAATGAGGTGGGGAAAATCAATCCTAGTGATATCATGTTTATTGGAAAATGTGAATTGGTTTTGGTTGATTTTTATGAAAGTTTCTCCCTTTATGCTTCAACTATTTAATCATCACACGGTCACGATGGTGTTGAAGTCTTGTTATGATTTTCATTGAATTTGAATTGCCTATTATATGAATGTCTACATGCAATTATTGGTTTTGATTTATAATGCTCTATTTTTTCATGTGGTATGTATTTGGACTTCATTATACACTTTTGATGATAACAAAAGGGGGAGAAATATTTGGGAAAGATTTATGATATATTGTGAAAATGATGTGCTTATTGAATCTCTTAATGAATACATGAAATATTGGTTATAGGGGGAGCAAGAAAATAGGGGGAGCATGCCATGCTTACATGTATCACATTAATGTTGTAGTAGTTGCATGCTTGTATTTTTTCTCATCATTGTCACAATTGTGTGCATACATCCTCCGTCACACTTCACACACACATATCACGATGATATCATTTGAATCATAATTGCTCAAATCTTGTATTGCTTTGTCATCATCAAAAGGGGGACATTGTTAGATGCAACGATCTAGGACTTCTTGTTTGATGATAACAAACATGTGTTAACGATTTGATGTGTGTGTTAAGTGTTTGCAGAAGTGGCGATCACGTAAATCTCCAAATAGATGACGTGGTCAAAGTGAAGGAGGAATTGCTATACACATAGAAAATTGGAAGATGGAGAAATTGTAGCAAATTGGACTTGGTCAAATATAGAGGGATAAGGACAGCATCTCATTCAAATCAAGAGAGATAGACTCAAATTACTTAGTTCGTATGAATCCAATTCAGCTGAATCCAATTCGATTGAATCCAAGGGCAAATTCGTAAATAAACCTAGGTTCTGTTTCATCAAAACCCTATATATATCTACAAGGGCCGG
This sequence comes from Scilla litardierei, assembly GCA_030789695.1. Classification (NCBI taxonomy): domain Eukaryota; kingdom Viridiplantae; phylum Streptophyta; class Magnoliopsida; order Asparagales; family Asparagaceae; genus Scilla; species Scilla litardierei. The sequence goes on along the minus strand of CM061142.1, from coordinate 318,536,289 downwards.
ACTAAGAAAATCAAACTCCTCTACAAAAACTGTGCGGCTACAAAGAAGAAGAGAGATGGATATTAAAGAATTGTTTATCAAGTCATCTCACATTGATTAGTCTTTTGTTTTTGGTTGCAGATCCCAGGGAAGAACAAACGAAAGCATTGGTTGCTTGAATCAAAAAAGAGATTACAATTAAAAGGCTTTTGCACGAGTTCCAGCAAAACAACAAAGCCGCAAGATTTTGTTTCTCACGCAAAACAATTCATGAATGTTTCTATGCTCATTTATTTAGAGGCCTGACATCTCCACTAACTAGTTTTTGTTTCGTTTACAGGAAGAGAATTAAAACAAATAAAGTGGGAAGGTATGTTTTTAAGTCAAATTGAATTATCTTACTTTGCCCTTCTTGGGGTGTGCAGGCAAGACAGAAGTTTTTTTTCATTGGACCACCAAAACTCTACATCACCAAAGGAAAACAAAATGGTCGAGCAGCATGACCAATTAATTATCGAGGAGGATTTAAAAAGAGAGGGGAGAACAAATAGATTGTGCAGGTCGAGTTAACAAAATCAAAAGAACAAAGCTGTAGACGTACACAAACAAGTGCCGAGAACCACTTGATGCTCTCTGTCAGGACAAACCGTGACTTACATCTCCTTGCTGATGCTCCAAGCAAATTCCACTTTCTTCCGTGACAAGCTCTACACCCACCTTGCTGCCATGACTAGTTGCGACACCTATGAGCGAACATTGTTTTATACTTGCATATTGCTAGCCGCAACTTCAGAGCATCATCCAAAGGCGTCTGTGATTGATTTTAGAGACGACTACATCATGTCAGATTCCGATCTGTCCTACGCCGATTGATAGAGACGACTACGCCTACACACTAAGATTCTCTAAACTCTTATATTAATATTTATGTATAGTAGTAGCAATCTCTGTAGGAGAAACTTTACCATTATTGTGTATTGGGGACTTGACGAGTTGGGGCTCGTCAAGGGTGAGAGCATCTGACTAGGTTGATAGTGTAGAGCACACTGGAGTGCGTACGAACTAGGTGGGGAGCGGGAGGCTTGGGACTCATTCTAGTTGTACCTTGATTACATATTAATCTAGTATTTGCTTTCGAGGGCTGGACATAGGTCGTGGGGACAACAGAACCAGGGCAAATCTGCTATGCATATGTGTCTGCTTATTTATTTACCCTACATATCTGTATCTGTGCTTATAACTGTGTGTGATTGTTCGTGGGTTGCACAAATTTTTTTATTAGCCTATTCATCCCCTCCTCTAGGCTACGATCTAGATCTAACACGCCGATCGCTCGAGGCTGGGAGACTCAGGAGCGACCCTTGCAAGAGATGGAAATTCATCGATCTACACCACAGAGACATGTTGGGGGGTCGGATCTGGGTTCCGACCGAAATCCCCTCCGATGCTTAAGTTAGTATGGGAACTTAAGGATAAGAGGGAGCTAGGAGCAACTGAGATTGACCCACGGAGGTTTGCCTCAGATCTATCGTCGCTAGATCTATGATGTAAGAAATATCAGCTGAGAAAGTAGAGTTCTATGTCTTAGATCTCGTAACTTGAGAATTGGGACCCTTTCTGTATTTATAGGCGGCATGGGTCCCTTTGGTGACATTGGGGAGATAACGACCACCCATTATGGGTCCACGATCTTCCCCTTTAATAGGAGTAAATGTTGTACATGTTCCCACGAAATACGAGCCCATCTTTAATCCCACGTTCGAGTGAGGGGAATGCAATGGTCGACTGGCCAATGGGCTTTGACCGAGTCGATATCGGGCTTCTCTTGTGGGCCTCGTGGGCTTTAATCATTCGTCGGTCGAGTTATCTCAAATGCCAGCCCAATGATTCAACAATGGCCCTCGTTACATGACCTCAAAGGGTCTTCCTGTTGAGGTCAAGCGACGTTACATTGCATTAATAGGGCACGGCAGTCGAGAAATAGCACTCAAGTTCCAGGCGCCAAAACGCCCGCCTCGTCGATTCGGATGATTTGTCGGTTCGAAATCCAAGATGCTCAGGGCATTTGGATCTTTGACGCGTGTCCCATCTTATGGTTGTCTTCTCGTCAATATAAGACGGTTCTAGCGGCAAAATGCAAAGGTACCTTCTTCATCTTCCTTGATTAAGATTTCCCTTCGTCGAGAGAAATGGCTTCGTCTTCTGTACCTGCCTTTGAGAGGAGCTTGGTAACCGTCATGCAGAAAAATAAGGAAGGAGTTATGGAGCCGGGTTTGCTTGCGAATCTGAGGTCCAAAGTCGGGACTGGCCAGATCCCCAACCATCAGAGGAGTTACACCCGTCTCGATTACCAAATCCGGGTGCCTGTGAGGGATGAGAGGGTCCATTGTCCCGGCGACCGGGAAATGGGGGTATAAGTCAAAGCCTTTGAACGAGGCCTTCGATGCACCCCTTCATGCGGCACTTCTTATGTACCCTAAACATTTCCCTCTGCCAGTTGATGCCGAACACCATTGGCATGCTGACGGGCTTTATAGCTCTGTGTGCGATGAAAGGAATTTAACCGTCACTGAGATTGTTCAGTTAATTTTTCTCGATCCCTCCCCTCAAGACCCCGGGTCGGTATACGATAATGTCCCGTCGAGGCAGGAATCTGTTCGAAGACCTTCCCACCTTTAATCCCAAATGAAAAGACGAGTTTGTGTTTATGGTTTTCCAAGGAGAGGCAAGCTTCTGCACCGGTTGGGGTGCCCCTGACTTGGGCCCCGCCGAGGAAAAGCCACTGACTAGCGAGGAGAAAAAAACCACCGACACATTGGCAATTTTGCCCGAGAATATGATGTCAGTCAAGTGGATGTGGTCTGACGACATGTTGCATCGGACCATGTGGACGAAAGGTTGGTTTGATCATGCCCACCAACTGTTCGACCTTTGTTCTTCGACTTAACTCGTTTGTTGCTTCTGCAGGCATGGCCGGTGTGGATTATCAAGTGGATCCTGCACTGAGGGAGATAGTCGAGGCTTCCATCAGAGAGGCGGAGGTGAGTATGTTGTCTCCTCGGGTGCCAACTATGGGGAAAAGGATGGCCCAACCGTCAGAGGATCGACCCATTATTATTAAGAGGGTTGCTCAAGTGGCCTGCCTTCAGCGGAAGAAGAAGGAAAAGACCGCCTCTGAATTTGAATTAGTTGTGCTTGAGGGGAATAAGAGAAGGCGATAACTCGTTCTCAGCTCGGGTCCCTCTGGACTCCTAGCCTTGAGGGGGTTTGTTCCCTCCTGTCGAATTGTCTAAAGACATATCCAATGAATTCAGGCTGATTTTGCTGGAGAGTCGATCTACCCAGGCCCCATTCAACTGCATCGTGGAGGAGCTCATCCAAATGGAGTTTTTGATGAGGCGAGAAGATTCAGCTCTCCTCGATTGCAAGACTGCCTCCCGTATTGCTGAAAATGCGACCCTTCCGAGGGACAGGGCTGTCAAAGAGAGGGTCGACTATGAGCGGCTTGTGTCGATAGCCATTCATGCCAGCGTCCAGGTAATTATTGCTCCAGCCTCCCTCATAGGTGATGCCATCACGGATGTTGACCATCGTGTGTTGTTTGCAGGCTCTCGTGGCCACCGCGGCATTGCATCGTCACGCTACGGTGGTGGCCAATCACGAGGTCACCCTGGAGGCCGTTAGGTCGACCGTGGAAAGATCTCAAGTTGAGCTGACTAGACTCAGCATTGGCTCCAAGACAAGGTTGAATCGCATTGATCGGCTTGATCGTGAGCTTCAGGAGGCTCGTAAGAAGGAGGCGGAGCAAGCTGCTCTAAGAAAGCGGGCTGAGAAGGCTCTATTGGAAGAGCGAGCCCGTGCGGAGGTCATAGCAGAGAGGACAATTTAAGAATTCAAGGACTCATTTCTCGACTTCGACGAGCTATACAGGGATGGCTACGAGTGATGTCGGTTGGAAATGAAGAACTGATTTTGTGACCTCTCCGCTGAGATCGATCAGATCCCGGTGATTTTTCCGGATCTTGGTGATGACGAGTCGAGCCAAGGCACGGAGGAGGCTGCTTCCACCGATGAAGTTGCCACCGTGGCTGGCGACGATGCACGAGCATATGCTACGGGGGTTCCAGAGTCCACGGCTGTGTTGGATGGAGACCATGGGCATAGCCAGCCGTTGTAGGATCTCGGCACTCTTTTTACGCCTGCTTTGGAAATTTTTGAATGTATATGGGGTGATGTAGATGTAAACGAAAACAATGTTTTTGCAATAGGAGTGCCAGAAGAATTGGCCTGTATATCCATGTTTGTCTTTGCATTTCTTTGTTTGTGGTCGCTTACGTCATGTGGTGGTCGTAAGGCCTGATGGCCCCTCGATGGGTTAGACGCTGCTTCAAGATGATCAAGAGTAAGCCATCGTACCATGTTGGAAATGGACCACTACATCCCATGGTGAGGGAGAAATTTCCTTGACTTATGGTTGATAGTACGGGAGTCGTTCAGTGATGAAGGGGTGGCCCTTCGACTTATGGCTAACGAAATTTTGGGAGAGTCGTTCAGTAGTGAAGGGGTGACCCTTCGACTTATGGCTGATGACGTTTTGGAAAAGTCGTTCAGTGGCAAAGGGGTTGCCCTTCGACTTACAACTGACGACGTCGTTTAGTAGCGAAGGGGTGGCCCCCTACGACTTACAATTGACGACCTTTAGGAGAGTCATTCAGTGGCAAAGGGGTGGCCCATTCGACTTACGGCTGACGACATTTAGGAGAGTCGTTCAGTGGCGATGGGGTGGCCCATTCGACTTACGGCTGACGACCTTTAGGAGAGTCGTTCAGTGGCGAAGGGGTGGCCCCTTCGACTTTCGGTTGACGACCGTTAGGAGAGTCGTTTAGTGGCGAAGGAGTGGCCCCTTCGACTTACTGATGACTTTTAGGAGAGTCGTTCAGTGGCAAAGGGGTGGTCCCTTCGACTTACGGCTGATGACCTTTAGGAGAGTCGTTCAGTGGCGAAGGGTTTCCCTTCGACTTACGGCTGACGACCTTTAGGAGAGTCATTCAGTGGCGAAGGGGTGGCCCCTTCGAATTTCAGCTGACGACCTTTAGGAGAGTCGTTCAGTGGCAAAGGGGTGGCTCCTTCGACTTTCGACTGACGACCTTTAGAAGGGTCGTGTAGTGGCAAAGGGGTGGCCCCTTCGACTTACGGCTGACGACCTTTAAGAGAGTCTTCCAGTTGCTAAGGGATAGCCCGTTCGACTTATGGCTGACGATCTTTAGGAGAGTCATCCAGTGGCGAAGGGGTAGCCCCTTCGACTTACGGCTGACGACCATTAGGAGAGTTGTTCAGTGGCGAAGGGGTGGCCACTTCGACTTACGGTTGACGACCATTATGAGAGTCGTTCATTGGCAAAGGGGTGGCCCCTTCGACTTATGGCTGACGACCTTTAGGAGAGTTATTCAGTTGCGAAGGGGTGTCCCCTTCAACTTACGGCCGATGACGTTTTAGGAGAGTCGTTCAATGGCAAAGGGGTGGCCCCTTCGACTTACGGCTGGCGACCTTTAGGAGAGTTGTTCAGTGGAGAATAGGTAGCCCCTTCGACGTACAACTAACCCCCTTTTAAGAGAGTCATTCAGTAGCAAAGGGATGGCCCTTCGACTTACGGCTGACGACCTTTAGTAGAGTCGTTCAGTGGCGAAGAGGTGGCCCCTTCGACTTACGACTGCCTACCGTTAGGATAGAGAGAGAGAGAGTCTTCCAGTGGCGAGGGGTGGCCCCTTCGGCTTACGACTGACGACGCTTTGTAGGAGTCACTCACATGGATTTCATCAATATGAATTCAGTTTATCCAGGTTTCCTGAGGATCAGATCCTTTTAGAGGGGAATTTTGATGGGATAGTTTTTGTAGAATTCATAAAGGCTTAAGGAAGCAAAACTTTATTTGATGAAAAAGACATGCTTTATTGAAAGGAAATATAAAAACAAAAGGCATACAGGTGTTTCTGAACTTCGTTGGAGCTGATTTTTCCCACATGCCTCTTTATTTGTTCCCGAGCTCGGACGGTTATCTAGTCGATCACCTTGGTGACAGGTGACCCCGTCATCTTGCCCTTCTGCTTCAAGCATCCCTCTTTGCTAGGTTGATCGTTAGCCGAGTTTTTGGGGTGCCCTCGCTGGACCAGTGCATCGATCTCTTTTTTGACAGTCCAACAGTCGTTAGTATCGTGCCCATAGTCATTGTGATACTTGCAGAATTTGTGATTGTCTCTCTTCTCATATTTACCCTTCTTTGCTATCTCTTAGATCAGCTCTTCTTATGGGGCATAAGCAATGACCTCCGTCTTAGGATCACTCGGTTTAGCTTAGGTAGGGCGCTCCTTGCTTCGAGGGCTCCTCTCTCTGGGTCTCTTATCTCGAGACTCCTGGCGGGGGATTCCGAAGTTGGTTTCTCTCGTCTTATGTCTCCGTGGCGTGAGGGAGTGCCATTTGCACTAGTTTTGGTTGGTTCCTCTGCCTCTTCGGAGATGGTGAACCGATCCATTATGTTGAGCATTTCTGCAACGGTGTTAGGGGGAACTGGTGGAGGGCCCTTTGCAGGTCTTTGTTCCGGACCGCCTAAGTGAGCGCCGCTATGACAGTCACGTCGGGTATCTCTTCTACATCGAGCCTCTTGTCGTTGAATCTCTAGACGAAGGCTCGAATCGACTCATTCTCATTTTGTTTGAGTGAGAAGAGGTGGGAGGACTTCTTCTTAGGACGTCGGCCCGCGACGAATTGATTGCAGAACATTTCCACCAATTCATCGAATGACCCAATGCAGCCGTGGGGTAACCCTTCGTACCAGCCTTTCGCCCTCTTGAATAGGGTAGCGTGGAAGGCTCTACAAAGGTATGGCTCATCGGCCCCGTGAAGCAGCATAACATTCAGATACTTATGAATGTGCGACCATGGGTTGCCTCTGCCATCATAAGCTGGTAGGGCTGGAAGTTTGAACTTGGGAAGACGAGTAGCAGAAGAGATATTCTCCCTCAGCAGGGTCCACCAAATCACGGATCAGACGAGTAGAGATCCTCCCTCTCCGTCTTGCAGTAATTGTCTCCTGAAGATCAGTTTGGGATCTCTTCTCTCCTTCCGAATCCACCTGCAAGGTTGAGAGGGTTATAACCCGGGTGAGCCCCTTACATTACCTGATCCAGAATGTTGCGGATTGCTTCCCTATAATTGGAGGGGGTGTGTTCCCCCTGGAGAACGAAGGCCCGATTGTCGACCCCCATTCCACCGTATTAGTGAGACATGGGTGTTGCGTTGTGTGGGTTAATCTCCAGTTGATCTGCTGTCGGATCCCCCTGATCTCGGCGGAAGGTCGTACCCCTGGTTGGTGGCAGGGTCGGGTTTGGAGGCGGAAATGACTCATTTAAGCCCGATGGATTCCCCATGTTTTGGCGTATCAAGGTTTCCAAAACACCGAGACTCCTGTCGATCTGCTCTATGAATTAGGTGAATTCCTTCTAGGTCACCTCAGGTTCCTTGGTGGCCCTTGTTGGTCATTTTGATGGCGACGTAGAGTCCGCGAAATCCTCCACCAAGACGTTATTCGCTTTCTGCTTCTCCTTCAGACCCTCGATCGGTCCAACATTGCTGGCTCCAGCTGACATAGCTTTTCGATTGCTTCGGGATGTCGAGCTGGTTAACAGTTTTCCACAGACGGCGCCAAACTATTAAGGCCAAAATTGACCGAGATAGTTGTTAAGCTGACGTGGTCTCTTCGTACTGAGTCGAGACCTCGTCAGCCGATGAAGTGGGACCCTAGGTTGGGAGAACCTGTGTCGAATGATAAAAGTAGATGATGGTATGATGCTTGACCGACCCTCGATAGGCTTGTACGTCGATCGCTCAAGGCTGGGAGACTCAGGAGCGACCCTCGCATGAGATGGAGATTCATCGATCTACACCACAGAGACGCGTTAGGGGGATCAGATCTGGGTTCCGACCCAAATCTCCTCCGATGCTTAAGTTAGTATAGGAACTTAATGATAAGAGGGAGCTAGGAGCAGCTGAGATCGACCCACGGAGGTTCGCCTCAGATCTGTCATCGCTAGCTCTATGATGTAAGAAATATCAGTTGAGAAAGTAGAGTTCTATGTCTTAGATCTCATACCTTGAGAATTGGGACCCTTTAAATATTTATAGGCAGCCTGGGTCCCTTTGGTGACGTTGAAGAGATAACGGCCACCCATTATAGGTCCACGGTCTTCCTCCTTTAATAGGAGTAAATGTGGTACATGTTTCTGTGAAATACGAGCTCATCTTTAATCCCACATTCGAGTGAGGGGAATGCAATGGTCAACTGGCCAATGGGCTTTAACCAAGTCGATATCAGGCTTCTCTTGTGGGCCTCGTGGGCCTTAGTCATTCGTCGATCAAGTTATCTCGAATACCGGCCTAATGATTCAACAGTAGGAAACCAACTCCAACTTAGTTGTCAATTGCATGCAAGTTAATCTTTAACTTATGAATGTTTTTGGCATCTTGTGTAGTTTAGTTTTATTATAGTCATTTTAACTGAGCATTGTGGCCACAGTAGATAGAATTAAATTCTTAGAATATTATACGTGAAGGATTAGATAGTTATCTACAACTTTCATGTTGGAGGTTTTCCCAAATTCTTACTGCAATTAGGCCCAACTGGAGTTATTTCTAGAGTATCAGATTCTGCCAGATTGGATACCCTTCACCATTTCACTTATAATTACTACTGTAGTTATACAAATCATTAGTTTTAGGACATTATGGATATCTACATTTCTTATTCTACATTTTTATGTTGAGCTTTTCACCTAGGTCTGATTGGAAATGTTAGTAATCAAGTGTTTAAGCTGTAGCAGTTTTCAATTTTTAAACAGAATTTCTATCTCTTACAATGTCGGCCTCTATAAATTGCACACTTATCAGGATTTTCTAAAAATTGATATGTGACTCCCAAACCTATGTATCTACAACTTTATAGTTGGGACTTTCCTTGATACTGTAACTATAATTCCATGATAACAACCTCTATTCATGACTGTCTGCATTTTCCAACAAACCGAAATTGTTGAAGTGATGCTTGAAACTATGTTTTGTTGTTAAGTTTACATTCATGGTTAATGATTCTAGATACTACATTAAAGGAAATGTTGTGGTTGGCCACTTGCAAGAAATATAATGTATGAAATATAGTTGTGTATAAGGAGGTTGCTATGAATGTATTGGCTGTCGAGGCATGGGAGGCATGGCCCCATTATTGTGATATGTGGAAATAAGAATGGGAATGCACATGGAGATGCATGTTCCAAATATATTGTGAAATGTGGAAAGAAAGTTGGTGAAAGGAAATTGATATAGCCATTCCTACATGACCCTACAACCAAGTGATGTAAAACTGTCATTAATTCAAGTTGCTTTCTTTGTGATTGTATGTATTATGATCGTCATATGATATATTCTTGCACGTTATTCCTCCATGTCGTGTTTACCTCTTTGTTGTAGTTGTTTTCCATACTTTTTGTACCTGTGCTTTAAGTTATTTCACACGTAGTACAGGACTTTAAATAAATCGTTCATTCCTCTCTAAAGAGGGTGAGCTTCACTGGGGTTGGGGGAAACACTAAGTACTAGTAGAATATGAGGACTGTACTACGTTGTGAAAGTATTATGTACCTTGCTAAGTTTCGGGTACTTTGTAGTGATTTCCATACCTTGCTCAGTGACGTATGTTTATATTTCATATATTCACGCACGTCTTCTTTGTGTTTTTCCGTTATTTTCCGCCGTCTCGTATCCGTTTTCTCGTATTTTCTTGTTTTCTTTCACTTCTCCGTGTTTTTACGTGTTTGCAGGAGTTTGCCAGCGTAGGGGACACATAACGACGATATCATAAGTCCCCGGTGCAACGGGAGGAGTCACGCGTGATCCAGGGGGTCAGACACAAAGATTTCTATCTTTCAGCCCCTCACCCGATCGGTTGGGTACAGCCAACCGATCGGGTGGTGCACGCGTGCACCACCCGGACAGCCACTGAAGCAACGAGAGTGTCAACCGACCGGGTCAGAGACCGGTTCAGCCTGACTGATCTCTCTGGAAATTGAAGCTGAATTCCAACCGATCTGGTGACCTTCACCCGATCGGTTCATCTGTAGCCGATCCCCCAAAGACACGACCTGAAGAGCTCACCCGACCGCCAGCTGACCGTGCCAAAAACGTCGCGACTTACTATCTTTTTGGGTGACAATTCCAACCGATCGGTTGATTTATCAACCGATCGGTTCACCTGACGACACCAAGATCCAAACGACGAGCTGCTTCCTCAAACCGATCGTGTCATCTGATCGGGTGAAGTTTCTGAAGACCGCTGCAGATTAACGAAGCAGGTCACCCGATCGGGTGATTCTTCACCCAATCGGGTGACGTCGCTTTCTTTAAATATAAGCCCTAGGTTTTCAGAAACGGGAGCTGAGTTGTATTTTCTGTTTTCTCTCCATTTTGTGACGGCTGGAATTTATTTGATATTAGTAAGTTGTCTGATCTTTACCAAACTTTAATATAGTGTTATTTGCATTGCTTTTACTGCTTTTCAATCGTCGGATCATGTTTTTAACGGTCGATTTTCATTTAGATTGCTTTTTACCTAAAATGTGTGAGTAGTTCCCAAATCTGGGATTTTGATGGAAACCCCTTCGTGTGTTCTCCCTGATGTGTCCATAGGACTAAGAAATCGATAGGGAATAGTAATCTATTGTTTACGCTGGGTGTTTCATTGTCATCGACGGGAAAAAGACCGTCTTTGACCGTTGGGCCAAGGGGGAATAAACTTGGCGGTTGACTCCCTAGCCATAGCTCACGCCCTTAGCGTAAACATCGAATCCTAGCGTGCGGGAGCGGCAGGATGAGATGTTGGGAGTTATCGTTGCGAGCTTAGTACTCTCGGAGTCGGTCAGTGTTAATGGACATGAGAATGTCCACTGACCGAACCCGGGTAGTCCGGCGTATCATCCTGGGCATCGATCGGAATATCGGGTCCATGGGACGCTGGTATCACTCTTAGAGGCAACGTCTCACAATAGACCCTAATTTCGATCGTTATCCTATCCGTCAGCCGTGTTAGCGAGAATCACATGATAGGGTGGAAACCGAAGTCCCAGGTTTCCTTTATTATTGTTTAACCCCTTACCTACGATTCGTGAAAAACCATCATTCGATTCGGGCTAGCTCACCCCTAGGGTGAATTCAGTCCTTTCTGACACAAGCACAACCATGCATCCATGTGTTCGACCCCCAAGCCACACTACAACATCGTCGCTTGCGGTTATAAATATTTAAATCTCACGCACCCAATCACATATTATTGCACACTTGCATACACACAACGCGTGGGACATCAAGCTTTATGGCGCCGTTGCCGGGGAGGCAACGTGCTTGTTATTTTAGGATCTTTTGAACCCTTGAGTCTAGCTCACATTCCTATCTCGTGATAATTATCGCATTCTACACTTTTTTTATTTTTATTTTACTTGGACATATTGTAAATATTAGTTGTAAATAATTGGCTGATTGAGTTGCCATACTGCTGTTGCTGCTACTCACCTCACATTCATGCAACTGGCGCTTTTGACGTGTTTTCTATCTGTGCAGCTCTCTCTCCCTCCTTTTCTCGCAGGTTTTCTACCCCCAGATAAGGATGTTGTGTGCCGTTTCGGGTGATATCTGGGATCATTCGCACCACATCCGCTGCCTGGCATAGAGTCTGACAGAATACCTAAGTGCCTCGAACATTCTATCCCTTCTGTCTGCTGCTGTGGAAAATCAGAGGAGGTATCATGATACGCAGCAGCATCCAGCAACAACTCTCCTTCCTCCGTGTGAGGTGGCGTATTTTGACGCACCCAGTTCCGAATTCAGTGGGGGGGAATTGTTCACCTACGATGGGTTTTGTCAGGAGGACTACCAGGCAGAGTTTGTCGAGTACGTTGAACAGGAATCGATCTATTACTTGCAGACTTCTATAGAGCATCCCGGATCTTGGTGGAATGAGGAAGCTGGAAGCAGTGGTGGGGGACCATCGACTGTCGAAACCAGTTTTCGGGTTGAAGCCTTCTTCCCGGATAATTATTATGAGCTTGAGAAAGACCCAGAGCCTTCCCTCGTTGCCCCCTCGATTCCTTGTAAGGCTTTACCAAGCGAAACCAAGGCGGAAAGTGAAATTCCAGGTGCTAGCTTTCGAGAGATCCACGAGGAAATACTTTCACTGGAGGAAGCTCAGCTTGAAAAATATGCTTCGAGACCCCATGAAGTTGAGATGAAAGAGTTGCCTCCGGGACTGAAATATGAATATCTGGGGAAGGATTCGACACTGCCAATCATAGTGAACTCCTCGCTGCCTGAGGACCAGATGACCAAACTTTTTGGTGTTTTAAAAAGGTTTAAGAGTGTTTTCGGGTATGCAATTGAAGACTTGAAAGGAGTAAGCTTGGGGCTTTGCTCGCACCGTATTCTGCTTGAAGACGAGCAAGCCTCCTCTATTGAGCCGCAACGGAGACTAAATCCCATCATGATGGAGGTGGTCAAAAAGGAAATTGTTAGGCTTTTACATGCCTGTATCATATACCCTATCTCCGATAGTCGCTGGGTTAGCCCAGTGCACGTTGTGCCCAAGAAAGGTGGAATGACGGTGATTCGCAACGAGAAAAACGAGCTCATACCTACGAGGACCGTCACGGGGTACCGGATGTGCATTGACTACAGGAAGCTGAACAAGGCCACAAGGAAGGATCATTACCCCCTCCCCCCTCCCTTTCATTGATCAGATGCTCGAGAGGCTGGCAAAGCACAACTACTTCTGCTACAAGGACGGGTACTCCGGTTTTCTTCAAATCTCCATCCATAATGATGACCAAGAGAAGACGACTTTTACCTGTCCATTCGGGACATATGCTTATAAAAGAATGCCGTTTGGGCTTTGTAACGCCCCAGCTACATTCCAAAGACTAATGTCCACAATCTTCTCCGACTACTCTTAGGATATCATGGAGGTTTTCATGGACGATTTTTTTGTCTATGGAACAGAGTTTGACTCATGCCTCAGCAATCTAACTAAAGTCCTAGAGAGGTGTCAAGATAAGAGTCTGGTCCTGAGCTGGGAGAAATGCCATTTCATGGTCCAAGAAGGAGTTGTGCTGGGACACATCATTTCTTCGAGAGGAATCGAGGTAGATAAGGAAAAAGTAGAGGTGATTGAAAAGCTTCCGCCACCGCTCAATCTTCGAGGGGTCCGTGGATTTCTAGGGCATGTTGGATTCTACCGCCGCTTCATAAAAGACTTCTCCAAAATTTCCCGGCCGTTGACTCAACTCCTTGTGAAGGATGCATCATTTGTCTTCAACGACGAGTGCATGGAAGCCTTCCGCCTTCTGAAGCAAGCCTTGATTTTCGCACCCGTGATTCAGCCGCCGGACTGGAACCTGCCCTTCGAATTAATGTGCGATGCTAGCGATTACGCCGTTGGAGCCGTCTTGGGACAGAGGAAGGATAAGAATCTGCATGTTATTTATTATACGAGCAAGACCATTGACGTTGCCCAAAGAAATTATACGACCACGGAAAAAGAATTTCTAGCAGTCATCTATGCCATGGACAAGTTCCGGCAATATCTCGTTGGTGCGAAGGTGATCGTGCACACAGATCACGCGGCTCTCAAGTACCTATTGAACAAGAAGGAGGCTAAGCCGCGGCTCATTAGGTGGATTCTCCTCCTCTAGGAATTCAACCTGGAGATTAAAGACAAGAAGGGGGCGGAGAATGTCATTGCCGATCACTTGTCTAGAATGCCTACTCTCGATTTGAATGCCACTCCGGTTGACGACTCGCTCCCTGATGAGCATCTCTTCACCATCTCTTTCGCTTGGACTCCTTGGTACACCGACATCGCAAATTATCTGACTTGTGCCATTGTCCCCCACAACGTGAGCTATCAACAGAAGAAGAAATTCTTTCATGAGGTCTGTAAATTCAATTGGGACGAGCCCCATTTGTACAAGACCTGTAATGATGGGGTAATACGAAGATGCATTCCTGAAACTAAGGCGACTTCCATAATATCCCATTGCCATGATCAACAGTGTGGAGGACATGCGAGCGCCTATAAGACTAGGACAAAAATCCTCCAGAGTGGATTCTACTAGCCGACCGTCTTTAAGGACACCCACGCTTATGTCCAGGCTTGTGACAAATGCCAAAGGACGGGGAACATCTCCAAGAGGAACGAGATGCCTCAGCACTACATCTTAGAGGTAGAGATCTTCGATGTGTGGGGAGTCGACTTCATGGGGCCGTTCCCCTCGTCCTCGAGGAATCAGTATATCTTAGTAGCCGTGGACTACGTATCGAAGTGGGTTGAAGCAATAGGCAGTCCTACTAATGATTCCTGAGTGGTCGCCAAGTTCTTTAAAAACAACATCTTCCCGCGGTTCAGTGTGCCTCGAGTTTTGATCAGTGACGGAGGGAGCCACTTCATAGAGAAGAAATTCGAAGCTCTCTTGAAGAAGTACAGGGTGCAACACCGAATCAGGCGTGCCTACCACCCGCAGACTAGTGGCCAAGTAGAAGTTTCTAACCGGGAGATCAAGAGCATACTGGAAAAGACGGTGGCCAACTCTAGGAAGGATTGGTCGTCGAAACTCTCTGACGTGCTCTGGGCTTACAAGACGGCATTTAAAACTCCGATCGGCACGACCCCCTACCGGCTTGTCTACGGTAAGGCATGTCATTTACCCGTGGAATTGGAACACAAGGTGTTTTGGGCGATCAAGAACCTAAACTTTGACGCCAAGGAAGTTGGAGGCCACCGACAGCTACAGCTTAATGAGCTCGACGAGATCCGGCTCAATGCTTATGAAAATGCCCGGATCTACAAGGAGAAGATGAAGCAGTGGCACGATAAGCGCATCCTGAAGAGGGAGTCAAGGAAGGAGACTTAATTCTCCTATTCAACTCGAGGTTGAAGCTTTTTCCTGGAAAGCTCAAGTCAATGTGGTCAGGACCTTTCCGCGTCACCAAGGTTTTCCCGCATGGGGCTATCGAGATAATGGGAAGAGATGAGCCATTCAAAGTCAACGGGTAGCGCCTTAAACACTATGCGGTAGGAGAACCAGTATTCTCTCCGGTTGGATTCTCAACGAACGACGACTCTTCCTCAAACCCTCCGGATCCAAATTGACCACCAAAAGAGGCGTCGAGCAAACGACGTTAAACAAAAGCGCTTCATGGGAGGCAACCCATGTTCTAAACTCTCACCCTTGTTTTTAGGATTATTTTTAGCTTTATTTTTCTTATTTTAATAAATAAATCCAGCCACGGGGAATTTCGTTGAGAGACTTAGGCCATTTGAGAATTTCTGCAGGAAACAAGCCCTTACCCGATCGGGTGACCATTCAACCGATCGGGTGAGACGTATCAGACAATGGCCAGTATCTGTTCTCCAGCAAACTGGTCGGGTGAAGCAAGCTGAGACCGGGTGGCTGACCGTGTGAGAAGGGCCGAATTCTCGGGAAATTTGGGGTTTATATCAACCGATCGGTTGAGTGAAGCTGCAGTCGTGTGATTGACCGGGTGAAAAGTCATAGAATCTCAGGAAGATTTGGGAAGCGGTCAACCGATCGGGGAAAACTCACCCGATCGGTTCACCTGTAGCTATTGGCCGACAGATGATTTTCGAAACTTACCCAACCGATCGGGTGAACCCTCACCCGATCGGTTCGTTTACGCCCCTATATATGTCCCTGTCGAACGACTTCGTCCACCCGACCCCCAAACTTCCATTCGAGCGATCTCTCTCCCTCCAACTGCCGAATCGATCTCCTCCGTCTACCCCACTACCCCTAAATCCTCATCCCCACTCATTCCCATACTCCCCCACCATCACCACCCTTCCCATCAACAACATTCACTCATCAAACATCCAAACACTAACCCTAACCCCCAAATTTTTGAAAATTTCAATTCTTGTCGGATCAGCGAGTGGCAGCTTCCCGAATCGCTTCCTTATACTGCGTGGGGTATTTCGGGTGCTTGATCTTCCCTCACCGTCACCATGTCCGGGAAGGGAAAGGAGATAGCCTCATTGTCACGCAGACATCCCATATACGGCCATTTTCCCCCTTCCTTCCTTGGCATCAACCCCTCTTCTGAAGAGCAATCCGATCGCTTACAAGCCCTTCTTCATCGCCCTATGTGACCTACTCTCTTTGTTGACTTCCCCACCCTATAATCTCTTGGACTCTTTAGGAGCGTCTGTGCACTTTTTCGCTTCATAGGTTACGATTACCTTCTACGTGCACATGCGCATACACATAGGAATCTCACACTTGAGTTCCTCAGCTCTCTCGAGTTGTCAGAATTTGGTTTCACCTTCCGCACCTTCAATGGCGATTTTACCATGAGTTTCAACGAGCTCAACAATATTCTGAACTTCCCTAACGCCGATCGTCATATTGAATGCTCTACTCATGATCAATCTGACATCTTTTCTTACTTTTGGGCTGATGGCATTTGGCAACGATTCACCCGATATACCACCTTTCCAGCGGTAGCCCTCGCCTCCTACATCATACACCCTTGCTACCGTTTCGCCCACTGCTTCCTTGCCAACACCATTTTCGCTCACGTGGATGTATCTGTTGGATATGGATGACGTTTGTACACCCTTGTAGGGGATGTACGAGGGAATACGGACCTCGAACGTCTTGTACACGAAGTCGTGTGCAAAGGGAATATGTTCCCTTGTGGAGAGGATCTCTAGATGAATGGGAAAGTCGCATTATATGTGCATAAGTGCATGCGACATATGGCTAATAAAGTGGGAATATCTTAAGCTTATGTTGTACCATGCATATGGTACAACTTAAGCTTATGTTGTACCATGTATGATGGTACGCTTTAGTTAAATTGGTCCAAAGGAACAATTACTCCTAAAATAACTACCTTGGGGGATATAAATAAGACCCAAGGCTTAGCCATTTCCTTGCACTTTTGCATGGCATTCTTGCCTTGCATTTCATTCTAGCAAAGCTCTGCCGAAATCCTTCCTCTCTCTTTATCCAAGTTCTTAATCTAAAAGTAGAGATTTAGATTGTGGATTTAGTAGCCTTACTCTGTTCGTGAGAAGACTCGATCCGTCGTGGCGAATCCGAAGGCGAAGTTCCGAGACTACCGTGCCGCATACGCAAGCGTAAGTCTCAACTTCATTTATCGATCCTAACGCTGTTTTGACAGGAACCTACATTGGTATCAGAGCCATACGGGTTCGCCCCGGTCAAACCGCCGCCCCGTCGAACCGATGAATGAGGCGTTGTCTTTTTCACGAATGGGTATCCTACCATTACGGATATGGTAGGAACGCTTCGTGACGGAGAGAACACAGCGGTTGTTCTTTTCACGTTAGGGTCTTCTGTCATTACGGATATGGCAGGAACTCTCCGTGACGGGAAGAACCGACCGTTCATATCGTCAAACTCGCTCTTTTCATGGATGCTGAGTCTCCATTCATAGGGAATGGGCGCTCTCTTCATGTGGAGCGCGTAGTTTACGAATTTTTGAAGAAGGTTATTTTTTTTGGCACACGGCCATTGGAGGATAACTACTTCCTTGACGAACGGGTGCTTCATCGGAGAAGAAGATGGTGGTTATTCCCATCGGGGAAGATGAATTTTGGTGCATGAAATCTATAGCCAAATGGGCAATGGAGGCAATGCACTCCCCCTCCCCATGCGGAGGGGGTTGGCTACGGCCAATGACGACGAACACCACCACGGCCACCCCCTCCGGTGGGGGTGTGCGGCCAACCCCATGAAGGGGGGAGACAGGCCATGGCCAAAGGGCCATGGCCGGTCAAGGCCAATAAGCCATGGCCGTGCCCTGGCTGGCTGGCCTTGGCCAGCCATGGCCATGGCCGACCGGCCCTGGCCGGCCACGGCCAGGGCCAGGGAGCCCTGGCCGGCCACGGCCAGGGCCAGGGAGCCCTGGCCGCGGCCAGGGCAGGGGCCTTGGCCCCCGGCCAGGGCCAGGCCGCCCTGGCAGAGGCCAGGGCAGCGCCCTGGCCCCAGGCCAGGGGCCAGGCCGCCCTGGCAGAGGCCAGGGCAGGGGCCCTGGCCCCAGGCCAGGGCCAGGCCGCCCTGGCCCCCGGCCAGGGCAGGGGCCCTGGCCCCCGGCCAGAGGCCTGGCCACCCTGGCAGAGGCCAGGGCAGCGCCCTGGCCCCGGCCAGGGCCAAGCCGCCCTGGCAGAGGCCAGGGCCGTGCCCTGGCCTCAGGAAAGCGCCCTGGCCTCAGGCAAGGGCCTGGCTGCCCTGGCCGATGCCAGGGCAAGGGCCTTGGCTTCCGGCCAGGGCCAGGCCGGCCCCGGCCCTGGCAGAGGCCAGGGTCTGATCAGCCTTGGCCCTGGCCGAGGGCCGGCCTGGCCGGCACTGGCCGGGAGAAGTTTCAGACCATTAGTATTGGTCGACCAATTCGGGTGTTTTGGTCGACCAATTCGGCAAAAGGCCTTGGTCGAACACGAACATGCCGACTAGCCCATACGGGGCCAAACGACAATCGTCTGCGCCAAAATTCTCTCATACGGGGGGGAAACGCCTGGATCCATACGGGAGCCGGCGACGATGGCTTGCAGAAAAATCTCCTAAAGGGGGGGATCCGACCTTGACACGGCAACGGCTTAAACCCGGCAATGGCCAGGGATTGCCGAATATTTCACTAGTATCATAAGGGTACTATGTTGAAATATATTTTTGAAAAATACGTCTTCATACGTTTTGAAAAATACGTTTTCAAAAACACTTTTTGGGCTCTACTCCTTGAAGATTAGCCGTAGTGCTCTACTTCATGCGAGATTAGCCATGTCATTGTGCTCTACTCTACGGAGAATAGCCAATGTATTTCAAATTTTTTGAAAAAGATGTTTTCAAATAGGTTATGTGCCGTCCTTAATCGGGATAGCGCAATTTAGAATTCCAAGTCCTACCACGATCCGGCCATGGTTATCTAACCCATGGGTGTGTAGAACAGGTCTCGTGTCTTGGCAATTGTTGCGCTAAAATTCTTTGCGCAAACTCTCACCTATTCTATTTTGAAAGATATGTTTTTTCAAAAGTATTTTTCCGCTGCTGGTACCATACGGGTATCATTTCTGATTTCTTTTTACATGAGATAAGTAAGAGGGATACTTTGAAAGTTACTTCTAGATGGTAGTTGGGAACGTAGTGAACTTCTCGATTCTAGAGTAACATTTCAGTGCATCCAAGGAACTTATCAAGTGTTTAAAGAATCGAAACTTTATGCATAGAATTTTGATCGTGTTTTTCATTTTCTTTGCAGTTTTTTGATTCGAATATGTCTACCGCTTCTAAGAACATTGTCGCCGAGCTTAACAAAGGTGAGAAGCTCAACGGCGACAATTATAAACTTTGGTCAATAAAAATCCAATATGTTTTGGAGGAGCAAGATGTGGTTGAAACACTCCAAAACATAATGGAAGAACCTGAGTTGGGCAATACGGCCCAACACAAGAGGGACCGATAAGCTTATGAGACTTGGACTCGAAAGAACAAAATAGCACGTATTACGTTATTGTCCGCAATGGACAATGACATAATGCGTCTATTTCTGGAATTCGACCTAGCCAAAGACATATGGTCTGGGCTAGAAATAAAGTTTGGTGGAACTTCGGTCACCAAACTCCGCTCCTTAAATATTCAATTTGATTCGTACAAAATGCGGCGAGATCAATCTATGAAAAAGCATCTCCGCCACATGGCGAATCTCATAGCTGAATTGAAGGATGCTGGTCTTACGCTGTCTGACGAACAGCAGATCCAAGCAGTCATTCGTTCACTCCCAGATAGCTGGGATAACATGAAAATGCACCTCACTCATAATGAGTGCATTAAAACTTTAAGCGATGTATCCAAACACCTCGAACTCGAGGAAGAGCGGATTCAAGCCGTAAAACCTAGTGCCGAAGTGCACATGGCCGCTAGTTCCTCACATGGAGGAAAGAAGCGGAAGGATAAATGCTTTAGGTTTATGAACGAACGAAAGCAAGAACCGGAAACCTCAAAGAAGACTAAGAACAAAAAGTGGCAAAAGAAAGTGCACTCAAAGAAGAAAAACTTGAAGAAGATCAAGTGCTTTAAGTGCAACAAGTACGGTCACTTCGCCCGTACGTGTACGGATATAATTGATAAGGTAACTTGTAGGGCTAGTTACATATGTGTTTCTAGTTCCATGTTTCTTGCTGAATCTAACTATTTTTGGTTGATTGATTCCGGGGCCACAGACCACGTAGCGAAGGACAGAAGGTTCTTCGTAGAGTATCGAAGGATAACTCAAGGAACAAAGTGGATATACGTCGACAACAACACTCGTGTTGAAGTCAAGGGCGTCGGAACATGCAAGCTAGTTCTCGACAACGGCCGGACTCTATTATTGCACGACGTCCTCTTTGCTCCAGATATTCGAAGGAATATCGTATCCGTGGTCATGTTAATGTCTTTAGGTTATGAATGGAGGTTCTATGAACAAAATGTTGACCTTGTTTGTAATAGTTCTTTAGTTGGGTCGGGTAATGTTTGTAATGGATTGATTGTTTTAAACACTATGTATGTTGATTCTTCTTCTATTAATGAAAGTTTTCATTTGACAAATGCTTCTAATTCTGAATCTGAGATCATTTGTTGGCATGCAAGACTTGGTCACATTGGACCAACTAGAATGGATAGACTTGCCAAAAGTGGCTTGCTATCTAATGTTTCAAAAGTTGAAATGTCAACTTGCGAACATTGTCTTGTAGGGAAAACTTGTCGCAAGCCATTTGGAACTGGCACAAGGGCCGAAGTTCCATTACAGCTTATCCATTCAGACATTTGCGGTCCAATGAATGTTAAGACAAGACGCGGGAAGTCCTATTTCATCACCTTCATTGATTACTTCACCCGTTTCGGTCACATTTATTTGATTTCCCACAAACGTGAAGCTTTATCTTGCTTCAAAAACTATATGAGTTTACTGAAAAATCAACTAAATCGCAAGATAAAGGTCTTACGAACCGATCGGGGTGGAGAATATCAATCAACGAGTTTTAAGGAACTCTGTGATGAAAAAGGCATAGTTCATCAAATAACTATGCCTTATACTCCACAACAAAACGGTGTTGCGGAAAGAAGAAATAGGACATTGATGGAAATGGTCCGATCAATGATGTCTCAGGCAAATTTGCCCATCACCTTTTGGGGTGATGCATTATTGACGGCAGCATTCATCTTAAACCGTGTACCCTCGAAGTCGGTAAGTTCTACTCCTTATGAGTTGTGGAACAATAGAACTCCATACTTAAGCATTCTAAAACCTTGGGGTTGTGCCTCTTACGCACATTTATCCTCTCACAAATATGGCAAACTTGGGCCACGTGGGAGGAAGTGTATCTTCATCCGATACGCTGAAAACTCCAAAGGATATGTTTTCGTCGGTCAAGAGGACAATGGGGGTCTAATAGAATTCGAATCGAGGAATGTTGTCTTCTTGGAAAATGAGTTTCCAAGACAGGGTGAGATAAGTCAAGACTTATCCTTGTTTGAGACTTGGGATCAAGAAGGATCGGAACGTTCGAGTGGGAGAATTCTTGGTGAAGAGGAAAATGACCCTCATACTTCACCTATGGATGATACGAACGATACCTATCCTATTCCGAGTGGGAGTGATGTTATTCCAAGTGGGAGTGATGTCATTCCAAGTGGGAGTGATCAAACTCAAGCAAGACGTAGTAATCAAACGAGGCTAACACCTCTGAGATTTGAGGATGAATTTCCTCAAACATTCATGACATTACTACAAGATGATGACGAACCTGCAAATTTCAAACAGGCCGTCACATGTCCTGCTAAAGATAAATGGATAGCGGCGATGGAAGAAGAACTTCAATCCATGAAAACAAACCAAGTCTGGACTTGGTTGATTTACCTAAGGGACGTAGAGCCATTGGGGACAAGCGGGTTCTCAAAATCAAGCATAAGGCTGATGGCTCCATCGAGAAATATAAAGCTCGCCTTGTTGCGAAAGGTTTCACGCAACAGGAAGGAATAGACTACGAAGAGACTTTCTCTCCTGTCGTGCGTTTTACCTCCAATAAGCAAAGACGAGGGTCTATGTTTGGAAATGTGTCCCAAAGATCCAAAAGAAAAGAAAGCTATGGAAAAGGTTCCATACTCTAGTGCTGTCGGGAGTCTGATATACGCCATGATGTGTACCAGACCGGACATTTGCTATGCTGTTGGTATGGTAAGCCGTTACCAATCCAACCCAAGACAGGCACACTGGAAAGCGGTGAAGAGGATATTAAGGTACCTCAAAGGGACTGCGGACTATGCGTTATGCTATCAAGGCAATACCTTGAGACTCGAAGGCTATACCGATGCTGATTGGGCAGGTGATCTCGACAAGCGAAGATCTACCTCAGGCTTTGTTTTCTTGCTCGGGAATGGTGCAATATCCTTGAGCAGCAAGAAGCAAACCTGCATCACCCTATCAACCATGAAAGCCGAATTTGTAGCATTCAACATGGCGGTCCAAGAAGCTGTTTGGCTTAGGAAATTCTTAGACAGGCTGACGGATGCCACTGACTCGAGCACTGTTCCTATATACAGTGATAGTCAAGCTTCGATTGCCTATGTCAAAGATCCTAAATTTCATTGTAAGACCAAACACATTGATATTCGATTCAAGTTTGCGAAGGACTATGACAAACGGAAGGAAGTAGACATAGGATACATATCCACGCATAAGATGATAGCGGATCCCCTTACTAAGGCGATCCCCAGAGATGTGTTCTCCAAACACTTATCATCTATAGGAATGCATAGGTGCTGAGCTGTATCATGTAATATTTCCCATGTCTATAGAAGATCAAAATTTAAGTTTTGCATACAAGTTTCTTACAAATGATTTTATATACATTTGTGTTTAAGTCTCAGCTATTTTATTGTGTGTATGTCGGACAGATTAAGGTTGGCTCTCTCACATGAGCAACCGCCTTATCTTATCAGATGGATAAGATAGAGATGAGACTAGTTTAAAGTCAAAATCATTAGACAAATGATTTAGAGTCGTGACTTAAACAAGATAGTCGAATTAAAGATCTGCATCATATGGATGCTTACAAAAGATCTGAGATCTGTATCACAAGGATATTTAAAAAGAGATCTCATAGGATTTTTTAAATCCTATCTGTCTTATGCAGGATGAGAGTCCGGGAATATTTCATGGGTAGTAAGGGGACTCAAAAGATAGGCACTGTGGTGTCTGATCTTTCATCCGTACAACATCATTAAGACATACTCTCCCTGGGAAAGGAGTTATGTTGTAATACGTGTTCATACCACGTATGCATTTCGACCACTGAGTTAGTAGCAATATTGTTTGCTATTATGTGAGACTCAAAGGCCATATGGGTCTTAACTCTTACCCTTAAGGACTCCAATTGGTTCCTTTAGATTTGACGAGATAATCGCTATCTTAGCGTGTTGCTAATGGGCTATGATAATTCGGCTCGGCGGGGCACGTTAGAAAAGCGAATCAAGTCAAGATCAGAAGGTTCGCAAGAAGAGGAAGATTGATTTCATATTCGCATTTGGACTTTAATGATTCAAAGCTGGCCAGCCAATTATGATACAGATGGGATTCAATTGTTGAATATAAAGTATAAGAAATGTGAAGAAATAATCTAGGGTAAAGCATGCGTTGAACTACTCAACTTTGCACCTTCGAGGTCGTTGTGTATCTCTAACAAGTGCACAACAACAGACTCTACGCGCATGACGGTCGCACGGTCTATTTCTCGGTATGATAGATGAAAGAACTAAGAGAAAGACGTTCTCTTACAATCCCCTCAAGTGTGAGTGGGAGATGTTGGATATGGATGACGTTTGTACACCCTTGTAGGGGATGTACGAGGGAATACGGACCTCGAACGTCTTGTACACGAAGTCGTGTGCAAAGGGAATCTGTTCCCTTGCGGAGAGGATCTCTAGATGAATGGGAAAGTCGCATTATATGTGCATAAGTGCATGCGACATATGGCTAATAAAGGGGGAATATCTTAAGCTTATGTTGTACCATGCATATGGTACAATTTAAGCTTATGTTGTACCATGTATTATGGTACGCTTTAGTTAAATTGGTCCAAAGGAACAATTACTCCTAAAATAACTACCTTGGGGGCTATAAATAAGACCCAAGGCTTAGCCATTTCCTTACACTTTTGCATGGCATTCTTGCCTTGCATTTCATTCTAGCAAAGCTCTGCCGAAATCCTTCCTCTCTCTTTATCCAAGTTCTTAATCTAAAAGTAGAGATTTAGATTGTGGATTTAGTAGCCTTACTCCGTTCGTGAGAAGACTCGATCCGTCGTGGCGAATCCGAAGGCGAAGTTCCGAGACTACCGTGCCGCATACGCAAGCGTAAGTCTCAACTTCATTTATCGATCCTAACGCTGTTTTGACAGGAACCTACAGTATCCACGATGTCTAGCGATGAGCTGCTATTTCTTTACGCCATGTCCCATGACTGGATTCATGGTAATATCCCTTTACCCATAAACACCGCTCATTGGATCATCCACGAGATGTTATCCATTAGCCGGACAGCTTCTGGCTTTATTTGCTGTGGGGGGATAGTTACTCTTATTGTCAGTTGTGTCTTGAGGATGTCGCCCGACCTCCCTATTGTACCGGGACTTAGCCGTATCGATCGCGACTACTTGATCACTATCGGTATGCTTACTCCTTTTGGTGAGGATTGTGCAGCCTACCTCTATAGTCCTGCCTACACTCCTTTTGCCATCCTCCCACCCTCATCTCCGAAGCGCTTCCCCTTACGCCTTACACATCTACCCTGGGAGTTCTACCCTGATTCTTGGTACGCCACACTCGTTCACTTTCCACCCCTGGATCCTCCTGATTGGCACCCGTGTGTCGGTTCACCCCGTGCCACCATCATCCACCACGATCCACCGATAAATCTCGACCCTCTGGTGGTCCAGCCTGTTGCCCCTCCTTCTCCTATTCGCACACCCTCTCCTTCGTCCTCGGAGGATTCCTTCTACCATTATTCACCACCCTCCTCGCCATCTCCTTACCATTCTACCGAAAGCGACTCCGATTGATCTCCCTAGCATATCTCTGCATTTTCATGATCATATCATTTTGCTAGCATCGCATGACTAGCTTGGGGGAAGTCAATTTTTCTGTGTGCTGTCGTGTGATGTTTTTCTATGTGTGTTTGTTTATTTGTCGTGGTGTGATTTTCTATTTTTATTTTCTGTTTATATGTCGTGTGATGTGATCTTTATCTTTATTTTTATTTTTAGTTTCGTATGTGTGTTTTTCTTGTTTTTCGTGTCTTTTTGTGTCGGTGTGTATTCCCCCCCATTCTCATTGCCCTCCCGTATTCACTCTTATTGCATTGAGGGCAATGCAAGTTTCAGCTTGGGGGAGTCGCACTTTGTGCGTCATTTGTGTCTTTTTCCTCGTTTTGAGTCGTTTTTCGCCGTGTTTTTCTTTTTCTTTCTTTCCTTTTTATCTCTTTCTCCTAGAGATGAACCCCATGATGAATTGCCACAAAAATCACACACACACACCTAGCACGGCTTCGATAATCACGTTCACTAACCCTAGGAAGCCGAGTCCTCTTGCATTTCATGCATCGTGGGTCCACTTAGCTTTTTTTGTGAGTCGTATGTCGTGACTAGCGTTTGGTGTACTTCTACTTAGTGATTTTGATTTATATACCTGTCCAGGAATGACCCCTAGATTATCATGCTTCGATTTGAATATGCGGTATTTGCCTCTCTTATCTGCTTCTGTATGCATGAATATATATATCGTATGCTTCATGTCGCATGTGTCGGGATTCCACAGTTAGGACTAGGATAATCCATTTAGCTTATGCTTTGATTACCGAAAAATCTCCCTTGTCCAAGTGTTTAGAATCCGATTTCTTTTTTTTACTTGGTGAAAATCCCCTCGTCGTATTCCGTTCTCCCACTTGGGAGAGTACACACTTGTATATACCCCAAAATCCAAAAAAAATCCAAAAAAGAAGAAAAGAAAACCCCCAAAAGAAATGAAAAGAGAAAAGAAATATATATATATGTATGTATGTACAGCCAAAAACCCAAAAAAAATTGCGTGTGAATATTTCCCTACCTACCGAGAATAAAGGGAAGGCGAGAATTTCCACCGAGTGTCCTACTCCACATCATCTCAACCCCCATCGCTTTCGAAAACACTTAGAATAGGGAATTTCTAACTATTATCTAGGCGATAGTGTGGTGATGTCCAAGTCCCTAGCTGTGGAGTCCCTGACACATGATACGATTCTATTCTTATACTCTTCTCATGCATGCTTGAGCCATATATTCACCGCTTATTCCAAATCGAATCGATATTTGGGTCATTTCTTGGATTTGTGTATATGGAGCTTATAGCACAATGTAGATAGTGACACCGTATGCTAGCACACGACCGCACTCACTCGCGCTTCACCGCGTGGGCCCACAACACTTGTCAGGACTCGTATTCCTTGGTTTAGTGTTGTGATTCGTCGTTTGCTCGCTTGGTGTGTCGTTTTTGATTTTGTTGGCCCTGACGGGCGATTTAGGATTTAGAGTTCTCTTTCTCTCTCTTTCTCTCTCTTTCTCTCTATTTTCTCCCTCCGAGCTCCTACTCTCACTCGTCTTCCTCGAGGACAAGGAAGTGTTCAGCTTGGGGGATTTTGACGTGCGTTTATATTTCATATATTCACGGACGTCTTCTTTGTGTTTTTCCGTTATTTTCCGCCGTCTCGTATCCGCTTTCTCATATTTTCTTGTTTTCTTTCACTTCTCCGTGTTTTTACGTGTTTGTAGGAGTTTGCCAACGTAGGGGACACATAACGACGATATCATAAGTCCCCGGTGCAACGGGAGTAGTCACGCGTGATCCAGGGGGTCAGACACAAAGATTTCTATCTTTCAGCCCCTCACCCGATCGGTTGGGTACAGCGAACCGATCGGGTGGTGCACGCGTGCACCACCCAGACAGCCGTTGAAGCAACGAGAGTGTCAACCGACCGGGTCAGAGACCAGTTTAGCCCGACTGATCTCTCTGAAAATTGAAGCTGAATTCCAACCGATCTGGTGACCTTCACCCGATCGGTTCATCTGTAGCCGATCCCCCAAAGACACGACCCGGAGAGCTCACCCGACCGCCAGCTGACCGTGCCAAAAACGTCGTGACTTACTGTCTTTTTGGGCGACAATTCCAACCGATCGGTTGATTTATCAACTGATCGGTTCACCCGACGACACCAAGATCCAAACAACGAGCTGCTTTCTCCAACCGATCGTGTCGTCTGATCGGGTGAAGTTTCTGAAGACCACTGCCGATTAACGAAGCAGGTCACCCGATCGGGTGATTCTTCACCCGATCGGGTGATGTCGCTTTCTATAAATATAAGCGCTAGGTTTTCAGAAACGGGAGCTGAGTTGTATTTTCAGTTTTCTCTCCATTTTGTGACGGCTGGAATTTATTTGATATTAGTAAGTTGTCTGATCTTTACCAAACTTTAATATAGTGTTATTTGCATTGCTTTTACTGCTTTTCAATCGCCGGATCATGTTTTTAACGGTCGATTTTCATTTAGATTGCTTTTTACCTAAAATGTGTGAGTAGTTCCCAAATCTGGAATTTTGGTGGAAACCCCTTCGTGTGTTCTCCCTGATGCGTCCATAGGACTAGGAAATCGATAGGGAATAGGAATCTATTGGTTACGCGGGGTGTTTCATTTTCATCGGCGGGAAAAAGACCGCCTTTGCCGTTGGGCCAAGGGGGAATAAATGTGGCGGTTGACTCCCTAGCCATAGCTCACGCCCTTAGCGTAGACATCGAATCCTAGCGCGCGAGAGCGGCAGGATGAGATGTTGGGAGTTATCGTTGCGAGCTTAGTGCTCCCGGAGTCGGTCAGTGTTAATGGACATGGGAATGCCCACTAACCGAACCCGGGTAGTCCGGCGTATCATCCTGGGCATCGATCGGAATATCGGGCCTATGGGACGCTGGTATCACTCTCAAAGGCAACGTCTCACCAATAGACCCTAATTCTGATCGTTATCCTATCCGTCAGCCGTGTTAGCGAGAATCACATGATAGGGTGGAAACCGAAGTCCCAGGTTTCCTTTATTATTGTTTAACCCCTTACCTACGATTCGTGACAAACCATCATTCGATTCGGGCTAGCTCACCCCTAGGGTGAATTCGGTCCTTTCTGACACAAGCACAACTACGCCTCCCTGTGTTTGACACCCAAGCCACACTACACCACCGTGCGCGTGTGGTTATAAATATTTAAATCTCACGCCCCTAACCACATATTATTGCACACTTGCATGCACACAACACGGGGGACGTCACTCAGTTTCAAGTACGATGAGTTGTGTGTTGTAGAGTTTTTCTCAATTGCACTCCGATGTAAGGATATAGGTGGAGTGAGAGGCCACGTTCAGGAAACAGTGCTCGTGTACCATTGGCGGGTGCTCCTTACCATCCCACCTTGGTGTAGAGTCCAGTCCCTCCTATTCAACGACATACCCAGGTTTTCAAATGACATTTAAATAAATAATTTATTTAATTTTTTTGTCCTTTGTAAGTTTGCCTCTGTTTTGCACTTGTTGTTTATTTCCTTTAGCTAGTTCTAGTTGTTCATGTAATTATTGTAACCACTCCCCTCTTATACCCTTTGCTATTGTTGTGCTGTTGTTGTAGTAGTCTCATTTACTTTGAGTCCCCATGCTTCTGCTATGACATGCAATTATGTTACATGCATCATCATCACTAGGTTCATGCCTCCAGTTCCATAGTAGGATGTGACATTTGAGGTGGAGTTGGATTTCCTACTGGGGTCACGCATTGACGTGCCCCACCCGTTGTTTTTCAAATGTTGGTGTTTAGAGGTGGCAAATGGAGCTACAGGTTGAGTCGAGAGTCTAGTTGCTTATTGGGGTGGTAAGAGGAGAGGAGAGATAGACTTGTACTTTTGGGGTTTCTTTTTGGGGTGAGTTGCTGATGTACTTGATGTATGTATAAGTTGATGTATAATGGACTGGTATATAAATGCAATGTTTGCATGTGTTTCCTCTGTGCAGCTGTCTTTGTGGTTTTTTGGTTTTGGTTCTTTTTGTGCCTTGTCTTGGTTGTTTGAAATTGGGAACATTACAGGTAGTACCGCAACAGTACGCAATGGCCTGCTGACTCAATTGTATTTGTTTTCGTTTCTTCCTTTGTAACACTTGCTATTCTGGGAGAACCTAGGACGGATTCGTACTTTTCAGGTATCCCAAGGAGCGAGGCGTTACATGTGGTGGCACATGCAGGTCTCCTCACTGCGATTGTGTAAGGGTAGTGAATGTAGTGTTCCGAGGGTAGTTAAGTCTTAAGGTAGGTCGGTGTCCATCCTTATGATGGAGTTCCGACATTAGAAGCCGAGGTATAGAGTCCCTACGGGTAGACATGAATAGTCGGTTGTATATGGTGTATGGTTATGTGTTTGCATAGATGTACAAGTATTGTTTGTCTATTGTTATGCATATCGGTGTTAGTATTTTGTTGACTGTGAGGTATATGTATAGTAGATCTATTTGTATTAAGTGATACATATATATAGAGAGAGTGTGTGTGTAGTGTGTGTGTGTGGATATCTATGTCCCACTCATGTATGAGTGGGCATACTCTTGGTATATTAGTATATTATGTTTGTCTATTATGTTGTATATGCATATGTGGTGATATACGTGGTATGTATATAGTTATATGTATGGTTGCAAGCGTTATGCTTATACATGTACGTGGATAGTTATATCATTATATGGATATATGTGTGTATTAGAATTGGTGTATGGCTATATACTAGGGGTATATATATTTTGGATGTAATTATCTATGTTTGTCTTTGTATTCTAGTACGATTATGTGCATGTTGGGTGTGATGCACATGATAATAGGTGTGCTTATAGTTGGGTGTACATATCTATTATATGACTTATATATTAGTGTGTATGGGCGTATGCCCATGCGTGGATAGGTATGTGCTTAGTTATATGTATCAGTACATATAGCATGGATATGTGTGCATTACATATAGTGTAGGGATATGATATTGTATTGTATTGCTTGCCCCTGTGGAATGGTATATGTTCGTGTGTTTGGATGTATA
Source organism: Scilla litardierei (assembly GCA_030789695.1). Classification (NCBI taxonomy): domain Eukaryota; kingdom Viridiplantae; phylum Streptophyta; class Magnoliopsida; order Asparagales; family Asparagaceae; genus Scilla; species Scilla litardierei. The sequence continues at coordinate 318,506,001 of CM061142.1, read as the reverse complement.
CTAGGAGGTATACATGGTTGTATATTTGTATCTATGTATAGATGTGTATATGTAGTAGTATACTAGCTTTATGTGAAGTACCATGGTTGTGTATACTTATGTGTACGTATAGAATGTATGTCTATGTTTTTTTGTGTAGATATGAGGTAGGTGTGTAATAGCGTAAGTATGAATATGTGTGTAAATGTGTATGCATGTATGAGTATTTGTATGTATGTGACTATTTGATATAAGTGTAAGTGTATGCATATGTGTGTGCCTTACTTTTGTTATAGTGTATGTATGCCTGGGGTAGATTGCCCGTAATTTCTAGGTCTGTCCATCTGTAGGTTGGCCTTTCGTCAAGGAAGTCCGATGACAGACTTGATTTTATGGTGGTTAGAATGTAATGGCACAGTTTCCATGTACTGTAGTGCATGTATTTTTGTGTGATATACAGTATAATTATACTTGTATAGCATGTAGTGTGTATAGGAGATATGTAGTGTGCATATTAAGTAGCTATTTGGTGGGCTATATGTGTACCTATATGGATGAATATTATGTGTATTTGTGTACTACATAGTGTATATACCCTTGCATACTTGTTTTTCTTTATATGGTGTGTGTAGTGTGTGTAGTATTATTGTAGTGTGTATAGTTTTAGCCTACTTGGTTGCCAGTTGATTGCTTATATGGGTGACTGTGGATCTATAAGAATGTGTTGGTTGATTGTATGAATGAGTGATGTCATGGATCCCTATGTGGGTGATTATGTGTTTGTAATGTATATAGTAGTGTGGTGCATATAGTAAAATGGTGTATGTTGTAGTGCCCTCTTAAGATTAGTGTATTTGGATGTTGTAATTGAAATGTAGTAGCTATATATTATATAAATGTAGTAATGATGATGGCATGGTTATATTATCTTTGGATGTGTATGCATGTAAGAGGGCGTGTATTAGTAGATGGAATGTGTAGAGCATGGTTTTATAGTAATTAGGAGATGGGTTGTGCATGAAGCAGAAGTGGGTGTGCAAGTGGATCCTCATGAGATAACGATGGATGAAATGAAAAAAAGAAAAACAAAAGAAAAAGAGAAGAAGAAGCCAAAGGAGAGAATAGTGTGGAAGAGGGAAGAAATAGTGTGGAATCCTCTTGCATTCAAAGCCATATTCAAAGCCATTAACAACCCCTTAACTCTAATTTCTCTCTCCCTCCTCATTTTTCGTGCTCCCCTCTCCTCCCCCTCTCTTGCACTCATTTTTTAACCAAAATTTCATCTTTGCATCTCCCATTAATCCCTAAAGCAACATTCTAGCTAGTGGTTTTTTTGAGCTTAAAGAAGAGGAGTTTCAAGAGAGGATTGCAAAGCAAATATGGAGGCTTTTGTGAAGGCTCTAGGAGGAGGTTTTGGTGGAGCTAAAGATGAGGTTTTAGAGGAGAAAGATGAATATCATGAGAGGTAGGAAACCAACTCCAACTTAGTTGTCAATTGCTTGCAAGTTAATCTTCACCTTATGAAAGTTTTCCCCGTCCGCTCTAGTCTTATCACAATATCGCCTTTGCGGCTTGCTTAGTCCTTTCCCCTCTGGTGTGCTTTCTTTCTTAGGTCTTATCTTCTTTTTGATTGGTTAGGTTCAATGATGCCAGTTGTCATGTGTTTTGATGGGGTGCCCGCCTCTCTCTATCGCGTGGTCAGGGATGGTTCTTCGCTACACCCCTTCATTTTTTATTTCTTTTTTGATTTTGCTACCTTACTTCTCTTTGTTCTGTTCTGTGGTAGTTGTTGTTGATGGTGATGTTTATTTTGTAGTCGCTTCAGTTGCAGCAACTTACGCATGCTACAGTTTACGCTCTCGCCCTCACCTTCGCTGATTAGCTATGGAAGAATGAGATGGAGTGACAGTCTCTCTCATTATAGCATATAATAAGAAGGCCGATTCATTCAATCGGATAATCGATTGCTTCGGATGGGTAGCCAAGATAACAAAGTTGATCTCGCCCAGTAGTGCCTTATTAGATTACGTCGGGTTGAAGCAACTTGCGCACGAAAAGGTTCTGAAAGAAAGCCTAGTCACTTTAACTGAGAATTGTGGCCACTTAGATAGAATTAAATTCTAAGAAAATTATGCTGAAAGGATTAGATAGTTATCTACAACTTTCATGTTGGAGGTTATCCCAAATTCGTACTGTAATTAGGCCCAACTGGAGTTTTTTCCAGGGTATCAGATTCTGCCAGATTGGATACCCTTCAACATTTCACCTCTAATTACTATTGTAGTTTAAGCAAATCATGAGTTTTAGGACACTATGGATATCTACATTTCCTATTCTACATTTTCTATGTTGAGCTTTTCAGCCAAATCTGATTCGAAATGTTAGTAATGAAGTGTTTAAGCTGTAGGAGTTTTCAGTTTTTAAATAGAGGTTCTATCTATTACCATGTTGGCCTCTATAAATTTCACACTCATCAAGATTTTCTGAAAATTGATATGCGACTCCCAAACCTATGTATCTACAACTTTTTAGTTTGGACATTCCTGATATTGTAACTAGAATTCCGTAATAACAACCTCTATTCATGACTGTCTGCATTTTCTAGCAAACTGAAATTGTTGAAATGATGCTTGAAACTATGTTTTTTGTTAAGTTTACCTTCATGGTTAATGATTCTTGATGATACATTAAAGGAAATGTTGTGGTTGGACACTTGCAAGAAATGTAATGTAAGAAATATAGTTGTGTATGAGGAGGTTGCTATGAATGTCTTGGGTGTAGAGGCATGGGAGGCAAGGCCCCATTATTGTGATATGTGGAAATGAGAATGGGAATGCACATTGAGATGCAAGTTCCAAATATATTGTGAAATGTGGAAAGAAAGTTGGTGAAAGAAAATTGATATAGCCTTGCCTATATGCCCCTACAACCTAGTGATGTAAAAACTGTCAATAATTCAAGTTGCTTTCTTTGTGATTGTAGGTAGTGTGATCGTCATGTGATATATTCTTGCACGTTATTCCCCTATGTCGTCTTTACCTCTTTGTAGTAGTTGTTATCCATACGTTGTGTACGTGTGCTATAAGTTATTTCATACGTAGTACTGGACTATAAATAAATCGCTCATTCCTCTCTAAAGAGGGTGAGCTTTGTTGGATCTGGATCTAAGCCTAGAGGGGGGTGAATATGCTAATAAAAAATTGCGCGAACAAAGGCAATTATTCAGAAATCACAAGCAGTTATAATCAGATGCAGATAAGCAATCACATAATGCACATATGATTTACCCTGGTTCGGTCGTCCCAACAACCTACGTCCAGCCCCAAAAGCAAATACTAGATTAATAATGTTACTGCTACAACATGTAGTTAGAGCACTCATCCTACACAACATTTAATACTTGTGGAAGTGAAAGTGTAGGTATAGAAATAGAATTATTTTAATCACTGAACATGTCATGCCTATTTAGAAAATCAAACATGCACATGTAGCCATGACAATAATACATCAATTTCTACATGGATATGATTATCATTCATTTATTCCACTTTAATGATTCAAAAGAAAGATATACATTAAGCACCATTTTTATAGCTTTTTGTCTTTTTCAATGTTTTGTTGTTTTGTTTATGATGAACTAAACTAGCAAGCAAACAAATTAGCATACAAACAAAAATAAATCAAGCACACAAAAAGCTATGAATGTATACATTAAGCTCAAGGAAGAAAAACATACCTTCGCGTTGTCGTTTGGCTAAGGAACTTTTTAATGAAATGCGACGTCCAATCCATAGTTCCTCACCACTCCATCTTACCTACACAAAGATGTTATGTGTAACCTTGGACTCCAACAAGGTCCACTCCTGTTAGTCATCAAATCTTTAGAAACCCATATTTGCTTGAACTTAATGTTCTTGTTCCTATATTTACAATAATAAGATGTATGACCAACGCAACCACATGTAAAGCACATTGCATGAATATTTCCAACGTTTGTTGTTTCAATGTGAACTTCTCTATATTTTGACTTTTCAACATTTTTAAAATTATATCCTGGTCATCGCCTATTATTGCCATATATTTGGTTTCTAAGAATTATATCCAATGATTCTTTTCCCACACAACATTTCTTAATGGTCAATTCTAGGTTCGTGACTTTAGATTTCAAATGTGTATTTTCGTTCACAAGCAAAGTGCATTTATTAATGAAAGCCTTCTCATTTTCCTCTTCATTCTTTTTCATGTTTGCGGTTTTCTTTTCAAAATCAATTACCTTTTCTTTAAGCTCATTATTTAACATGCACATCTTTTCAATCAGCTTTTTATTTTCAGTTTCAAGCTTAATCAACTTTTCTTTATACATGCTAATATCATTTAACAAGGTGGGACAAGAAAGGCATTCATTATTTTAATGAAAGTTTGATTTCTCCTTTTTCAGCAAATCACTTGTAGAATTACATGCAACAGTTTCCGTTTATAGTTCATCAATTTCATCTGACATGTTGCAGTTTTCTTGCTGGAGTTCAAAACTAACATTTCTATTTTTTTTCTATAGTAGACTCACGCTTCTCTACAGTAGATTCTAGGCTATAAATTTCATTTTGCATCCCTTTACAAATATTCAGAAGTTCACTTTTGGTGAAAGATTTTACCTCATCGTGCTCTCCCATCAAGCAGAGGGAGGAGTGAGCAGTCTCCTCCTTATTTTCATCTTCGTTGTCCATATCTCACGTTATTGCCAGAGATTTTCCTTTCTTCTCCGCAGTGTTGTTCTTCCTTTATGGGTAGTTCCTCATAATGTGTCCATGCTTCCTGCATTTATAACAAATAGTTTCATCAGTAGTATTCTGTTCAGAGAAATTTTTAGCATGATTAAATTTATTGGAGCGATTAAACCTTTGTGCCTTGTCAGCTCTTCCTTGAGGTATCTTGATGTATCTTTTGAATCCTCTGACCATTAGTGCTTGTTCCCCATCAAGATCATCGTCGTCATCTTTCTTAGCTTGAAGAGCTAATGGTTTGCGAGCTTTAGTCTCTGGTTTCTCTCTTTCTTCGATGCTCTACAGCTCAAGCTCGTGTGACATCAAGTTACCTATCAAGTTCTTCACTCTCATCTTTGATAGATCTTTAGCTTCTTGAATGGCAGTGACTTTAGGCCGGAACGAGCTTGGCAATGCCCTCAAGATCTTCCTAATTTTCTCCAGGCTTGAGTATGACTTTCTAAGAGAGCTAGACTTATAGACGATGTCAGTGAACCTCGCAAACATCTCCGTGAGGAACTCTGATGGAAGCATGCAAAAGCTTTCATATTCAGCATTGAGCAAAGTAAGTCTGTACTCCTTCACCTGTGACGTTCCCTCTTGCGTCACCTCCAGCATATGCCATATTTCTTGTGTAGTTTGATATTAAGAGATACGGTTAAATTCAGCTTTATCCAAAGAGCAAATAAGTGCATTCATAGCTTTACCATTCAATGAATAAAGTCTCCAATCAGTATCATTGCATTTATCTTCAGGTTTAAGAATTTTAGTGTCTTCAAATTTAATCATGGGTGGTTTACATCCTTTTTCAACAATTTTCCACACATTATAATCAATGGACACTAAATATATTTTCATTCTAGATTTCCAATAATCATAGTTTGCACCATTAAATTTAAGGGGTCGTGAGATAGACTGAACTTCAGCAAAAGCAGAATCAAATGTATGCATGGTCAATCTAGCCTATATCCTATAACCTGCTCTGATGCCAATTATTGGATCTGGATCTAAGCCTAGAGGGGATGAATAGGCTAATAAAAATTCTTGCAACATAGGTAATTATTCAGTAATCACAGTCAGTTATAATTAGATGCAGATAAACAATCACAGAATGCACAAATGATTTATCCTGGTTCGGTCGTCCAAACGACCTACATCCAGCCTCGAAAGCAAATACTAGATTAATAATGTTACTGGTACAACTTGTAGCTAGAGCACCCATCCTACACTCACCGGGTTCTCCGTACCGCACTCCCAAAGTGCTAAACAATACTAATCATAGTATAAGCTCTCTCTTGATAAGCACCAACTCGTCAAGACCCTCTTGTCTAGCCCCAACTAGACAAGACCCACAAAGAATGAAAATTTTTAGTAACCTACAAAGATCCACACACCAACTATACAAACATATAAAGATAATGACTTTAGAAAGCTCAGTTCATGTAGGTATTGTTGTCTCTGTCAATCAGCACGTCGTCGGCTTCATTCTGACGCAAACAGTGTCTCAATCCGATGTGTGAATCTCAAGATATAGCCCTCCAAAGTTCGATGTGCAAATCTGCCCGAATCTGGTCTATGAGTAAATCAATTCTCTGTTCTACAGAATCGGCAGCAGTCTGTGCGTAAAGTATGTTTCTACCCAGTCTTTTAAAAATTGTAGTAAATCAATCCGAGCTCAGAAAATTCCAAATAAACACTCGTTGGAATCGCGAGCTCGTCGTCTTCGACTGAAAAATAAGAAAGGGCCGATTTGGATGCTCTTGTGGAGAGGAATTCTCAGATCTTTGAAGTGCATCCTAGGGCTTGGAATTTGATCTCTTGGACTTTGCTTCTTCAAAGATGGTAGCCTTGGTTGCTTGCTCCTCTAGGTTGAAGATGTATTATGCTTGGATATGTAGCTTGATGATGGATGGTTCCTTATGGTTGCGGCAAGGCTTGAAGATGATGAAGAACTTTGGCCTAGGAGATGATGAAATATATGAAGCTATTTAGAATACAACTCATGCTAAAATAAATACCATTGATTTATATAGAGAATATCAACATGTTGTAGAGCACTAAGTTGTTCTCGTCCTGGCGAAAACGGTTCGTCGATCCGATCTCTGTGGAGAAAGTTATGCACTTTTTAGCGTCGTCCATCGAGCTCCTTCTTCTTCCTGCGAATTTGATGATCTCTTTGAAGCTTGGATGATAAATTCAGCCAAGATGAAGAGGAATGGGTCTATGGCAGGCCTGTTTTTTTTCTCTCCTTTGGATGTGGGTGTATATATGTGAAAAGGAGATCAATTAGAATCAAATAGAATCCCATGAAACTAGGAGATTGGATGAAATCCTAACTTGAATAGGATTGGAACAAAACATATGGAAGATCTCTTCAAATTATAATAGGATATGGAGTTTGAATTTGGATTGCAATAGGATTTGAATTTGAATGGTTATAGGATTTGAATAGGATCTCATTTAATCAGAAATTTATTTGCATGAGATTCTCCATATCTCTCCATCTTAGACCAAGTCTTCATTTGTGTAGGAAAGGATTTGGTTCAACCACTTTTGATATGAATGAGATCTCTCCATATCTCTCCATATTTGACCAGGTCCAAATTGCAAATGAATTACAATTTCTTCATCACTTTGACTTAGTCCATCTTCGTGTATTTGTGAGCTTGCCATTCCTATACATATTTAGCACACATCAAATCGTTCACATACGTTTGTTATCATTAAACACGAAGTCATCGATCGCTTTATCCAACTACACGTTGTATCCAACAAGCTTCACTGGGGTTGGGGGAAACACTGAGTACTATTAGAATATGAGGAATGGACTACGTTGTGATAGTATTATGTACATTGCTTAGTTTCGGGTACTTTGTGGTGATTTCCGTACCTTGCTCAGTTTTAGGTACAATAAGTTGTGGTGTTGTGGAGTTTTCCTCACTTACACTCCGATGTAAGGGTATGGGTGGAGTGCGAGGCCCTGTTAAGGAAACATTGCTCGTGTACCACTGGCGGGTACTCCTTACCGCCCACCTTGGGGTGGAGTCCAGTCCCTCATATTCAATGACATACCCAGGTCTCCAAATGAAACTTAAATAAATACTTTATTTAATTTTGTAGTCCTTTGTAACTTTGCCTCTGTGTTGCACTTGTTGTTGTTTATTTCCTTTAGCTCGTTCTGGTTGTTGTTCATGTAATTATTGTAACCCCTTCTCTCTTATATCATTTGCTAGTGTTGTGATGTTGCTGTTGTAGTCTCTTTTACTTTGAGTCCCCATGCTTCTGCTATGACATGCCATTATGTTACCTTCATCATCATCACTAGGTTGCATAGTAGGAAGTGACTTTTGAGGTGGAGTCGGATTTCCTACGTACACGCGTTGTTTTTGAGGTGTTGGTGTTTGGAGGTGGCAATGGAGCTGCAGGTTGAGTCGAGATTCTAGTTACTATTTGGGATGGTGAGAGGAGAGGAGAGATAGACTTGTACATTTGGGTTTTCTTTTTGGGGTGAGTTGTCGATGTACTTGATGTATGTATAAGTTGATGTACAATGGACTGAAATGCAGTGTTTGCATGTGTTTCCTCTGTGCAGTTGTCTTTGTAGTTGTTGGTTTTGGTTCTTTTTGTGCCTTGTCTTGGTTGTTTGAAATTGGGAATATTATAGGCACCACCCCAGTAATACGCAGTGGCCTGCTGGCTCAATTGTATTTCTTTTCCTTTCTTCCTTTGTAACACTCGCTACTCTGGGAGAACCTGAGACAGATTCGTACTTCTCGGGTATCCCGAGGAGCGGGGCGTTACCATCTACATGGGTTTAATTCATCCTAGATAAATAGATACCTTGCACCCTAAACGGGGGAGGCGTTAAAAGTACGTCTCGAAGAGTGTGCATTAATGTGTCCGCATTCCTTGTATCAGGATCAACCCGTTTGAAGAATGAAGCTCCAATAACCATTTAAAATATCAAAAAAATAAAAATCTATGATCCAAAAGTTATGAAATGTGATAATGAGTTGCTGATGATCCTCCGCATTTAAGAAAAATGTTCAGCAGCTATCGGACATAATTACTGACAACAAGAAAATTTTCAGATCACACATCCATGTTGCTAACACTCCAGGTAAGATTGACATCCCAGAGAATAGATGCAATCCACCAGCAGCAGAAGTGGCTACTTCTTAACTGAAAAGAGACAGACCACCAGGCTTGAAGGATACAATTCCCAGAAAGAGAAAAAAACTCTTGGAGGCCTTGAGACAATACTACCACAGGACAATGAGCTCATGTACATACCGTCACCCCTCTCGAAACTCCAAGAAGAGGAGAATCCTGGAGAAAAATGAAATATCATTAAATGTTGTACGTACTGAGGAGGTGTTGGATAGAAAGAACACAAATGGTTGACAATATATTCACGTATCATATTGCCACTTACATCGCAAAGAGATGATAATTATATAATATCAATTCATACTCCATTGCTAAAATGCAAACATAGAGATTGGCCAATGTGGAACGAGGCAATACAAGCTGAGCTGGACTCACTTATGAAATATGAAGTGTTTAGAACCTGAAGCCCAGACACCAAAAGGCGTTAAACCTCTGGTCATAATAAGTATTGTACAAATAATGAATATAAACATAAAACTGTACCCTATAAGGTACATCTTAAAGCTCAAGAATTTTTTCGCTGAAACTGATGAATAAATAATTAAGATGAGCTTGACTCACTTATAGAAATGATGCATCAGACTCACTAATTATAAATTGTGAATACCTTACGATTGGCAAAGGAAATTTTGGTTATGCTACTATTAGATGTTGTGACAACATACCTCTTTGGATATATTGATAAAGGTACATTCCTCATTTCCATACATAAATAGACTTCGAAAAGTCTATTCTTTTGAAAAGATAATAAAATGTTGTACAACCATGTGAATCACTTAATAAAGCAAGAATTCCTGCTAAAGGTTGTCTTTGCAAAAGCAAAGAATAGGATTTAAGATTATAGTTGTAAATAACTTAAATCTTATCGGATCTCCAGAAGAGAAAACCGAAATATCTGTTCTAGCCTGACTATCAAATATGATATGAAATAGCTAAGCAAAAAAAGATATGTCATGGCTCACGTATTTATTATTTAAAAGATAAAATCATGTAACATTGGACTTCATACACCTAGAGTATGTTGAAGAATTTACACAAGGACCATTGTCATCCACTAAGTACAACTATAGTAGTACGTTCACTTGATGTGCATAATGACCCCATCCGTCAGCTGGAAGAGTGGAATGATATTTTTGGTTCTGAAGTCCCTTATTTATGTGCAATTAAAGTACTTCTTTATCTGGCTAACTGCATGTGTCTCGATATAGCATTTGCAGTAAATTTACCATATAGACATAGTGTTGCACCTACAAAGCACCACTGAACCGGAGTTAAGCATCTTCTGTGCTACCTCCAAGGGTCGATAGATTTGGGCTTATAAGAAAAGAATTATCGTCCACACTTGTTGGCTATACAGATACAGGTTACAGGTCCGATCCACATAATGAGAAGTCACAAACTGTGTACCTACGGTGAGACTGTTATCTATTGTAGATCGGCAAAGCAAACTATGAAGGCATCATCATCCTATTGTTAAGGCCAAAAATAACCGAAACAATTTTCTTACTGACGTGGACCCTTCGTGCTGAGTCGGAGCCTAGTCAGCGAGATGAGTGGGACCTTAGGTTGGAAGAACCAAGGTCGGTTGATGGATGATGGATGGCTTGCGATGCTCGATCAACCTTCGAGTGTAACGGCCGGTATTTAATAGTACATATTTTGTTCTTATTCTATCTTTGGCCTTGTGATTTTCCGTATCTATACTTAAATACTATTCGTATCACGTATTATTATTATACGTGTTCGTATGACGAACGTATTTTAATACGTATTCCCATTAGTTATAATTATATATATATATTATTAAATGAATTCATTAAATAATTATTTCAAATTTGAATTCAAAATCCTCTTCCATTTTTAGATAGGAGAATTTTACACATACTTAATGATAATAAAATCATATCACTAATTATAATGATTTCTTGTCCTTTTCATTTTTCCTCTAACTTTTAAACCTTTCCAATAATAGCTGAATCGCTTAAAATTAACCAATCCCACCCGTGACACTTTCCCCCCATTTAGTGCAACCCCAACTCCCCACGTTTCCCCTCTCCCATGTTTTCTCTATCCCTCTCCCTTTACCTCTCTCGCCCCCTCTCTCCCACGTTCTATCCCTCTCTACAAAACCAAAGGGAAGTCTTCTCCTTTCTCCATCAAAACAACCCACCAGCCGAACTCCATCACCCTCTCGAACCAACCCATCCGACCTCCTCTCCTCGGCACCAACCTCGACCAACAGCCCATCACCTGTCTCCTCCCTCCCCGCAACCCCTCTGGCCAAGAACCATGCTGCCGTAATCGCTGGCAGCCTCAACCTCAGCCTCGCGTCTCACTGCAGACCACCACCTCCAGCCCTCTCCTCCCCCTCGACCGCCTCCCCCGACGAGCCTGGTCCCCCTCCTTCTTCCCGCGACAAACAAACTCCACGTCGCCTTCCCCCTCCAGGCAGCTTGCTGAACCTCTGAACTCGTCGCCTCTTTCCGCCAGCGTCACCCAACCCACAACGCTGCCGCCCTTCAAACACCGACCACGTGGCAGCGCTAACTCACGCCACCACCCTCTACTCCACCCCTACGAGCCTCCCCCTGTTCTCCCCTCACGCCAACCGTACCGCCTCCTGCCACCAAAAAGACGCCTCCTCTTCTTCCTCACAAACTGCAACTCCGATGCCCTCCATTAACACCAACGTTAGCCACAAGCTTTTGTCTTCGTTTTCCGTCGCCGGAGCGACTGCCTAGAAGCCGTACGCTGCTGCCTGAGTTCGCCGCCGCTGCCGCATGTTCAGACCGTTGACCACCGCCTTGCCCCCTTCGCCGTCTGGGCCGCAGGCCATCTGCAAACACCAACGCAAAATCAAATACTTAAGCAAAGATGAAAGTACGTTTCTCTTTTATATTTGAAGAGGACAGAGTGAACAATAGCCCATGATAGTTATACTTGGTTGTCATACCATATCAGTACTACTGTGAAGGATATTCATGACAAGTACTTATTTTAAAGTGAGTTTTATAAAAACAGTGTTTTTATGAACAATATTATAATGAGTGAATAGTACCTTGGTATTTGTAACAGTTTCATCCTTTTGTATATTAGATACAGTTAGCTTAAGATACATAAAATGTTAGTACAGTTACGTTTATATATATAACATGTTAGTTTATACATGATAGGTTATAATGTAGTAGTATAATAGATTTATATATTAGTTATATATAAACATAATGGTTCCATTTTTGTTTAGAACCATATAGCTTAATATTGTTAACTTAATGACGCAGATAAACCGTGCTCCTCATTACAACCACCTGGACTCGAAATTGTCAAATCAGGCAAGTGTGCGAATTTAAACAAATTATTGAAGTGTTATTGCATTTTCATTTAAAACTGAATCCCCTTGTTTTAGAATGCGTTAAATGTCATATGAAAATGCGGATATGTCACTTGCTTCATTTCATACTGTACACACACTTGATTGAATGAATAGAGATGGAATACCTTGAAATAGATGGAACACCTTGAAAGAAATGGAATATCTTGACAGAGATGGAATACCTTGAAATCTTAGATTCGTGAATTCGTGCATTTGATTAGATTTGGCTACTCCCGTCGGTCAGGTGTAACTAGTCTGGCTCGTGTTCCAGTATGGTCATATTTGACTAGTCTGGCTCATGTTCCAGTATATGGCGGTTTAGCATTCTGGCTCGTGTTCCAGCACAACATTTGGGGTGGGGTTAGGGTTGAGCGACCACTAAGCATGTGAAAGGATCCTCTTTTCAAAAGCACCACCTGCATGCGGTGGGTAGCGTCAATCATGGTTATACCCCTGTGAGAAGAATCGATTCACTCAACACATCTTAAAGGCGAGAACCCTATGCATGATAGAAAACATTTGCATTGAATTTGTAATAATTGTTGCCACCATACTCGCACATTAGAATTGCCATGTTTATATGCTTACTTTTAACTCACTAGAACTGCCATGTCATAACTGCTTACTTTAATTCTTTAAGAACTGCCGATATTTCACAAAATGTTTAATATTCGTATATCTTGCCTTGGGTCGACTCACCTTTCACTTACCGGACCCTTGCTGACATACATTCATGTTTTTAGAATGTATGTCAGATCACGAGACAGAGTACCAGGACCAGAAGTTGTTTGAGACGGCTGATCCAACGAGCCAGGCGTTTGTTGACTGGGAGTTGCCCCCTGCGGAGGACTAGAGACTTGACTTGTTGCTGTTTCTTTAGTTTTCCTTTAGCTCTTTGTAGTAGGGTATGTTTCCTTGATGTAGTTCCTTTGTCCATGCTGAGGCCTTGTCACTTTTATTTTGTGTACGAATTTCTGGATGTAGCTTTAAAATTAATGAATGTTTTTATTGTTCTGAATGCATGCAAGAAACCTGCTATGATGTTGTTATCATAGACGCTTAGTGAACTCGAGCTTCACCGCTCCAGTTCATGCGGACCTTTGTAATGTTCTCACTTTTGTTGCTTTTGGGAAGCGGGACGTTACATGTTTTAGTGGTGACCCTTGCAGGTCATGCATTTGCAAAACTCAGAACAATAGGAATACTATCATTAGTCAAAACATCTAGAACTATCTCGTACACAAGACTTACCCGAATTCCTCGTCTCAGCATGGTAGGGACACCCAACACCATTATTATAGGAAGATTTAGTTAGACCCCTTGCTTGTTAGTTAGACGTCATTGCTAAGTTTTAGTATTATCATCTTAGGAGTCACCTTCGTGGTTTCTCATTCATCTCTGACCATATTAGATTTGGAGTTTCATTTAGTCGTTCGCTCAGACCTATCAAATTTCGGTCTAGCAGAACATAGTGATCGTCGCATCCGTGCAAGTCGAACCTGAGAAGTCTGTAATGGTTAGAGACTTTGAAGATGTATTTTCGAAGGGTAATTCTGGACTGTCGCCTGACCAAGCTTAGGAATTCTGCGTCGACTTTGAGTCGAATACTCAACCGACCTCAAAGGCGCCTTATCGTATGGCTCCAGTAGAACTGGAAGAGCGACATTAGCAATTGGACGACCTGTTACAGAAAGGATTCATCCATCCCAGCATCTCCCTGGGGTGTACCTGTTCTGTTGGTCAAGAAGAAGGACAGATCGAGAAGAATGTGCATGTATTATCGGGAGCCGGACAAAGTCACTGTGAGGAATAAGTAACAGTTACCTCGCATCGATTGTCACACCCTGTTCCACAGAATACCAGGAATTTAATTTTTTTTCAAGTATCCTGAAGAGTGAGGGTGATGAGAGAGGAAAAGAGAGAGAAAGAAGAAACTGAATAAGCAGGCCACTGCGCACATGCTGGGATAGTACAAGTGCAGCTTCATTAAAATATCAAACAACTCATAAATAACATAGAACAACAACAACAAATTTATATAACAACTTTCATTTACATACATAGTCCAAATGCACCACTACACATACACCGCCACTCTCCACCTCCCATAACAACCATGTCACACTACACAGCTGCAGCTCACACCAAGACTACCCCTGAAACCGAACTCCAAGCCACCACCAACCATGCTGTCCCTGCTACCTGAAAAGTGGGGAGGAGCACATCAATGCGTGCCCTAGTAGGAACCAATTTGGATTTGGAACACCGTGTTATGGTTTTCAATACACAAGGCAAGGCAAGAGACATAAGACATGTAAACTAAGTAAATAGCCAAGAAAAGGATCATACCTGCGGTCCAATGTCGAGCTACTGCAAGGAAAAGGGTTAGCACTAATAATGATGCAAAATTTCATACAAACATAGGCTAAAAGGAAACTACGAGTGCCAGGTGTATAACTCAGTCTCACATGCAAGATAGGTAAAGGAAAGGGGGAAGTGCTGCCAGCAGAAGGAATAACATGCAAAAATTCTTATTTTATTATTTTATAATTGAATTAATTGAAACTTGGGTAAACTGTGTGATACTAGGACCTGGACTTCACCCCAAATTTGGGGTGAATATAGCACACGTCGCAGTGGACACGGGCACTGTACGACACCGGGCCTCTTAGCTCCCCCCGTCCCTGACAGGAGTGAGGATCTCCACATAATAACACAACCTCCGTATGTCCCCTCCACTCCCGGTAAAGGAGAGTGGGTATAAATATCCTCTCCACTCTCGGTAAAGGCGAGTGGGTATAAATCACATATCACATAATCATTTTCCCCAACTTCTCAGTCCAGGCCTCATATCCACAATTTACTCAAATCCCACCTAAGCATGGGTTTTGCTAACTCACCCTCATTAGAGAGGACTGAGACATTTTAAATCATCAATTACACACCATAAGTCATCTTATAAGAGCCATGATGGCATGGTTTTACAGTGTCAATGTTTCTCATTCATATCGATATGGGTCATGCACCTAAGTGTCATGCCCTCCATCACAACCACGTCACATATCAACATGGGTCATGCACCAAGTGACATGCCCTCCATCATAACTCATTGATACATCGCTCATGAAATCATGCCATACATGTCTCGCAACATCACAAATCCATAACATGGTTCATTAGAGTTCATTTCTCAAGTTTCTCAATTTCTAATTCAGTGAGGCATTTTCACAAACACATGATGTGCGTGTCATGCATGTCCATAAGCACATTAGCAAATCCATTAGGAACACATACCAAGAATCTATCTTCCATGTAACAACAATAATCATGCACTATATAGAGTGAAATAGCAATAATGCACAATTTATAACACCACTTTAATGTTTCAGCCATCAGGAATTTACAGAAAGTGACAATACATGGCAAATAACATCAGTTCTTATTGCGAATTTGAGAAAATTTTCTAAATGAAATATATATATATATATTAGTCATAGATTCACAGATAAAATTTCATGCAAAAATATCAAGTAGGTGATGTATGGTGGATTATTTGGTGAAGTCTGTCAAATCTGTTTTTCAGACAGATTTCAGGGTCTGGAAAGATTGCTGTTTTTGGGCATTTGTAGCCAGAATTTCGAAATATAAGCACTGTGATGAAATTATAGATAAACTTTGTTAACTTTCCAGCAAGACGAAGAACATAAAATTCCATTGTGTGTGTAGGTATTTAAGTCAATTTTGCTAAACTGTGTCAAGACTGAAGATCAAACAGGCATGTTGTAAAGATGGAATTTGTGCTCCTAATTTCTGAATTGAACATATATCAAAATTTATATGATTTTGAGGTAGAACTTCATGATCTACAAGGATATATTTTTTTTCGAAACCAAATTCGAGCTACAGTAACCAGAATTAAATCTACAACAGACATCAGGATTTCAGGATTTCAAAAGAGGTGGTTTTGCTTGTAATTTCAAGGGGGTTTTACATGAAATTGAATTATGACACATTA
Organism: Scilla litardierei; assembly: GCA_030789695.1. Taxonomy (NCBI): domain Eukaryota; kingdom Viridiplantae; phylum Streptophyta; class Magnoliopsida; order Asparagales; family Asparagaceae; genus Scilla; species Scilla litardierei. The sequence continues at coordinate 318,489,704 of CM061142.1, read as the reverse complement.
ATTTGATTACACCCCCATATTGATTAAACATGATGTGAAAACATAATAGAGATAAACCCTAATTAAATTTCCAAAACCAAGTTGGATCCTACCTCAAATCTTGATTCTTCTTCTCTCCTTCTCTTTCTTTTCCTTCCACCTTCTTTCTCCTTGAAGCAACCTAGATTTTCTTGATTTTAGGGGGTTAAATTAGGGTTTGGATTGAAGGAGGAGGAGAGTAGGGGGAGGGTGTGGCCGGCCATGGCATGGGAATGAGAGGGGAAAAAGATAAAATGAGAGAAAAAGAGAGAAATCTCTAGATTTCCCTTTCTTTTTCTTCTCTCTTCTTATTCCTTTCTTCTCTTCCAAGAAAGGGATATTCCAATGGATTATTCCATGAGGAAAATGACCAAGATACTCCCCCATCTTCCATGTATTTACAAGTTTGCCATTACTTTATGCACACCCCACTTTAGTATGTACGCACAGCATATTTGGTCCAAACGATCATTTTTCCCTTCACCTTTCTAAAAATTTACGGGGGTTGCCATTGACCCCTAACCCTTTTCACACTTGCATGGCTTCCCTACACATACCCATGCATGCCTACACATGCATACATGCACCACGCACACACGTCCAACACATTCCTGTTGTTTGGCATCCACGACGTCTTTCACACTTCTCCTGCACTCAATCTCGCTTTCTCATCTCTTAGCCATGCATTACCGCTCAATCCCCCTTGCACTACGTTACATACATCGATATCCATGTTTATTTCATGCCTACGTATGCACCATAGGTAGAAATACAACGTGTGTTCAGTAGAATACACGTATAGTGCTAAATAGGGCATGACATCCTACCCACCTTAAAATAAAGTCCGTCCTCGGACTTCCTAAGTTGTGAACTCTGCCCAATGTCAGCTCTGTATGATGGTCTTACTACCCATGAAGTCCAAACAAGAATACGTACCTGCACCACACTTATATACACTATATGCTTCACTATCGGATTACACATCTGCATCGCACACATATCACAGATACTTCCTATTATTCATCTCGTAGAACATCCACATCACTATATGCATTCACTACATATATATATACACATATAGGCATCCTTCACTTGAATATCTAGCACATATATACACACTAACAGATACAATACACACACATACCATAAATAGATCTTTATACGTATCATTATACGTATCCAGACCACTACTCATACCTATGTGATATGACATCACTTCATATCTATTTACATATACATCTATATCCATGCACAGACACACAACAATACACATCGATCTACCTACGCAATTTGACAAACAGGGTCACAATCATAGTGTTACACCATATGTACACCAGATCCCTATACACCCAATAATTAGCCATATGGGTTCACTCACATTTATAGGTACATAAATATCTATATACACACATTATTTAGTCACATCCATACACACACCAACGGGCATGTACTAACACATGCATGATCAAATCCCATAAGGTCCACAATCATAATTATAGTTAAATACACACACAATTTCACATTCATAGCGATGCACTTACTGCCTCACATAGATAGGCACATATACCCCACTTAATACTCACAAGGTTGCACCATCATAATATATTTCCCGCATATTTAACTAATTTTACATATCCTACACACATACTGCCACAATAGTCCAATAGATTTAAATATCCATTTATACATCACACACGCATACAAATATACACAACAAACACACACATCTCAATACCCACATATCAAACAGTTTCAAACACTTATATTCATCAGACATGTATGTATGTACGTATGTATGTATGTGTGTGTGTATATATATATATATATACCATATCTATCACATTTACATCCATGTTGCATATTTATATACATACACACATGCTCTGGTACAGACCATATATACACACATACAAACAAGAATACATTTATCCAAGGCACACCGGGATACACCTGGATAGACAACCATATAAGAACATCAGCAGGTAAACAAACAAAGATATTGTTGGATCTGGATCCTAGCCTAGAGGGGGGGTGAATAGGCTAATAAAAAATTCTCGTGCAACCCACGAGAAATCACACGCAGTTAAAAGCACAACCAGAGTAATAAAAAGCAAACACAGAGTACACAGCAGATTTACCCTGGTTCAGTCGTCCCAACGACCTACTCCAGCCCCCAAAGCTAATACTAGATTGAATAGTGCAATAGGTACAAAGTCACAAGTCAGAGCACGCTCAGAGCACCCTCTACGTCCCTACACTCGCCAGACTCTCAGTACCCCACACACAGTGTTTCCTCTCACTATCAATCCTAGCAAAGCTTTCTACCAGCTAGTCCCAAACTAGCTAGGTCCCACTTGTCTAGTCCCAACTAGACAAGTCCCAAAATAGTCCACAAAAATCAGGTAAAAGTTTCCCATACAGAGAACGTTACACTAAGACACAAATAAAAGAGTTTAAGGGTTTAGAAATGCTCAGTTTGTGTCCGTGTAGGCGTCTCTGTCAATCAGCACGTCGTCAGCTCCAATCTGACGCAAACGGTGTCTCAATCCGACTCCTGGATGTCAAGATATGCACTGGTCTATGCGCAAAGCAATTTCAGTTCAATCCTTTAATAAACAGCGGTCTGTGTGCTCAGCAACTCCTTTTAAAATCAGCTGTCGGTGCGCACAGAAACTCAGTTCAGCTCTTTTTGTTCACGGGCTGTGCGCAAAGCAGTCACCTTAATATTCTTCGCCACGTCAGCACGAGAGATTGCGTTCGCTTCGTTCGGCAAGCTCAGATCTCCGCCGTAGGTTCGTTTTGATGAGCGATCAGATCAAATGCCACGTCAGCAATAATATAACCCCGGCTTCGTTTCTCTTTCGAGCACACTCGAAATCCTCGCCGTTGATCTGTTTTGCTGTGCGATCTCGTCTGTCCGCTCGATTTATTTCATGCAGCGACGAAGGCGCCGTCAGCACCTCGGAGCTCTCCTCCGCCTTCGACGAGGACACACAGCAGCTTCAGGTGACGAGATCTCTGTGCAGCTGTCTTCTCCGACTCGATAAGATCGCTTCGACGGAGAGCTTTTGAACGGCGGATTCTCCTTTGCCCACGACGGCAGGGCTTCCAGATGATCGTGGTGAACGGCGGTGAGCTCTCGCAGCAACGACAGCGTCGTCAGGCGAAGCTCTCGTTCTTCTGCGGTGGCAGTCTCGTCTTCGAACGACTTCTTGGCGATGATGCAGCGGCAGGAACTTCTTCGACAGGGCCAGCGACTTCGTTGACGGTGAGCGGTGTTCGTTCGACTGCTGCAACGGCGAGTTCTTCGTTGTCGACGTCCTCCGGCGATGCTTCGCACGATGAGTTCGTTGATCCACTTCAGCGATGATGGCGGATCTTCGTGCAGCAGTGGGGGCGATGCTTCGCACGATGGCTACGTCGACTTCCTCGACTCTGCAAGGATGCTTCGCACGTCGACTTCCTCGACTTCTTTGATGAGCAGCGGTGGTGGGAGCGACAGCTTCGTCGGGGAGCTCGGCGACTCTCCGATCTACCACGGCAAGGAGAACAGGATGCTCGGGGGTGTTGGGGATGAACGATAGCACGCTGATGAGCTTGATGGCAACCGGGGCTTAGTAATGCTTGCAGAAGTATTAGCCTGGGCTTTTCTTTCTTTTGATGATGCTGCAAGTTTTTGATGATATGGGTTCGTGAGCTTTTGTCGTTTGGAGATGAGAATGAAGGCTTGTTTTTGTTTTTATGCTTGGAGTTATCAGCCTGAAGTTCTTTGAGAAAGAGGCGCCTTTAGATTGCCGCACCAAAAGAATTCTGTATTGCCACACCCCTCTTTTGGCTACGAAGGAGATGTTGGCTTATATAGGGTAGCCTAGGGTTTTTGAAAGAATCCCTAAGAGCTAGGAATAGGGAATTTCAAAGGCGATTTGATTCTATCTCTTTGTACCATAGATAGGAAATTCAAATTGTGTGCTTGAATTTTACTAGGAGTTGATATTGGCTAAGAAGTTTGTATAGCCATAGGATAAATTCCAATAACCAAATAGGATTTGGCTCCATCTCTTCATGTTGGACCAAGTCCAACTTTGTTCCATATTGACCAAGTAAAACTACTTTGTGCACACACACGTCCTTTCTCCCAATTTGCTATACGAATAGCAATTCCGCCAAATAGCCTAGATATATTGTTTCGCCAAGCCTGAAACACACTAAACACACACGTCAGATATAACAACACGTTTGTCATCATCAAACCAAGATCCTAGATCGTTGATTCCAACAGATATGTTCCAGTATATATATGTGTGTGTGTGTGTGTGTGTGTATATGTATATGTATATAGATATATATGTATATGTACACACACACACAATCATGGTCATAATCTGCGGAGAGGAGATCTACTTTGACCCTGGCGGTGGCAAGGTTGCTCGCAGCGGCGGCACACTTAGCAGCGGCGGCAGGGATCCTCACAAGGGCGAGGGATCTCACAAAGGCGTGGGGTTTTAGGAAGGAGCTAGGTCTCAGGGCGGCAATACTCATCTCAAAGGCGATGTTAGGTCTCAGGGAGGGCCTGATTTTTCTAAGTCCTTGGGTAATACTCGGGCTTTGGATGTTAATAAAGGCCACAGATTCAAGGATGAGATCCATGAGCTTGTAAAAGATCTGAGAACTCCCTTATCCCTCTCGGAGGATAAGAGCCAATCTGGGGACTGGAGGTCGTAGACCATCGGAAAGGGCACGTGAAAGGACTGGATCTAGATTGGGAGGCATCGGGAGGGCGGGATTTGCACTAAGAACCAATTCTGGGAGGGCAATTGTTGATGCTAAGCAACAAGCTAGAGGTAATTCTAATAACCAGCGTGGTACCCCCCATGTGTTTGTTAAAAACCCCCAGAGGTCGGCTGTGGACTTAAAGATCTCGGGTCCTAGACAACCTAGGGCTGATGTTTGTTCCAATATATGGAAGTATGACCTAGACGTTGGTATGTCATTTGTACCCCCCGCTTGCCCAAGAGGATGGCACGTTGATGGCGATGGTCCCGAAGTCTGCCTTGGCTAGAGGAGCAGAACAGTGGAAGTCAACCCTGGTGGGTTATGCTTTGGGGGATGTCCCCTACTATGGGCAGATTTGTGCTTGGGTGGAGAGACTGTGGAATCTCAAGAATGGGATAAAAATTTACAACCGTGAGAATGTGTTCTTTTGTTTCAAATTTGAGGATGAAGGAGAGTGTGCAAGAATTTTGCATGGTGGACCTTGGATGTTTGACGGCAGACTGGTGGTATTACAGCGTTGGAGTTCTGGGCTAAAGCTTGAGCGTGATATTCTCTCTTCTGTACCCGTCTGGATCAAATTGCACGGAGTGCCATTAGAAATGTGGACTCTTGAAATCCTAAATTGCATTGCATCCTTGGTCGGTAACCCAATCTGCTTAGATAAGCTCACAGCAAAGAAGGAGCGGTTAACCTACGCGAGATGCCTTATTGAACTCCATGCAAAACAGTCTATACCTCAATCTGTTGTGGTTGGCACTATGGATGGCCAACTCTTAATATTGCTGTGAAAGTATAGGGTGAACCACCGAGGTGCACGAAATGTGTTTGTTTCGGTCACTCCATCGCTCAATGCCCCGATTCAGGTGAGCCCCCTTCAATCCAATCTACTGATACTACGGAGGACCATATAGAGGAGGGAGAGATTAGGGGAATCGATAGAGAACATCAAGGCATGGGGGAAAATAGTAATGAAGGAGGGCTGTGTGACAGGGCTGGTGGTCTGACGCTAGTGGAGCATTCGGACACTTCAACTCAACCGTCTATAGCTGATGAGAACTTGGCGATGTCCATTGGCAGGGCTAATGCCAGAAATTCGGGTTCTGTGCAGGATTTTAAATTGGCAAGCCGGAAGATTAATGATCTCATTAGTGAGCAAACCCAGGACTTGGGCACTCTAGGAGGCAAGGAAGATACTACTGTTGGGGTGTTGACGTTGCTAAATGAAGTACAACCACAGGCCATCCCCAATGTGGTTGACATCAATTCTTTGGTGCATGGAGGAGTTACTGAGGCAAACATATCAGGTGGGAATACTAATTTTTCCTATGGGGAAACTTCTATGCTCTCATCGGATAAGGGCCATCGCAACTTGACCGCGAGTCTGGGAAATATGGCAGGCTGCCAATACAAGCAGCGGGCCCTGGGTTCTCTAATCACAGAAGACAATGACCCTGCCTTGGACCAATTGCCTGATGCTATTACCGTTGATAATCCAGAGTGGGATATAGAAGTTGAAGAACAAATAAATCTCGCAGCGGCCAAAATTGCAAAAAAGCGACATGAATTGCCTCTGACTTCCTCCAGGAAAAGCATCCGTATCCGTGAGAATAGTCAAGGCCGGAAACCAACTGTTGATAGATGACGGTCTTCTTTTGGAATACCAGAGGTCTAAATAATTCAGTGAGACGTAGGGACCTCCGAGATTTTTTTAGGAAGGTGAAGCCTTCGGCATTGATTCTAGTCGAGACCAAGCTCAAGACTCCAGCTCTAGGAAATAAATTTGTGCTCCAGAAAGACTGGATCTCCTTTAATAATTTTGATGCGTGTTCTGGAGGCAGGATCCTAATGAGTTTTGACCCTAATATTTGGAGAGTGGGATTGTTATCTTACTCAGCACAGCATCTATCTGTTTCATGAACGAATCTAGGAGGCTTCTCGTGTGTTATCACAGGAGTCTATGCTCACAACTCTATGGAGGAAAGGAAGGATTTATGGAAAATGCTGGAAGCTGATTGCCTTCAAATTAATAAAGTAGCTTGGCTTGTAGGGGGGACTTTAACAGCGTGCTGTATGCTAGAGACAAGGTTGGTGGAAGGAAACTAGAGGCGAAAATGGTCCGGGAGTATGAACTTTGTATATGCAGGTGTGGTCTCCAGGGGCTGAAGAATACAGGGAACAGACTGAGTTAGTGTAACAATCGAATAGGAGATGACCGTATTACTGCACAGTTAGACCGGGTCTTTGGCAATGCAGAATGGGTACACATTTTGCCAGAATCTTATTATGAATATTTGGAGGCAGGCACAAGTGACCATTACCCCATGGCTGTTCATCTGCATAATCAGGTACTCTCTAAGCCTAAGCCATTCAAATCCTTTAACTATTGGTCTTCTTGCCCTGGGTATAAGGGTGTCATCTACTCTCATTGGGGTATTAATGTTGTCGTTACTCCTATGTTTCGTCGGGTACAAAAATTGAGTAGCCTAAAGCCCTTGCTTAGGGGCTGGGCCAGACAATACAAAGCTGATAAGTTGGTTGAGAAAAGCAGGAAATTACTGGAGGAAAACAGATGCAACACACTTATACATGATGACATTGGCCTACAAAAGAGAGAATCATTACTTATTAAAGAGTTGGCTATGGCCCTGAAGATGGAGGAGGACATGTTTAAGCAACAAAGCCATCAGGACTGGCTAACCCTGGGAGATCGTAATACTAAATTTTTTTACACTCAGATGAAGGCCCGGACCAGCAGGAACAATTTGCTTCATCTTATTGATGAGAAGGGCATGCAGAACAGAACATTTACAGATCTGATGGAGGAAGCACCTTCCTTTTATAAAAGACTCTACAATCAGACCAACTACTTAAACTCCTTCAATAAAATAGTGCCCAAGCGTATCTTAACTGAGGAGTCTTCCTCATGGCTTAGCAGAAGGGTTTCTAGCGAAGAAATTAAGGAAGCAGTTTTTCAAATTGGTGCTGATAAGGCACCTGGACCAGACGTATACAATGTATATTTTTTCCAGCATAATTGGGATATTATTGGAGCTGACGTCACCTCTGCTATTAAATCCTTCTTCAATTCGGGTTCTCTCCTCAGGCAAGTCAATCATACTTTTCTCACTCTGATTCCCAAGAATTCTAATGCAAGTGGTTTAGGAGACTATCGGCCGATTGCCTGTTGTAATGTGTTATATAAGTTCATAAGCAAAATTCTATGCAACAGATTTAAACTGGTTATACATGAACTGATATCTCCTAATCAGTCAGCTTTTCTTAAAGGGAGAATCCTTTCAGATTGTACTCTTATTGCCCACGAACAGATACGAGACTTCAGTAATCCTATGGGAAGTAGAGCTTGTTTGAATTTGGATTTAAGGAAGGCATTTAACAGTGTGAACCGGGAGTTCATCTTCTACTTCTTGCATCAGCTACGGTTCCCTGACACCTTTATTGCTTGGATTAGAGAATGTATCTCCGCGCCTACATTCTCTGTTATGGTAAATGGGGCTCCTTATGGAAATGTTGGCAGTAACAGAGGGCTTTGACAAGGTGATCCCCTATCCCCGTTTCTTTTTGTTATTATAATGGTGACTTTCTCCATCCTTGTTGACAGAGCAATTAATTCTCGCAAGATCCAGCTTATGCAGCGGAAAGGCTCCATCTCCCACCTCTTATTTGCAGATGACTTACTGGTATTTTGCAGAGCAACCAAATCCTCCTTCTTGGGCATTAAAAATCTTCTGACAGAGTTTTCAGATTATATGGGACTTGTGGTAAATTAGGACAAGAGTTCTGGATTATTTAGTAAGTGGATCAAAAATAAAGAGTATCTTGCTGAATTCTTAGGGATCAAAATTGCGACCACTATCACTACTTACCTGGGGTTGCCTCTCTCCATCAAGTACCCAACGTCCGCTAACTACAAGAAGTTGATTGATAAATGCAAGAAAAGGATGGGGGGTTGGTCTTCCTCGTCACTTTCCATTGTGTGGCGTATAGAGCTGGTCAGATCTGTTATCTATGGTATGGTGGCGTTTTGGATGCAAGCATTTCACATCCCTCTGAGCGTTCTGAGAACTATACCAGCAGCATGCAGAAGATTTATTCTGGGTAACATACGGGCTTGGGCTTGGGAGGATTTTTGTAAACCAAAATCTGAAGGGGGAGTAGGTATTCGGCTACTACAGGAGCTTAATGAAGCAGCTGGAGTGAGGCTATCCTGGAGATACTTAGCAACCAACAACATATGGGCTCAACACATGCGGCTATGTTATGCCTCCTCATCAGGTTATTTTTCGGCAAACTCCTCTGTTTTTGATTCAGGGACCTGGAAGAGGCTGATTCGGTGTAGAGAAGCTTCGCAAAGGCTGATTAAAAGGGAAGTGCGCGATGGGAATTCAACAGCTTTCTGGACCGATAATTGGCTGGATGTGGGTCCCCTTGCTTTACAGGTTGCGGTCCCTAGGGGTTCCGACCATCAGCTTGTGTCCGATTACTGGGAGAGCACCGGATGGAGCTCTCATCTGGATTTTGATGTTGTGCGCCCCCTCCTGCAAAATATTAAACTGAGGCCGGGGATTGATGGTTGGAAGTGGAGGCAAGGGGAGTCATTCTCATTCAAACAAGTGTGGGATGGTGTTCGTAAAAGTAATCAGGTGTTTCCTCTTTATAAATTGGTGTGGTATCCTAACCACATACCAAAAATGTCACTCAACCTTCTCAGAGCTTTCAGAGGTAAATTACTTACCAGAGACAAAGTAATCAGGTGGTTGCCTAACTCCCCAATCTATTGCGTTTTATGCGATGATAATGCGGAGGAGAATATCAATCATCTATTCTTTGATTGCAACTATTCAGGCTATATATTTCACAGATCTATGTTAAAGTTAAAGGTGCCATCCCAAGTGCCCTCATCCTTACCAGAGGTGGGGAAATACTTCCTAGAAAAATTCGCTGGCAAGGATTGTTTAAGCCTTCTTTCCAAAACCGTTCTTTCATCCATGGTTTGGCACATATGTCATGAAAGAAATAGGAGAATATTTGAAGATGAAAGGAGATGCAAGACCATTCTTTTTGAAGAGATAGCTGTGGACATTAGAGTTGCATTGCATGATCTGGAACCCACATCAGATGAAGAGATTCAAGCTTACTCCAACTAGGAATTCAGGGATAATGGGTGATTTTATAGTCATTGCAATGGCTGATGTTTTTCTTTGTATCCTTGTATTTTGCTGATTTTTGATCGGGTGTTGATTGTAAGTGGAGAGTGACGACGCCTGTGTCATATCCTCTCCCTTGCGGTTCTACATCCTATTTGATTTTGGCTGTATTTTAAGACTCATTATTAATAAAATAATGTGCTTACCTTTCATATATATATATATATATATATATATATATATATATATATATATATATATATATATATATATATATATATATATATATAGACACACTCATTCACCCAATATACACATCATTACATATTCTCCTACTGCACACTACACATACATGAACACATTCCTACCCGCCATTGTGACATGTATAATAGAAATCCATACAACTATAGTACATATTCACGTATACGCAACAAGCAATACCCCACATAGATACTCTCATACACATATTCATTATACACCCACAGATGTATAAGTATCAATACCTTACATAGATTTTTGAATCCACATATAGCCAAATACATGTACACACATACACACAAGATTATTATACAAATAGTAGATATGCACACAAACATGCTTATATATACGTATTAAGGCCCATGCACCATGCACATACATTACCATGTATGGGCACACACACACACCCATTCACACCTACCGTACATATCCTGCTATTACACGCCTATACAGTCAAGCTACTCAAACTATACTAGTAGGTAGTCGGTCGCTACCCGTACCATTATATACTTAACATCCAATATATCCATACTTTTACTAGCATACTAGTACATACACAAATAAGTGTATTTCAATATTCATACACATCCAGTAAATAGTCACACCCCATATACGTACACATTCATATACTGATATATGCATATCAGAATAAGGATCATTCACATATATATACATATAACCACTCATAAGACATACACCAATACATATTCAATAACAACATCACATATACACAATCACACCGCGCTTGCCACAACACACCTACATACATGCAAGTATCTCATATACCAATACACAATTCTCCCTCATGTCACTATATACGGAAAGGTACATGCACTACATATACATCCAAATGGTCATATAGACACCATTCTACGGGTAAGCGTATACACACATATATATACGTATACCATAACTCCACTTAACCGTGCAAACCCATAACCATCCCACTTATATATGCACTGTATAATCTCAAATCCTTACATTCATCACATTCTACATATGATACACGTCACACTTATATCCCTATCCCATATTAGGCACGGTATAGAGCTAAGGGCCTTAACTTAGGTGGATGGGTCTAAAGCACCCCTACCCACCTTAGGATACATCTATTCCAAACACCCTGGAGCACTACTCATACTGCCCGTGCGTCCATTACTTATCTATATTGCTACATACACCCATATATGGCCATAGCACAGCACCTATCTTCACGCAATAATACAACCCACAACCATAAAGCAAATTATAACAATACACCGGTTCATATAAGCACGTAGGCCGTAGGAAGTACATAGACATACTCACAGTTATTCAAAATTTTAACACATTAAGAATTCATACCTTAGTAATGCAACACTAGCAATATATATACCAGTATTCCATAACTATATCTACACCACCTGCCCATACAAATACACATATATTCACTCACATACACTTTCCCCCTATATATCCACAAGACAATATGAACACTCCGCTAATTTATCCACACAAGGATAGATATACACACCTTGGTGCGCTCCCCACAAGGGGACACAACCATAAGGTAATAGATAGGAAAATGCTTACATGCGCTCATATCTCACACGTATATAGCTTCACTCACCCACCAATATACATCCACGAACAAACATGTATATATCACTTATGTCTCGGAGTCATACAAGTATACCACATACCAGCCTCACATATCCGTATCATGTACTTTTATAGAGACGTAGTATACATACACTCAAGTATTCACCCACCTAGTATATACTCCCACATCTATCCATACATGCAACTTTCATGCTATTCAAGTACAAATATGTATAAATACTGAATACAAGTAAACATGCGACGCATATAATTCAAATATCCAAGTACAACAACTGCATTTATATACACGAATTCCCATTATTATATCTGTATACACCGATACCAACTAATATACATCTATAGTATACTACACTGTAGGAAGTTCATCCTCTGACTTCCTAAGTTAGGGGTTCAAGGGTGGACCACTTAAGGATCTAAGGTCACTACTCACCTTAGGGCTGACCTATCCCAATCAATTACTAAAGCATTACATGTACTATCCTTACGCACATCGCAGTGCAGTGACCTGCATGGGCCACCAAAAACTGTCACGCCATGTTTCCCAGAATACCCGGAATTTAAATTTTTTTCAAGTATCTTGAAGAGTGAGGGTGATGAGAGAGGAAAAGAGAGAGAAAGAAGAAAATGAATAAGCGGCCACTGCGCACATGCTGAGATAGTACAAGTGCAGCTTCATTAAAATATCAAACAACTCATAAATAACATAGAACAACAACAACAAATTTATATAACAACTTTCATTTACATACATAGTCCAAATGCACCACTACACATACACCGCCACTCTCCACCTCCCATGACAATCATGTCACACTACACAGCTACAGCTCACACCAAGACTACCCCTGAAACCCAACTCCAAGCCGCCACCAACCATGTTGTCCCTGCTACCTGAAAAGTGGGGAGGAGCACGTTAATGTGTGCCCTAGTAGGAATCAACTTGGATTTGAAACATCGTGTTAAGGTTTTCAATACACAAGGCAAGGCAAGAGACACAAGACATGTAAACTAAATAAATAGCCAAGAAAAGGATCATACCCGCGGTCCAATGTCGACCTACTGCAAGGAAAAGGGTTAGCACTAATAATGATGCAAAAGTTCACACAAACATAGGCTAAAAGGAAACTACGAGTGCCAGGTGTATAACTCAGTGTCACATGCAAGATAGGTAAAGGAAAGGGGGAAGTGCTGCCAGCAGAAGGAGTAACATGCAAAAATTCTTATTTTATTATTTTATAATTGAATTAATTGGAACTTGGGTAAAATGTGTGATACTAGGACCTGTACTTCACCCCAAATTTGGGGTGAATATAGCACACGGCACAGTAGACATGGGCACTGTACGACACCGGGCCTCTCAGCTCCCCCGTCCCTGGCAGGAGTGAGGATCTCCACATAATAACACAACCTTCGTATGTCCCCTCCAGTCCCCGTAAAGGCGAGTGGGTATAAATATCCCCTCCACTGCCGGTAAAGGCGAGTGGGTATAAATATCATATATCACATAATCATTTTCCCCAACTTCTCAGTCCAGTCCTCATATCCACAATTTACTCAAACCCACCTAAACCTGGGTTTTGCTAACTCACCCTCATTAGACAGGTCTCAGACATTCTAAATCATCAACTAAACATCATAAGTCATCTTATAAGAGCCATGCTGGCATGGTTTCACAGTGTCAATGTTTCTCATTCATATCGATATGGGTCATGCACCTAAGTGTCATGCCCTCCATTAAAACCATGTCACATATCAACATGGGTCATGCACCAAAGTGACATGCCCTCCATCACAACTCATTGATACATCACTCATGAAATCATGCCATACATGTCTCGCAACATCACAAATCCATAACATGGTTCATTGGAGTTCATTTCTCAAGTTTCTCAATTTCTAATTCATTGAGGCATTTTCACAAACATGTGATGGGCGTGTCATGCATGTCCATAAGCACATTAGCAAATCCATTAGAAACACATACCAAGAATCTATCTTCCATGTAACAACAATAATCATGCACTATATATAGTGAAATAGCAATAATGCACAATTTATAACACCACTTTAATGTTTCAGCCATCAGGAATTTGCAGAAAGTGACAATACATGCCAAATAACATCAGTTCTTATTGAGAATTTGACAAAATGTCCTAAATGAAAGTTATATATATTAGTCCTAGATTCACAGATAAAATTTCATGAAAAAATATCAAATAGGTGATTTATGGTGGATTATTTGGTGAAGTCTGTCAAATCTGTTTTTCAGACAGATTTCAAGGTCTGTAATGATTGCTGTTGTTGGGCATGTTGTAGCTAGAATTTCGAAATATAAGCACTGTGATGAAATTATAGATAACTTGTTAACTTCTCAACAAGACCAAGAACATAAAATTCCATTGTGTGTGTAGGTATTTAAGTCAATTTTGCTAAACTGTGTCAAGACTGAAGATCAAACAGGCATATTGTAAAGATGGAATTTGTGCTCCTAATTTCTGAATTGAACATATATCAAAATTTATATGATTTTGGGGTAGAACTTCATGATCTACAAGGATATATTTTTTTCGAACCCAAATTCGAGCTACAGTAACCAGAATTAAAGCCACAATAGACATCAGGATTTCAGGATTTCAAAAGGGGTGGTTTTGCTTGGAATTTCAAGGGGGTTTTACATGAAATTGTATTATGGCACATTAGTTTGATTACTCCTCCATATTGATTAAACATGATGTGAAAACATAATAGAGATAAACCCTAATTAAATTTCCAAAACCAAGTTGGATCCTACCTCAAATCTGGATTCTTCTTCTCTCCTCTTTCTTTTCCTTCCACCTTCTTTCTCCTTGAAGCAACCTAGGTTTTCTTGATTTTAGGGGGTTAAATTAGGGTTTGGATTGAAGGAGAAGGAGATTAGGGGGAGGGTGTGGCTGGCCATGGCATGGGAAGGAGAGGGGAAATGAGAAAATGAGAGAAAAAGAGAGAAATCTCTAGATTTCCCTTTCTTTTTCTTCTCTCTTCTTATTCCTTTCTTCTCTTCCAAGAAAGGAATATTCCAAGGGAATATTACATGAGGAAAATGACCAAGATACTCCCCATCTTCCAAGTATTTATAAGTTTGCCATTACTTTATGCACACCCCACTTTTGTATTACGCACATCACATTTGGTCCAAATGACCATTTTGCCCTTCACCTTTCTAAAAATTTACGGGGGTTGCCAATGACCCCTAACCCTTTTCACACTTGCATGGCTTCCCTACACATACCCATGCATGCCTACATATGCATACATGCACCACGCACACACGTCCAACACATTCCTGTTGTTTGGCACCCATGACGTCTTTCACACTTCTCATGCACTCAATCTCGCTTTCTCGTCTCTTAGCCACGCATTACGGCTCAATCCCCCTTGCACTACGTTACATACATTGATATCCACGTTTATTTCATGCCTACGTATGCACCGTAGGTAGAAATATCACGTGTGTTCAGTAAAATACACATATAGTGCTAAATAGGACATGCCATCGATGACATCTTCGATCAACTCGGTGGATCACAAGCTTCTCGAAGTTGGATCTCAGGAAAGGATACCATCAAATGAATGTCAAGAAGGAAGATGTGCCCAAGACAGCTTTCTGGACCAAGTATGGATGCTGCTAGTTTGTTGTCATGCCACTCGGTGTGACCAACATCTCTGTAGTATACATGAATCTCAGGAATCTTATATTCTATGAGCTTCTGGATAAATTCGTAGTGATATTCATAGATAATATATTAGGTATATTCGAAAAGTGAAGAGGAGTATGCGGAGCATCTGCATGCTATCAGAGACTGCCTTCACCACAACAACAAGCCGACGACTGCTGAACCTTCTGGACTTACTCAGCGTGGACCACCTCCGGCTCCACAACAGGAGGCTTTTGAGCAAGTGAGGCAGAACCAGCCGAGGTGTCAGGCATTCACCATAACAAACGCAGAGGCTGAGACTGTTGAACAAGTGATTTCAAATAATGCCTAACCTTTTCTTTAGGGTACTCATGGTATATGTATAGTGGATCCATTGGTATAAATTGTGATGCTCGTAGTGTGTATATAGATAGCGTGTATGGACCTCTGTGTCCAACTCATGCATGAGTATGCATACCCTTTGTATAGTAGTATATTGTGGTTGTCTATTGCGTGGTATACACATATGCGATGAAATACGTGATATATAGGATAGTAAGTGTTATATATACATATGTGTGGATAGCTATATCATTATAGGAATGTATGTGCGCATTTAGAATTGGTGTTTGACTACCAACTAGAGGTGTATGTATTTTGGATGTACTTGTCAATATTTTTAATTGTATGCTAGTAAGGTTATGTGCATGTTGGGTGTAATGTACATGATAATAGGTGTGCTTATAGTTGGATGTACATATCATTTGTATAATCTATATATTAGTGCGTATGGACGTGTGCTCATTCGTGGATAGGTATATGCTTAGCTATAGGTATATATACATATTGTATGAATATGTGTGATTTACGTAAAGTAGTAGAATTGTAATGTAGTATTACTTTCTCTACGGGATGATGTATGTGCATGTGTATACCAGGAGATATACATAATTGTATATTTGTAACTATGTATGGATGGGTATATGTAATAGTATACTAACTCTATATAAATTACTATGGTTGTGTATACTTGTGAGAACATATAGTATGTAGGTCCAAGTTTTTGTGTAGATATAAGGTAGGCGGGTAATAATGTAAGTACGGATATGTATGTAATGTGTATGCATGTATTTATAGGTATGTGACTATGTGATGTATGTGCAAGTGTATGAATATGAGTGTACATTGTTTTTTTATAATGAATGTATGCCTGGGGTAAAGTGACCTTAACGTCTAGGTTTGTCATCCTTAGTTGGCCCTATTCAAGGAAGTCTGAGTACGGACTTGATAATAAGGTGGGTAGGTTGTAATAGTCTTAGTGCCAAATAAGTAGGATATGTCTATAAATTGTGAATGGTGTAGTGTATTGTGTGCATAAATATGTATTATGTAGTGTTTATAGTGTATTACGTAGGGCGTAAAGTGATTATACTATTGAAGTGTTATTTGACTGAATATGATTGTGCTTATGTATTAGTATTGAGTAAGGTATTTATATGACATGAAGTAATATATGATTGAGGGTTATGATTGTATACATACAGTGGTGCATGGTGTATTAATATTAATGTGGGTGTGCAAAGTGACGGCACATTTGCAGCTAGTAAGTGAATGTGTGTGTATATTAAAGTATTTGCCTTAATTATAAATGTATTGTATGATGGCTTGTATTAATTGTGTTGTGTTATAGTTATGGTATATTAGTAATAATATTGATATGAATTAGTGATGTATGTATGCGTGTTATTATTACTAGCATGGTTGTTAATTAGTATTACTAATAGTGATACTACTATTGTTATTAATTATTTAGTGTTAGTAAAATAGAAATGAGCGTTTACGCATGATCGCGTAGTTGTTATTTATTGGTTGTGTGTGTGCATGTAGTAGAGAGTGTGGTGTGAGTATATCGAGGGAGGAAATACATGAGCGCTGTCCTTATTTATTCTCTTTTTCCTAGCTGATAAGAATTCCGAGGACGGAATTGTTCTTAATGTGGGTAGACTGTAACGGCCGGTATTTAATAGTATGTATTTTGTTCTTATACTATCTTTGGCCTTGTGATTTTCTGTATCTATACTTAAATACGTATTCGTATCATGTATTACTATTATACGTGTTCGTATGACGAACGTATTTTAATACGTATTCCCATTAGTTATAATTTTATATATATATTATTATTAAATGAATTCAATATATAATAATTTCAAATTTGAATTCAAAATCCCCTTCCATTTTTAGATAGGAGACTTTTACACATACTAAATGATAATAAAATCCTATCACTAATTACAATGATTTCTTGTCCTTACCATTTTTTTCCTCTAACTTTTAAACCTTTCCAATATTAGCTGAATCCCCTAAAATCCTAACCAATCCCACCCGTGACCCACTTTTCCCCCATTTAGTGCAACCCCAACTCCCCATGTTTCCCCACTCCCACGTTTTCTCTTTCCCTCTCCCCCTATCTCCCTCTCTCCCACGTTATATCCCTCTCTACAAAACCAAAGGGAAGTCTTCCCCTTTCTCCCTCAAAACAACCCACCAGCCGATCTCCCTCCCCCTCTCGAACCAACCCATCCGCCCTCCTCTCCTCAACGCCCCAACGTCGACCAACAGCCTGTCACATGTCTCCTCTCTCCCCGCAACCCCTCCAGCCAAGAACCCCACTGCTGCAACCACTGGAAGCCTTAGCCTCGCCTCTCACCGCCGACCACCACCTTCAGCCCTCTCCTCCGCCTCGACCGCCTCCCCGACGAGCCATGTCCCACTCCTTCTTCCCGCGATAAACAAACTCCACGCCGCCTTCCCCCTACAGGCCACCGGCCAAACCTGAACTCGCCACCTCTTTCCGCCGGCGTCACCTAACCCACAACACCGCCGCCCTTCAAACACCGACCACGCGGCAGCCCTAACTCATGCCACCACCCTCTACTCCGCCCCGACGAGCCTCTCCCCTGTTCTCTCCTCATGCCAACCGCACCGCCTCCTGCCACCAAAAAGTTGCCTCTCCTTCCTCACAAACTGCAACTCCGACGCCCTCCATCAACCCCAACAGTAGCCGCAAGATTTTTTCTCCGTTTTACACCACCGCAGCGACCGCTTGGAAGCCGTACGCCGCTGCCTGAGTTCGTCGTTATCGCCGCATGTTCAGACCACTGACCACCGCCTTTCCCCCTTCACCGTCTGGGCCGCTGGCCATCTGCAAACACCAACGTGAAATTAAATACTTAATCAACACTGTAAGTACGTTTCTCTTTTATATATGAAGAGGACAGAGTGAACAGTAGCACATGATAGTTATAATAGGTTGTCATACCATATCAGTACTATTGTGAAGGGTATTCATGACAAGTACTTATTTTAAAGAGAGTTTTATAAAAACATTTATTAATAGTATTATAATGCGTGAATAGTACCTTGGTATTTGTAACAGTTTCATCCTTTTGTATATTAGGTACAGTTAGTTTAAGATACATAAAATGTTAGTACAGTTACGTTTATATATATAACATGTTAGTTTAAACATGATAGGTTATAATGTAGTAGTATAATACATTTATATATTAATTATATATAAAAATAATGGTTCCATTTTTGTTTAGAACCCTATAGCTTAATATCGTTAACTTAATGATGCAGATAAACTGTGCTCTTCATTACAACCACCTGGACTCGAAATCGTCAAATCAGGCAAGTGTGTGAAATTAAATTTTTTTTTGAAGTGTTATTGCATTTTCATTTAAAACTGAATCCCCTTGTTTTAGAATGCGTTAAATGTCATACGAAAAATGTTGATATGTCACATGCTTCACTTTATGATGTACACACACTTGATTGAATGAATAGAGATGGAATACCTTGAAAGAGATGGAACACCTTGAAAGAAATGGAATATCTTGAAATATTGGATTCGTGAATTCGTGCATTTGATTAGATTTGGCTACTCCTGTCGGTCAGGTGTGACTAGTCTGGCTCGTGTTCCAGTATGGTCACATTTGACTAGTCTGGCTCGTGTTCCAGTATATGGTGGTTTAGCATTCTGGCTCGTGTTCCAGCGTAACATTTTGGGTGGGGTTAGGGTTGAGCGGCCACTAAGCATGTGAAAGGATCCTCTCTTCAAGAGCACCACCCGCATGCAGTGGGTAGCGTCAATCATGGTTATACCGCCGTGAGAAGAAGCGATTCACTCACCACGTCTTAAAGGCGAGAACCATATGCATGATAGAAAACATTTGCATTGAATTTGAAATAATTGTTGCCACCATACTCACACATTAGAATTTCCATGTTTATAGTGCTTACTTTTAACTCACTAGAACTGCCATGTCATAACTTCTTACTTTAATTCTTTAAGGAATGCTAATATTTCACAATCTGTTTAATATTCGTACACCTTGCCTTGGGTCGACTCACCTTTCACATGCCAGACCCTTGCTGACATACATTCATGTTTTTGGAATGTATATCAGATCACGAGACAGAGTATCGGGACAAGAAGTTGTTTGAGACGGCTAACCCAGCGAGCCAGGAGTTTGTTGACTTGGAGTTGCTCCCTGCGGAGGACTAGAGACCTGACATGTTGCTGTTTCTGTAGTTTTCCTTTAGCTCTTTGTAGTAGGGTATGTTTTCTTGTTGTAGTTCCTTTGGCCATGCTGAGGCCTTGTCACTTTTATTTCGTGTACGAATTTCTGGATGTGGCTTTCAAATTAATGAATGTTTTTATTGTTCTGAATGCATGCAAGAAACCTGATATGATGTTGTTATCACAAACGCTTAGTGAACTCGAGCTTCACCGCTCCAGTTCATGCGGACCTTCGTAACATTCTCGCTTCTGTTGCTTTTGCAAAGCGGGGCATTACATCAAGCGACCTATATGTCAGTGGATCGAGGCTGGGAGGCTCTGGAACGACCCTAACATGAGATCGAGACTCGGCGATCTGCACCACAAGGAAGTGTCAGGGGGGTCGAATCTGGGTTCTGACCCAAATCTCCTCCGATGCTTAAGTTCGAATGGGAACTTAAGGAAGAGTGGGAGCTTGGAGCAGCTGAGATCGACCCACGGAGGTTCGTCTCAGATCTGACGTCGCAAGCTCTTTAGTGGAAGAAATATATACTGAAAGAGTAGAGTCTATGTATTAGATCTCGTACCTTGGGAATTGAAACTCTTTTACCATTGTCTTTTCAGGTATTTATAGGCAGTTCTCTGACGATTACTAGTAAATGTCCCGCATTGATTCGGTCGCGATCTTCGTCGGCATTCGAGATAATGGCTGCCCATTTAGTCGGCCCCATTAACTTTCCCTTGAGTATCAGCGGGAGCTTAACGGTCGAGTGAGCCATTCGCTTGACTTGGTATTACTCCTCCTCAATGGCGGGTTTCGGGTCGTTGGCATTAAATGGGTCGGGTATTCTGATACTCCTTCGTGATCCGTACACGTGCACTAACAATGGCCCTCATCATTCGTGCCTCAGAAACCGCGTTGATTGAGACCGCATGATGTGTAGTCTCCTTAAATGCACACAATTTTCGAAATGTTTGATTTGATTTATGCCACCAAAAACCCTTTCGTCTCTGAATCGACCACCGCTTCTTGAAGCCGGCTTCGTATCTGTTAGATGGCTAGCGACTAAAGACTGTTTTGTGGAGTCCGGCTAATGCACACTACTTCTGTGTCTTTATCACATCCACTCATGATAATTATATCTGTTGTTTGCAGATATGACTAGGGACTCTGGACTGGGTCAGGTCTGGAGAGAGCAACGTAAGAAGAAGAGGAGCGTTGAAGGGTCGAGCGCTCGTGCTGAGGGGTCGAGCACTCGGTCTCCCCTTCCCATCAATCAGAGCTCTTCCTCTGAGGGGAGCGAGGTCAGGATGACCTCAAGGTCATCTTCTTGTGCTTCTTCGAGGGAGGCTCTGAATCGGCCCCCCGTTCGATCTGTTCCACCCCTCGCCTCCATCGTTGTCTCGGAGCCGCTGGAGGTGGACGAGGCTGACACTATTGAGGTTGTTGGGCCCATCGAGATTATCAAAAAGATATGGGGGACATCCTCTCATGATGTGTAGGAGTCGAAAAAAAGGAGGCGAGTACGTAGAGGAGGAGAACCCTCTACTTTCGCCCTTGGCGAAAGGCCTGGGGCATCCCCTCTCGAGTCTTAAGGGACGATTGAGACTCCCATGGTGCATCTTTCAGATAGATGGCCATGGGGTGGTATCGATTCACCCGTTCCCTTGGTCGGCCCGATCCCCACGGAGTTCGACCAAGTCCTGTTGCTCAACCAGCTTTCGTCTCATTCCTCTGGGCCTGTCCGAGGTGAACCTCATCAGCCTCCCTTCATTGTCAGAAGTGAAGAGTCGGCTTTGTTGGATTTCGGGACGACTGCTTGGTTGGTGGAGATTCCACCCTCCCTCGGGTCTGGAGCTCCTTCAAAGGTTTGACATCGAACGGGGAGCCAACTTCTTTGTGAGGAGTGGATATCAGGTACGTCGCTTGCCTTATGCCGATTGATATGCAAATTGGACGTCCCTGACTGATGCTTTCTGCAGATGTCCATCCTTGGCGATGTATTGCACCGTCAGGCCATCGACTTAATTGAAGGAGGTCGACGGGTGGAGGCTGCTATGCACAAGGCGTCCGAGCTCAGAGCCCTATTAAGGAAGATGGAAGAAGACCTGGAGCAAGCCCTTGCGGCCAAGGTCGAGGCCGAGTGGGCAGCCGTGGAGGCCAAAGATAGCCTCTTGTTCGTGTTTGACCTCCAAAAATCTGTTGAGACTCAATGGAGGATGGAGAGGTCTCAGCTCCAGGCGGACCTCGAGGCTTCGAATAGGGAATCGATCGAGCTTCGAGCCAAAGCTTCCGACTCTGAGAGATGGGCAGAGCCTTGTAAAGCGGAGGCCGATGAGTTCCAGGACAAAGCTGTCGAGTTCGAGAGGGCCGCCGCGAGAGAGACGGAGGAGCTCACAACGAGGTTCACAAAGGCGATGGAAGCTTTCCATGGCGTCTTTGTACCGAAAGGCGCTCCTCCCTCCTAGGCTGGCAGAATTTAGCCTAGGTTTTATGTAACCCTTTTTTGCTTTGAAAAAAGACAACTTTTGATCGACAAATTTTGAGTTTCTTTTGAGTCTTCACTTGATTTTCATTTGAGCATATGATATGCGATACGCGCGTTTATGGCCCCTCAACGACTCAATTTTCAATTTCATAAAAATCGAGGATAAATTTGGGCGTTGATAAGTTAGGCACATTCACCCGATAAATACGATCTTCTTGATCATAAACCACGGTGACAGGTTTCATCTGGTAGCGAGGAGCAAATCCCCTTCGACTTAAAGCCAACGAAAGTAGAGGGTCATTCGGTGGCGAGAGACGAGGCCCCTTTGGCTTACGGCCGACGATAGTTGTTGGTCGTTCAGTAGCGAGGGGTGATCCTTTGGCTTACGGCTAATGTAACGACCACTTTTCGCTGTACATTGTTCGTGCACGTGCTTTTGGCCGTGCACGTGTTTATTTTAGAATTTGTTTGTTTGTGAACACTTTAGTGTGATATGCCGTTGTGAACGTCTCTGAGAGTATTAAATAGTGGCACTAATTTGGAACGACGTTTCTCGAGTCGTTTTCCCACAATTTAATCTTATTCGATGAGACGTTACGATTTTCACTTTTGACGGGAGACGTCACTATTTTTAGTTTCGTCGTCCGACGTCGAAATTGAGATCCGTCTTCTTAATTAGCTCACTTTCGTCATCACGATCACCACGATATTTATTTTATAATTTTTGGAGTTTATTTGACCACTTTTATATTTTTAACAAGGTTTATAATATTTTTAATAATTAATTTTTATATTAATTTCGGCCAAATAAAATTTATTTGAGTTTCAAACGTTTTAAATAATTTTTGAGCCAAATCTCAGCCCCTATCTTGGCCGCACCCAATCCCTATGTGATTAGGAAGAGTGGATTTGAATTTTAAATTATTTTAAACTCCTAATCTCATTAGGATTAGCCCTAGACCTAGTCAACCCCTCTACACTATATAAACAACCTTTAGGAAGACCTATTTTCGCAAGAAAATAACCCTATCCGCTTCCAAAACCCAAATTTGATGTTGCGACGATTTGTCGCAACGTTGCGACGAGCTATCCCCGCACCGACTGAGAGAATGGGCTCAAACCCCCCGCACCGACCGAAGCTCACGCCCGCTCATCCGCTCCGCCCGCTTGCACAGCCGTCACTCCGCTTTCCCCCGTACCCGACCGAAAGAAGCTCTCGGTCAGACCGGTCGCCCGCTCCGCACATCCGCATCGCCCTGCACCCGCTCGCAAGCCCGCTCCGCTCCCTGCTTTCCCCCGTGCCTGACCGAAGCCCCCGCCCGCTCACGCCCGCATCGCCCCGTGTTGCAACGTTGCAACGTTGCAACGTGCCCGCCAAGCGCCCGACCGACGCTGTCTCTCGCTCCGACCGATGGAATTCTCCGCACCCGCCACTGCGACCGACCCCAAGCACTGCACATCCCGTTCCCATGTGTCTGACCGAGCCCGACCCCCGCACCAAGGCTGAACGACCGAGAGCCAAATGTTGCAACCCCGCACCCGTCGCACCACTTGCCACCGTGGGCCCCCCAAGTTCTCCAGAGGCATTGTGGGTCTCCCATAGGTCCCTAGGACTACTGTGGGCCCCACCTAGGTGCTTTCTCTCCGACGATTTGCCGCGTACGACGTTGCGATACGTCGTAGCCCGTCGTCGCACGTGCTAGCTTTACAATCTGGAATCGTTGCTCCGGTTGATGCTCTGAACTTTCCATCGAGGAATCTATATTGGAATCAGGACTTGGAGCGTGTTCTCTTATTCCAACCCCTGGCGTCGCTACCCGACGCCAGTGTAGCTTTCACGTCGTGTTGAGGTAACGCTTTGCACCCCTAGGACCCCCAACCCAATTGCATGCTAATCAAGACTAAAATCAGTATTTTTAAAATGTTTAAAATGTTTTAAATTCACTAATCAAGATTAATAATATGGACTTTAAGCCGGTGGACTTGTGCACGTAGGATTATTTGTGCTTTTGGACTCTCGTTGGATGGTGTTTCTCAGACGTCGTACTTGCAGGCAAGTGAAACTTGCCAACTCTTGTGTAGGGCCATGTTTTAGGCCACTTCCTTGTTTTCAGCGTAAAAGAGACTAGTCAGTGAAATGATAACTGGCTAGACGCCTACTTGATCTAGTTTGACAACGAAACTAGATCCGTCAACTAAATGGATCTAGCTTGACAACGAAGCTAGATCCAACTCTTTAAACTTGTTAATCATGCATATTAAACTGTCACGTTTACTTTCTTTATCTGTACGCACTTTTAACTGCCATGCATTGCATTCTACATGTCATCCAAGTTGATTGTTGCATTCGTAGCACACGCTACAATACTTGTACTTGTACTCCTTGAATACTACTTCCTGGAAACGGGCCTCATGTGTTGGTCAAAAGACAATGCCCGGTTTCCTTGTCCGGCTAGGTGCACCCCTATGCCATACTTATTAAAAACACTCCCTGGCTCGTGATCCAGAAGCGAGCCTTCCATGTTCGGGGGTCAAAGGCCCTGGCTCGATACACGTGGAGGGGTAGGGATAAACGGTCACCTGAGCTTAGGAGTGGCCTGATCAGCCACTCTAGCCAGAAGGCGGAATCTCTGTGCACGATGTGCTTACTTTACTTGACTTGTGCTAGTGAGTGTTACTTGTAAAACTTGTCATCCATGCCATGTTTAAATGCCATGCTCGTACCTTACTTTACTTTACTTTACTTGTTGCACTCATACTTTAACTGCCATGTCATTGCATTCATGCTAGAACTGCTAGGTTTCTTCACCTACTTTCAGTTTCCTTGCACAAGTCTCTTGTAGACTTGCTGACATGTGCCCCTTGCTCTTTTGGGTGTCACATGTTAGACCCTGAGCTGGAGACCGTTGCTATGTACGTGATGTTTTGCTGACGCTGAGTCTGAGTCCATGATTGCCCGGGAGGAGTTTTGTGGACACCGGAGACCTTTCTTGGTGACTTTGCTGAGTTCCTTTTGTTTTAGGCTTTGTTGTTAGTTGTCGGTGCGTGGCACCTTTGTTTTGTACGTTGTACTTTTGTTGGCCATGTTTGGGCCTTTAGACTCTCTTTTCTTTCTAGCCTGGTGGCTTTTTCTGTGATGTTGAAACTTATTTTATGGATATTCTGAGATATCTCTTTTGTCTCATTTCATTATTATTATCTTTGTTTCGTTCGCGTTGCAAGGACCTGAAGTTTTAAATTTGATTGACGCTTATCGGACTTGCAGCTTTGTAGCTTCAAGTCTGAGCGGACCCTCTCACGCTTCGCCTCCATATTTTTGGGAAGCGGGGCGTGACAGCTAACGACTAGGGTCATTCGATGGCGAGGAACGAGGCCCCTTCGTCTTACGAACGATGATGGTTGGGGGTCGTTCAGTGGCAAGGGGTGATCCCTCGGCTTACAGCTGACGACTAGGGTATTTCGGTGGCAAGGGATGAGGCCCCTTCGACTTACGGTCGACGACGTTCAAGGGTCGTTTGGTGGCGAGGGGCAAGGCCCCTTCGGCTTACGGCCAATGACGGTTGGGGTTGTTCAGTGGCGAGGGAAGAGGCCCCATCGACTTACGACCGACGACGGTCGAGGGTCATTCGATGGCGAGGAAGGCCCCATCGACTTACGGTCGACGACTGTCGAGGGTCATTCGATGGCGAGGGGCGAGGCCCCTTTGGCTTATGACCGACAACGGGGTGGGGCAATCGACTAGGATTAGAAATCATTAGATAGATACAAAAAACGATCGACATTGTATTTATCATAAATTGGCGTAAGATAAAAAACAAAGGTAAGTTTTGATCACCCAATGTATTTGCTATTGCTGGCACAATCATTGATAGTACTTCCGCAAATGCTCAGTATTCCAAGGATGGGGTAGCTCCCTATCATCCAAGGTAGTGAGCCGATAGGTGGCCGGACTGAGCACATCGATTACTTTATAAAGGCCTTCCCACTTTGCAATGAGCTTTCCTTGCCTGAGAATCTCGGGGTGAAGGTGGCCTTGCGTAACACAAAGTCGCCTATATGGAAGCTACGTCTGCGCACCTTGGAATTGAAATAACAAGCCATGCGTCCTTTTGTTCAATGAGTGTCGCCAAAGCCTGTTTGTGAATCTCGTCGACCAGTTGTAGGTTGAGTTCGAGTCCATCTGAGTTTCTCTCTTCATCGTAGTATTGGAGCGGCCATTCATTAACCACCACTGGGACGACAGTTTCACAACCATAAGCAAGCATGAATGGTGTTTCACCTGTTGAAGTTTTATGGGTCTTTCTATACGACCACAATAAACCAGAGATCTCCTCATGTCACGTTCCTTCGAGCCCTGCTATTCTCTTTCGAAGAGGTCCAAGAATGCATTTAGTAGCAGCCTCTGCCAATCCATTGGATTGAGGATGGGCGACAGAGACGAAATGCAGCTTGATCTTCAACTCGGAGCAGAAATCCTTGAAGCCAGCACCGTCGAATTACGTCCAGTTATCTGTCACAATGGATTGTGAGATGCCAAAACAACAGACAATGGATTTTCAGACGAAGCTTCTGACCTCCTTCAAGGCGATTCAGGACAGGGGCTTTGCCTTGATTTATTTTGTGAAGTAGTCGATTGCTACTATCAAGAATTTCTGTTGCCCACTTGCTTGCTTAAACGGGCCGAGGATGTCCAATCCCAACTTAGCGAAGGGTACTAGACTGACGATAGGGATCAGATCAGTTGGAGGGGCTGAGCTGATCCTTGAGAACTTCTGGCAAGTCGGAGACTTCTGCACGTACTCGACTGCATCCTTGAACATGGTAGGCCAGAAGTAACCTTGCCTTACGGCCTTCAAGGTTATTGCTTTTCCCCGCAATGGTTCCCACAATCACACTCGTGGATCTCTTGGATCACATAGAGCACTTCCTGCGAGGATAAACATTTGAGATAGGGGAAAGCATCATACCAGGTCCATCTCCTTTTGTACAATGAACCATCTAGCAGAACGAACTGGTATGCCTTTCGTTCTAGCTTTCATGCCTCTACCATATCGGTCGGATTTTCCCCGTGCTTAGGTAACGGATTATGGGATCCATCCAAGTGACTTCTTGGTTGAGGCTTAGCAGTTCCTGTTCCAGCACGCTGGGGTGTAGTAGACGTTGCACGTACATTGTACGACCGAGTCTCGCGGGAGAGGATGACACGAGCTTCGAAAGGGCTTCGGCTAGGTGATTCTTCAATCTTTATACATTATGGATCTTTACTCGTCTTAATTTGGCGAGCTCTGCTTTAGCAACTTACATGTAGCTCTGCATTGTGTCTTCGTGGGCCTCAAAACTTTCGTTCAGTTGGTGGACAACGAGATTGGAATCGCTGAGTAGCTAGACCACCATCGCTCCTAAGGCTCAAGCTAATCGGAGTCTGTTGATGGCCGCTTCATACTCTGCACCATTATTTATGGTTGGAAAATCGAAGCAGAGAGCGTATTCGAATATGTTGCCTACCGATGTTTGGACAATTATTCCGGCCCCGCTTCCGATTTGAGTGGCCGAACCGTCAACTTGGATGATCCACGTTCCCTCGTCTTCAATTGTATCAGTTGAAGAATTGAGAATTATCGAGGGTAAAGAGGTAGCATCGGGTTGTATGTTAGTAACATATACCTCTTCCGTTGGGTTGTCGTTGTACGTGAGTTCGACGATGAAGTCGACGAGAGCTCGCCCTTTGAAGGTGGTCCTTGGCTTAAACTGGATGTCGAATTCGCTCAACTCGACTCCCCATTTTGTCATTCTCCCCAAATGGTCCAGTCTCTTTAGGGTCTGTTCCAAGGGAGTATCGGTTAGGACCAAGATGGTGTGTGCTTGGAAGTATGGTCGTAGCCTCCTTGCAGATTGGATCAGCGCGAATGATATCTTCTCTATTCTTGAGTAATTTATTTCTGTGCCTCGGAGGACTTGGCTGACATAGTAGATAGGTCGTTGCACTCCTGAGTCCTCTTTGACGAGCGTCGAGCTTATGACCTCCATGGTAGCGGCCAGATAAATGATGAGTTGGTCATCTTTGTCTGGTTTGATCAGGAACAGTGGGCTGTGGAGGTACTCTTTCAATTTGGAGAAAGCTTTCTTGCATTTTACGTCCCATTCGATGACCCGCTTTCCATTCGAGGCAGATGCTACCGCCTTCCTCAATACTTTGAAGAAATGCAACGATCTCTCGGCCGATTTAGACAAGAACCGACCCAAGGCGGCTATCCTCCTGTTCAGTCTCTGGAGTTCTCTAATGGTTGAAGGCTCCGTCATCGTAACGATGGCTACGATTTTGTCTGGATTAGCCTCGATCTCTCAATTCGTCAGCATAAAACCGAGGAACTTTTCCAATCGAACCCCAAAGGTACACTTGGCCGGGTTCAGGCAAAGGTTGTATTGTCAAATCTATGCAAATATCTCTTGGAGATCTGCAACGTAATCTGCCAGCTTCCTCAACTTGACCATCATGTCGTCAACGTAGACTTCTAGGTTCTGCCCGATTTGAGCCTCGAAGACTCTGTTCATCATACGTTGGTACATGGCCCCTGTATTCTTCAAACCAAATGGTATTTTGTTATAACAGAAAATACCTCGATCGGTGATGAAAGAAGTCTTTTCTTCGTCTTCTGGTGCCATTTGGATCCGGTTATACCCTAAGAATGCGTCCATGAAGCTGAGGAGTTCGTAGCCCGAAGCACTATCGACCAGATGGTCGATTCGGGGCAGGGGGTAGCTATCCTTCGGACAGGCTTTATTGAGATCGATGAAGTCGACACACATTCGCCATTTTCCATATGCCTTCTTCACCATCACGACATTCGAGAGCCAATCTGCCTCCAGAAGTCAATCCACTTCCTCGATTGCAGCCTTCATCTTTTTGCCCCCTATGTTCCTCTTCTTCTGCTTCATGGGTTTGGAATTTGGGTCGACTTCCAGCTTGTGGGATATTATCTCGGGGTCGATACCGGGCATATCCTTCAGGACAAGCCAAAAATGTCTGCATGCTCTCTTAAGAGAGCAATCAATTGCTCCCTTAGGTTGAAAGGGAGCATCGACCTAATGGAGACAGTCTTCCCTTCTTCTTCAGAGATCCAGATGTTCTCCGTCTGTTCAATTATCGCGGTTTGTCGATCCTCGCCTTTGGGATCGACTGGGTCAGCTTGCCCTACCCTTCTCAAAGCGGTGGACAGAGTGTAGCACAAACGTGCTTCTGATTTCCTCTCGCTTTTCCAACTCCTTCAGGAGTCTGGAATTGATCATTTGATGGAAAGTTGAGACCACCACTTCTACAACATTTAGTAGTTGTCTATCGATGATTCCGTTGTACATCGAATTGATCTTTACCACCATGAAATTAGTCAGGCGAGTGACTTATCGTGGATGCATACCTAAGATCATCGGTAAGGTGATGATGCCTTCTATTGGGCCGGAGTGTCCGATGAATCCTACTAGAGGTCCCGAACAAGGTCTCAACTCCGCTGAGGAAAGCCTCATTCTCTCCAATGTGGTGAAGAAAAGCACGTCGCACGAGCTTCCGGTATCGACAAGTAATCTCTTTACGGCGATCTCGTTGATGGTGGCTGTGATGATGACGTCGTCATCATGCGGAAGTTCTACACCCTCAAAATCTTCATCTGAGAAGGATATAGGGGGTGTAGAATCTCTGGAACGCTTTTGCCCCACGGATATTGTAACGACCGGTATTTAACGTACGTATTTCATACGTGCATTATTGATGTATTGAACTATGTGATTATTTATGTTATGATTTTATTAACTTACTTCCGTAGGCTATATGCATGATCCGATACCGTATTAGCGATCCACTCGACCTCGCGATTGCGCTACCACTAATTTCATCTTTTTGGACATAATTGATGTGCAGTGGCAAAATCGTAATAACTAGATTATTTGTAACCATATCGATCTTTCCCCTTAATCCAATTATTTCATATATATATATATATACCCAAAAATGTACCCGAGGTCGACCTCAGGCAGCAATACCAAAGCACACCCCTGCTATTCGGGGGTTGTAAGTATTTTTTTTGAATTTTTTTCTAAAGTAGGTAGATATACTTGTTATGTAACTCCCCACAAAATTTCAGGTCAATCCGACACCGTTTGAGCCACCGTTGATCGATTTCAAAAACGTTGCACAAAACTGTCCCGAATTTCAAAAACGTTGCTCGCCACATTACGAAAACAGAATTCTGGACAGTTTTGCGCAACGTTTTTGAAATCAATGAACGGATGCTCAAACGGTGTCGGATTGACCTGAAATTTTGTGGGGAGCTACATAACAAGTATATCTACCTACTGCGGAAAAAAATTCAAAAAAAATACTTACAAACCCCAAACAGCGAGGGTGTGCTTAGGTATTGCTACCTGAGGTCAACCTCGGGCACATTTCCCTCATGTGTGTGTGTGTGTGTGCGCGCGCGCGTGTGCTGATAAACCTTAATAAGTTTTAAGAAAATCTTAATTAAATCCTAATTGAATTTGAAATCCTAACTAATATTACCCAAAACATCTCAACAATAATATTCCTCTAAAATTTAGTGATCCTAACTTAATTCTCAATATCCTAACTAAATGTTTTTTCTCTAATCAAAAAAATTTTAAATTAATAAATGTTTAATACTAAAACTAACCAGTAACTAAATCCAACCCAACGTCATTACTTTTTTTGCATGCGGATAACCCTCATCCCACGTCCTTAACCACTCACCCGCATCCCCCATCCAAACGTAACCCATGCATGATCTCGTGCATGATACTCGAAACAAACCCATGCATCTCCTCCCTATGCACGCGACTTAGTGCGTGTATAACTCATCTACCCACGTCGCTGATCCAAATGATCTCAACGAAACCCATGCAATCTCGTGC
Source organism: Scilla litardierei (assembly GCA_030789695.1). NCBI lineage: Eukaryota > Viridiplantae > Streptophyta > Magnoliopsida > Asparagales > Asparagaceae > Scilla > Scilla litardierei. The sequence continues at coordinate 318,458,239 of CM061142.1, read as the reverse complement.
ATGCGAGATACTCGCAACGACCCACATGATTTTTCTCCCCCGCATGTCTCTTTCATCTTCGTTCTCCTTCTCCTTTTTCATAAAACCCATGGCATCCCCTTCCTCGGCCTTACAACTCCGACCTCGCAACCCCTCAAAACCCTGCGCCTTCCTCCGCAACCCAAACCCACAGCCTCCTCTCTCTAAAGCCCCGCCACTCAAGCTTTCAACCCCGACGGCAACCCCCGATGCCTCCCATCCAACCCCGACTCCCCCTCCTTCCATTGAAACACAGCAACCCAACGTCTCCGCCATCTCCCCTACATCAACCCTCCCCACCACACACACCCACTGCCACCGCATTTTCTTCCCCAAGACTCGCTGCGACCCACACCCCGGTGACCCCCCTCAAAACCTCAGCAGACCCTCCGTTACTCAGCATCACCGCCACGCAACCCGACCCCGACGAACGCCTCCCAACTCTGACGACCCACACGATGATGTCGTCGCTCGCTACAGAACACTCCGACAACACCGTCGTTCAACTTCGACGTCCACGACGATGCGCCACCTCTCGTGCACTGTCGCCAGCGTCGTCGACCGCAGTCGTCGCCGGACTACACGTCGCCGCTGCTGCGCCGTTCAAGTCGCCACTTCCGCCTGCGAAGACAACACGCAACCATAACAAGTAAGCTTATTACGTTAGTATTATCAGTATATAATGCATGTTAGTTAATATATATATATATATATATATATATATACATAACACAGTTTAATTATATTAGATGGTAGTATATAAATAGTCAGATGTTAGTACGTTAGTATTATTAATACGTTAATACCTAACAGTGTATAATACTATTAAGCATGTTAGTTCACACACACACACACACACACACACACACACACACACACACACACACACACACACACACAAGATTCTAACCAATGCTGCAAGCGAAATCACACACACACACACACACACACACACACACACAAGATTCTAACCAATGCTACAAGCGAAATAATGGCTAAAGGCAGCATGTGCCAATTGGGGCAGCTCGAAGATGCTGAAACAACCAATAATCCCCCGATGAGAACCAATCCAAGATTGCAGCGGGCCAATAGAATTGAAACCCATCTTAAGGTTGTAAGATTTGTGATCAAAGCCATTGTAGATAAGAATGACGATAAGAACAAACATCAGATTAAGATGAAAAAATTTCGATTTGATGGGGGGTTTATAGGGCACTAGATATGAATTCCGATGTAATTTTTGGGAAGACGCAAAAGAAATTTTGGGGGAAAGAGCGTAGAAGTCACCGAAAATAAGAAAAAAGAAGTATTTGTATTTGAATAGTCATGAACAGTGCCCTCGAACGGTTCATTTCAGATATCCCCTCAAATTTTCCCCCCTCCAAAAGTTAAACGAACAAAAATTTTGCTTCGGCACGGGCGCCTTCAAAAAATTTAACACGGGCCAAAAGAGAAACGCTCGAAAATGAAGGGGGAAGTGAAAATGGGAGGGTTTTTTGAATTAAGGGGGAAAAGTGAAATGTGAGGGTTTTTTAGCAGAAAGGGAAAAGGGTCGGTATTCTGTGTAAATGTAGTGATTGCGGAGGTTTTTTTTTGAATTAAATCTTAACCCTTGGATGCAAATGATGTGGATGCATCCTGATCGTTGTTGGTGACTAGGAGTTGTCCTAGTCAGCCCTAGGATTCAAAAAAAGTTGTGTTTTATAATATATATATATATATATATATATGTATATATATATATATATATATGTATGTATGTATGTATGTATATATATGTGTGTGTATGTATGTATGTATATGTGTATGTATGTATGTATGTATGTATGTATATATACTCGTCAAAAAATATGTATATATATAAATAAATACACATATACATATATATATATATATATATATATATATATATATATATATATATATATCTCTCTCTCTCTCTCTCTCTCTCTCTCTCTCTCTCTCTCTGCTATAAAAGAGGACCTGCCACTTAGGATTGTCCTAGGTGGCAAGGTTTGTCCTAGTCACAAGTTGACTGGGACAAATCCCCAAAAAATAACCCCCATTTCCCCTTATTTACGGGTTTGTATATATATAACAATTAGTTAGTGTTATAATAAATAAGTTTAGTTTATATATAACAGTTTATTATTTATAATGTTAGTATTATACATAACAGTTTAGGAATAATGTTATCAATATACATACAGTATGTGTATTAGTTATATACCAGTACGTTGTATAAAACAGGGTATCATAACTTAATATTGTGACTAATACATTAAGAGTTATTTAATTGATAGTAAAAATCCGACTAAGCAGAAATAATCGTGCCTCCCGTTACGACCGTCTGGACACCCAACAACCCTCGATGCAAGTATTTTATTGTAAATGAATTGCAAAACCAAACTGTTCAACCTTAGTGCTGAAATCTGTTATTAATACGCATGTTGACTTTAGAACTGAATTGCATGTTTTTCCTTTAGTAGTTGCTTTCCGATTAAATGGACACGTAATAATGAAGTTGTTTGCTTGGAACAATTTACTATCTGCCTGCTAGCAAAATGGACTAAACTGGGCAGAGGATAGGACACAACCCTCGAAATACATATGTGACACCATCGAATACAGATGGGATGAACCTAGTCGAAGACTAGACAAACACTTTGGGTGGGGTTGGTCCATGTAGTAGAGTTTATAAGTGTGTCTTGTACATATTACGGCTACTTCCATACCACACTAATGGAATCAATCATCTTGATATTTTCCAGGTTAGGGATGTTAAGAAGCGTCACGGTAAACACCCGATGATAGGGTGTATCGAGAACACTTTACTCACTCTGACATGAACTTGCACGAGCACAAATAACTGAAAGTATTCAACTTACAAATGTGTTTAAATTCTTTAATGCAAATGATATGTTAAATTATTTCAGCATGCTCATACTTCAAATTACGCACTTGTTCTTCATAATTGTGTTCTGACGCTCTTCTGTTTCTGTCTCTAAGTTAGTGCTTTCATTTGCTATAAAATCTTGCCGAGCCTTTCGCTAACATATATTTCAATGAACCTATGAAATATATGTTAGGTTTAGACACGGAGTACAGTGAGGACCCCACATTCGAGGATCTGAACCAGGAGGTAGACCCCGCGGACCAGAGCTACGAGGACGCCGAGATCCTCCCTGTTGAAGACTAGAACATTGCTGCAGTCTTCCTTTATTTAGCTTTATTTATTGTTGCAGGTGTGTTGCTTTCTGAAATAAAATGTACGGCCATGCTAGGCCTAATCTATTGTGTATTTGTTTTAAACTCTGGACCAAAGTTGTAATAAACTTTTGTGTTTTTTTAGAAATGCGGTTGCAAGGACCTGATTACTTAACACAAAAACACTTATTATGCTTAAATCAAATAAGAAAGAAAAAAGTACTTCTTCTTTGCTTTGAGCATATGCGGACTCGCTCACGTTCACGCTCTCAAGTACAATGGGAAGCGAGGTGTGACAGGTTTTAGTGGTGGCCCATGCAGGTCCTCTTGCATTCTGCGAGACATTTCAGGAACAGTACAAGTATTATTACTAACCAAATCGTTTAGACAAATTCGTACACAAATGTTTACTTTGTTTTGTTTGCAGTATGACAGGACGGCCCAATACTCACAACGGGAATGGAGTCAATAGGAACTGTACTTTCGACATCCACGATCTCATGGGGGTCATGAGAGGCATGTTGGAGATCCAACATCAGCTGATTCAGCAAGGACAACAAGCTGTACAACCTACTCCAGGATCTAAACCTGGACAGTCAGGCTTCAATGTCTTCGGCGAATTTGACTACACATCAGGATCTATTGGATGCTACTAGGAAGCATGAGCTCATTATGAAGCGTAAGAAGGTGCTTCAGACCGGAGGAAGAAGACGTCCACAGGAGCCACCCAAGGGCAACTTAGGCCTACTCAAACTGTTTAATTCAAGAGGCCTGCTGCTCCTGCCAACAGTCGACCTCAGATGGTGTGCTCTCACTGCAAGCAGACTGGTCATCTCAAGAAGGACTGCAGAGAGCGGCTGAACCAATGTTTGATATGTGGAGCATCAGCACATACTACTAGGGAATGTCCTCGCCGCACCAACAAGCCGACGACTGCTGGACCTTCTGGACCTATTCAGCGTGGACCTCCTGGACCTACTCAGCATGGACCACCTCTAGCCCCACAATAGAAGGCTTATTAACAAGCGAGGCAGAACCAGCCGAGACGACAGGCATTCACCATGACGACCGCTGAGGTCAAGACTGATGAGCAAGTGATCTCTGGTAATACCTAAACCCTCCTTTTTATATTCTTATAGTATATATATGTGTGTATTGATTGTTTGCCCTTAGCTAAGGTGTTTCCCTATATTCTAGGTGTTATCTTAGTAGCCTCTCATCCGGATCTATCTCTGTTTGATTCTGGAGCCTCGCATTGCTTCATATCCCGAGGATTCGTAGAGAAGCACGCTATTTATGTCGACTCTCTACAAAATTATTGGAGCATCACTACCGGGAGTGGGGTAGTGAAAACTTCTAGTGGCTGTCGATCTTGCCTTATAGTGATCTGTGGACACGAGTTGCTTACAGATTTTATAATATTTGACATGCCAAACTTCGATGCAATATTCGGCATAGATTGGTTAGGAACTTTCTACGCTACCATCGATTGTCACAGGAAGAAGGTAGTGTTCGAAATCCTTGACCATCTGGTGTTTGAATTCGCTAGCGGAGACCGTTCACTTGGACCTATCAAGTTTCGAACCAAGCAAAACGAAATGATCATTGCATCGATGTTAGTCGAGCCTGAGAAGCCTAGAGTGGTTCGAGACTTTGCATACGTATTCCCTAAAGATATCTTAGGATTACCGCCTGATCGAGCTTTAGAGTTCACCATCAACCTTCTGCCAAACACTCAACCGATTTCGAAGGCACCTTATCGCATGGCTCCTGCGAAACTGGAAGAACTTCAAAAACAACTCGACGATCTGTTACAGAAGGGATTGATACATCACAGTGTACCTCCTTGGGGTGCGCCAGTTCTTTTGGTCAAGAAAAAAGATGGATCGAGAAGAATGTGTGTGGACTACCGAGAATTGAACAAGGTGACCATTAAGAACAAGTATCCACTACCGCTTATCGACGACATTTTTGATCAAACTCGGTGGATCGCATGTCTTCTTGAAGCTGGACTACAGAAGTGGCTATCATCAAGTGAAGGTCAGAAGTGAATACATTTCGAAGACGGCATTCCGAACCAAGTATTGGCACTACGAATTTGTAGTCATGCCATTCGGTGTGACTAACGCTCCAGCTATATTCATGAATCTCATGAATCTGATTTTCTATGAGTACTTGGATAAGTTCGTAGTGATCTTCATCGACGATATTCCGGTCTACTCAAGGAATGAAGAAGAACATGCCAAGCATCTGCAGATTGTATTGGAGACCCTGCGACGTCATCGGTTATACGCCAAGTACAGTAAGTGTCAATTCTGGCTAGACCGAGTCGCCTTCATTGGGCATATGGTATCAGGAGATAGTATTTTTGTCGATCCGGAGAAGGTTACCTCAGTTAGAAATTGGCCGACTCCTCGGTCAGCTTCAGACATCCGAAGTTTTCTCGGATTGTCTGGATATTACCGTTGATTTATCACAGACTTCTCGAAGATTGCTGAGCCTATGACTCACCTGACAAGGAAAGATATCAAGTTCATCTGGTCTGAGGCTTGTGAGCAAGCATTTGAAGAGTTGAAGAAGAAGCTAACGACTGCACCAGTTCTAGCTATTCCAGATAGAACTGGAGGATTTGAAGTTTTTTGTGACGCATCTGGCAAGGGTCTCGGATGTGTCCTACACCAGCATGGTCATGTGGTTGCGTATGCATCCCGACAGCTAAAGACTCATGAGAAGAATTATCCAATCCATGACTTGGAGTTAACTGCTGTCATATTTGCTCTGAAGATTTGGAGGCATTTTCTATTGAGCAAGCAAGTAAAGATCTACACCGACCACAAGAGCCTGAAGTACATTTTCACTCAGAAGGAGCTCAATATGAGGCAATACAGATGGTTAGAGCTTATGGTTGATTATGACATTGATCTTCAGTATCATCCAGGGAAAGTGAATGTCGTACCCGATGCATTGATCAGCTGCTACCCACGATCATGACTCTCTCAGCTCAATGGAGTCTACAGTAGGCTATGCAAGAGATGGAGATTGAAGTTATCTTACCTGGGACTTCTACAGCATTGATGAATATACAAGTCCAGTCTACTATCATGGATCGAATTAAAGTTGCTCAGACTGGAGATGCGAAGTTACGGAAGATCAAGGAGCAAGTCGAAGCTGGACTTCGTACGGATTTTCTTATCCATGAGGATGGTTCCTTGAGATATAGTAGTAGGATTTTTGTGCCTTCAAGTGATATCTGATGTGCGTATATATTTCATATATTCACGCATGTTTTCTTTTGTGTTTCTCCGTATTTTCCGCCGTCTTTTATTTGTTCTCTCGTATTTTCTCGTTTTCTTTCACTTTTCTCTGTTTCTCCATGTTTGCAGGAGATTGCCCGCGTAGGGGACGTTTAACGACGATATCTCAAGTCCCCGGAGCAACGGGAGGAGTCACGCGTGATCCAGGGGGTCAAACGACGAAGATTACATCTTTCAACCCCTCACCCGGTCGGTTGGTCATCTCCAACCGATCGGGTGATGCACGCGTGCACCACCCGGTCTCAGCCGGAGCTCAAGTGGAAGTCACCCGACCGGTTCACAGGCCGGTTCAACGGGGGCCAACTCTCTGTCTTCTCGAGCCAAATTCCAACCGATCGGGTGACTCTCACCCGATCGGTTCATCTGTAGCTGATGCTGAGGAGTCGAGACACGGGCACCCTGTTAGAAGCAATGATCTAGGATCTTGGTTTGATGATGACAAACGTGTCGGTATATCTAATGTGTGTGATCAGTATGTTTCAGGCTTGGCAAAATGATATACTTTCGATATTTGGCGGAATTGCTATTCGTATAGCACATTGGGAGAGATGGAGTGTGTGCACAAAGAAGTTTGACTGGGTCAATGGAGAGAAAAGTGGACTTAGTCAAGTCATGAGAAGTTTGACCGTTTCAGATCTTGACCGCTGTCGAAGTCGATGCTGCTTTCGAGTCACCGACGCTGATCGTCTCAAAGTCCCTCGCCGGAGAAGAAGCACTCTCGGAGGTCCACGTCGCCGTCGTTCGAAGTCGGTTAAGCTCCGCTGACGAGTTTTTCACCGCCATCCTCGAAGACCACGCTGTCGCCGCCGCATCGCTGGGTTCGCTGAAGCAACACTCGCCGTCGGAGTCGAGTGGGAAGTCGAAGAGGACTCAAAGTATCGCAATTATAATTCAAAAGAGATGCTGACGTGGCGCCTCATCAACCGTTGATTATTTAGATCCGCACGAATCTCAAAGCGTGACAAGGCAGTGTTTTTAAGTTAATTGCTGCGTGCACAGACCAAGGACAAATTGGCTTGAACTGAATTCTTTGCGCACCGACAGCCAGTTATTAAAGAGAACTGCTAAATGCACAGGCCTCTGAATTATAAGCTTTGAACTGGAATTGCTCTGCACACAGACCAGTGCATAACTTGACATCCAGGAGTCAGATTGAGACACCGCTTGCGTCAGATTGGAACTGACGACGTGCTGATTGATAGAGACGCCTACACAGACACAAACTGAGCATTTCTAAACTCTAAACTCCTTTATTTGTGTCTTAGTGTAACGTTCTCTGTAGGGGAAACTTTTACCTATTTTGTGGACTATTTTGGGACTTGTCTAGTTGGGACTAGACAAGTGGGACCCAGCTAGTTTGGGACTAGCTGGTAGAAAGCTTTGCTAGGATTGATAGTGAGAGGAAACACTGTGTGTGTGGGTACTGAGAGTCTGGCGAGTGTAGGGACGTAGAGGGTGCTCTGAGCGTGCTCTAACTTGTGACTTTGTACCTATTGCACTATACAATCTAGTATTAGCTTTGGGGGCTGGAGTAGGTCGTTGGGAAGACCGAACCAGGGTAAATCTGCTGTGTACTTTGTGTCTGCTTTTCATTACTCTGGCTGTGCTTTTTACTGTGTGTGATTTCTCGTGGGTTGCACGAGAATTTTTTTATTAGCCTATTCACCCCCCCTCTAGGCTAGGATCCAGATCCAACAAGTGGTATCAGAGCCAGTTTAGTAGATATAGCCTAGTTTGACCATGGACCACATTGATAGTGCTTTTGCTGAGGGTCAGTCTATTTCACGTCCACCTATATTTAATGGAGTAGACTATGCTTATTGGAAAAATCGTATGAGAATCTACTTGATTTCTATTGATTATAAAGCTTGGCAAATTGTTGAAAAAGGCTATAAATCACCTGTTATTAAAATTGAAAATACTGAAATGCCTAAACCTGATGATAAGTGGGATGATAATGATTGGAAGCTTTATTCTCTTAATGCTAAAGCTATGAAAGCTCTTATTTGTGCATTAGATAAATCTGAATTCAATCGTATCTCACATTGTCTAACTGCGCAGGAAATATGGCATACTTTGGAGGTGACGCACGAGGGAACGTCACAGGTGAATGAGTCTAGACTTGCACTTCTGAGCACGGAATACGAGGGATTTCGCATGCTACCATCAGAGACGATATCAGAAATGTTTGCGAGGTTCACCAGCATTGTCTACAAGTCTAGTTCGCTCGGTAAGCAATAAGCGATATTCTAGCCTTGAGCAGGTGAGGAAGATATTAAGAGCTCTACCAAGCTCTTTCAGGCCTAAAGTCACTGCCATCCAAGAAGCGAAAGATCTGTCACAGATGAGGGTGGAGGACTTAATAGGTAATTTAATGTCCCACGAGCTTGAATTGCAAAATATTGATGAAAGGGAGAAACCTGAGGAAAAGGAGAAAGCTACCAAGCCACTTGCTCTGAAAGCTGACGAAAGTGAAGATGATGATGATGACATAGCGCTAATGGTCAGAAATTTCAGAAAGTTTGTCCAGACCAAGCAAGGAAGAGCTGAAATGGCACCCAGGTTTAATCGCTTTAACTTTTTTCAGTCTTCTAAGCAAAATTATGATCAGAATACTACTAATAGAATGACTTGTTTTAAATGCAAGAAAAGAGGACATCGAATGAGGGATTGCCCACATGAGACAGCTCAGGTAGCTAAAGAAAAGGGAAAATCCAAGGTGCTTACTTGGGACATGGATAGCGAAGCTGAGAGCGAGGAGGAGGAACACGAAGCCCATTCATGCATGGCATTGATGGGAATACACAATGAGGTAACTTCTGGTAGTAAAACTGAACTCCTTACTCTTTGTAAAGAAATGCAAGATAAAATAGTAGAGCTTGAATCCACTATAGATGATTATCAAAATGAGAACTTTGAAATGCAACAATCTGAATATGAAATGTCTAAAGAGATTGAAAAACTCAAAATTGATATTGTTGCTCGTGACTCTACTATTGATACTTTGAAAAAGGAAAAATCCAGTTTTAATGATGAAGCACCTTGTATCTCTTGCCCTTCCCTGATGAATAATATTAGCATGCTTAAACTTGATTTGATTAAGCTCGAAACTGAAAAAGACTATGTTATTAGAGAGCTTAATGATAAATTCTGCATGTTGGATAATGATTTTAAAAGAAAAATGGTTGAATTTGGAAAGAAGGAAGAGGAAAACAAGAGAGCTTTTATAAGTAAATGCACATTGCTTGTGGAAGAAAATAAATTGTTGAAAACCAAAGTCTCTAATCTTGAATTGGCCATTAAGAAATTCTCTACGGGAAAACAATCGTTGGACACTATTTTAGAGAATCAATTATATGGCAATAATAGAAGAGGACTTGGTTTTGGTCTGAAAAACGTGGAAAAGCAAAAATTCAAGAAATCCCACAATGCACCTTCTATTGCAAAGAACTTACATGCAAAGTGCTTTACTTGTGATAGTGTAGGCCATACTTCATACTATTGTAAATTTAGGAACACTAAAATCAAGTTTAAACAAGTGTGGGTTCCTAAAACAATATTGGCTAACACTAGTGGACCTTGTTGGATTCCAAGGTCACACTTAACACCTTTCATGTAGGTGTGATGGAGTTTTGGCGAGGAGCGTTAAATTCAATGTTTCATTCTTTTAGCTTCTTCGTCAAAAAGCGACGAGAAGGTATAATTTTTATCCCTCTTTGCATTTCATTGCATACCTTCATAGATTTCATGTGTGCTTGTTTTTATTTTGTTTTGTATGCTTGCATGGATGATTTTTAATGTTTTTATTTCTGAAAAAAAAAATCAAAAAAAATTAAAAAAAAAATTTGTGCTTATTGTCTCCGCTTATGAATCTCTTAAGTGGTATTGCATGAATGATCAATTCTATCCCCTGTAGAAGTCAATTCATTATTGTTGTAGCTACATGAACATGATGTTATTCTTTTTAGTAGCCATGACATGTCTCATAAGTTTCAAACTTGACTTCTACACCTACATTTGCACTTTCACGAGATTTTGACTTTTTAGTGCTTTTGGAGATTCTTTTGAAGAATAATGGAAAGTGAATGTAGGAATGATTAATTTCTGAAATTTCTAAGGGATATGATGTGTTTAGCCATGAATTAAAATTGAGCACAAAAGATTTAAAAATATATATATATATTTGCTCCGTATGAAAAATGGATACACTTCATGGCTAAAACACAACCCACGAGTATCCAACTTGTGCTACATGGTTAATCATTAGCGTTGGTGTATATAACTCGTCAAGCAATGCCATCCCACATTTAAAAGTCCTTTTAGGCCATGTTTTGGGATTCGGTAACTTGAACTCATCTTTGATGAGGTGGGAAAAGTCAATCCTAGTGATATTCATGAAAAATGGAAAATGTGAATTGTTTTTGGTTGATTTTCTGATATTGAATCTCCTCTTGCACTTTATTGTCTATATCTTTTCACTTACACAAAGGTGGAGAAGTCTTGGTATGAAATTCTATGAACTTGACTTGACTATTATTTGGAATACTCATGCAAATTGCACGCAACTTCTAATAATGATTTATTTTTGCGTGATATTTTTGTGACTTCATTAAACCACTTTTGGTGATTACAAAGGGGGAGAAAGAAAAGATTTGTCGAAGATTTGTCGGTATTATTTGTTGGGAGCATGAAAAATAATGTTGAAGGGGGAGCTTGAAATATTCTTAAATACTTGTTGAAGGGGGAGCTTGAGAGAAGGGGGAGCATGCTATTGTCTTTGTTATTAGTTTGTGCACGTCATGTTGTAGTGCTTGAATATTCATCTCATGATTCATATTGCATTACACCCTTCAACACACTTCACACACCCAAACTTATTGATCAAATCTTTTATGGGTTTGTCATCACCAAAAGGGGGATATTGTTGGAAGCAATGATCTAGGATCTTGGTTTGATGATGACAAACGTGTCGGTATATCTAATGTGTGTGCTCAGTATGTTTCAGGCTTGGCAAAATGATATACTTTCGATATTTGGCGGAATTGCTATTCGTATAGCACATTGGGAGAGATGGAGTGTGTGCACAAAGAAGTTTGACTGGGTCAATGGAGAGAAAAGTGGACTTAGTCAAGTCATGAGAAGATATGTGGACCAAGTCAAATTGACTTAGGAGATTGGATTTATTCAAATCAATTTGATTTTCGATCAAATCAATTAGTTGGATTTGTGCCTATCCTTCTCCTATTCAAATACCAAATAGATCGATTCAAGTCCTATAGTTCTTCCTATTCCAATCTCATCCAATTTGAATTACAAATCAAATCTCTTATTGATTGGGACAAATCCCTAAGCGGTTGGCATTACCCTAAAAACCCTAGTCCTATTGGTATAAAAACCCTCCATCGGATTCCACTAGGGGGGCGGAAAATATTGAAAAGAAGCGGCCTACAATTTTATTAAGTGCGGCATAAGAAATATTTTTGGGGGATACCAAAATTGAGAGGTGTGCGGCAAACAAACAAAATTGTGGAAGGGCTACAATTTTATTAAGTGCGGCAATACAAAAATAATCAAGACTTTGTACGTGCTGCAAGGGAGCACGAACCATCTTCGCTGCCGCTCACCCCCGACATCCATCATCCCCAAAGCAACCAACGTTCTCATCGCCAACAAAACGCCGCACCCTCGACGGAGCAGTCGAAGCACGGGGGAGTCGAGATTACACCATCATCCCCGTAATACCAAGGCTCCTGCCTTCGTGAAGAAGAACGAGAACTTCGAGCGCCTGCTGAACGAATCCTAGGATATCATTGCTGTGGAGTTGCCCGGAGAAGACGACACCGTTGTCAGCATCACCACACCGGAGCTGCTCGCCGAAGTCGTCGTGAAGACAAGGGTCTCTCGCAACCACCGCACTCAAGTTCGCCTCGCCATTGTCGAAGAAGAAGCCACCACCGCCGCTGAAGGAGTCTCCGCCGCAGTCACTCATATTGAAGAACTTCGATCAGGCATTCGATCGAACACTTTGTGCGCGTGACTAAAAAGCTGATCCACCGCCGCCGATGCGAACCCTCGCCACCTTGAAGTCGCTGCTGCAGTAGAGAGCTCGCCGCCGTTTCAGATCTTGACCGCTGTCGAAGTCGATGCTGCTTTCGAGTCACCGACGCTGATCGCCTCAAAGTCCCTCGCCGGAGAAGAAGCACTCTCGGAGGTCCACGTCGCCGTCGTTCGAAGTCGGTTAAGCTCCGCTGACGATTTTTTCGCCGCCATCCTCGAAGACCACGCTGTCGCCGCCGCATCGCTGGGTTCGCTGAAGCAACACTCGCCGTCGGAGTCGAGTGGGAAGTCGAAGAGGACTCAAAGTATCGCAATTATAATTCAAAAGAGATGCTGACGTGGCGCCTCATCAACCGTTGATTATTTAGATCCGCACGAATCTCAAAGCGTGACAAGGCAGTGTTTTTAAGTTAATTGCTGCGCGCACAGACCAAGGACAAATTGGCTTGAACTGAATTCTTTGCGCACCGACAGCCAGTTATTAAAGAGAACTGCTAAATGCACAGGCCTCTGAATTATAAGCTTTGAACTGGAATTGCTCTGCACACAGACCAGTGCATAACTTGACATCCAGGAGTCAGATTGAGACACCGCTTGCGTCAGATTGGAACTGACGACGTGCTGATTGACAGAGACGCCTACACAGACACAAACTGAGCATTTCTAAACTCTAAACTCCTTTATTTGTGTCTTAGTGTAACGTTCTTTGTAGGGGAAACTTTTACCTATTTTGTGGACTATTTTGGGACTTGTCTAGTTGGGACTAAACAAGTGGGACCCAGCTAGTTTGGGACTAGCTGGTAGAAAGCTTTGCTAGGATTGATAGTGAGAGGAAACACTGTGTGTGGGGTACTGAGATTCTGGCGAGTGTAGGGACGTAGAGGGTGCTCTGAGCGTGCTCTAACTTGTGACTTTGTACCTATTGCACTATTCAATCTAGTATTAGCTTTGGGGGCTGGAGTAGGTCGTTGGGACGACCGAACCAGGGTAAATCTGCTGTGTACTCTGTGTCTGCTTTTCATTACTCTGGCTGTGCTTTTTACTGTGTGTGATTTCTCGTGGGTTGCACGAGAATTTTTTTATTAGCCTATTCACCCCCCTCTAGGCTAGGATCCAGATCCAACACACCCTACCGATCCCTTCACCCGATGGCGCCAAGATCCAACCGGTCACTCCAAGAACTCAACCGACCAGTTCATATGACTGGGTGAAAGTCCGCCGTTTTCTGTTTATTATCTGTAACGGATCACCCGATCGGTTGACTTGTCAACTGATCGGGTGATACAAGATCCTATAAATAGGACCCCTAGGGTTCCAGAAACGGGGGAGCTGTTAGTTTTTACTGTTTTCTCCTATTGTGACGGCTGTAATTACTTTTCTACTGTAAGTTTTCGGATCTTTCTTAAACTTTAGTATTATCTTAATTGCTCTACTACCTTCGCATTCCAATCGTCTGATTATGATTTCAACGGTTCATTTTCGTTTAGATCGCTTTTTAATGAATATTTGCGAGTAGTTCCCAAATCTGGGATTTTGGCGGAAACCCCTTCGGGGCTCTTCCCGATGCATCCATAGGGTTAGGAAATCGATAGGGATTAGGAATCTAACGGTTACGCGGGGTGTTTCATTGTCATCGGCGGGAAAAAGACCGCCTTTGACCGTTGGGCCAAGGGGGAATAAACTTGGCGGTTGACTCCCTAGCCATAGCTCACGCCCTTAGCGTAGACGCCGAATCCTTGCGCGCGGGAGTGGCAGGATGAGACATTGGCAGTTATCGTTGCGAGCTTAGTGCTCCCGGAATCGATCAGTGTTAATGGACACGGGAGTGCCCACCGATCGAATCCGGGAAGTCCGGTGTATCATCCTGGGCACTGACCGGAATATCGGGCCCATGGGATGCCGGTACCACTTTCAGAGGCAACGTCTCACCATTAGACCCTAATTCCGATCGCTATCCTACCCGTAGGCCGTATCGGCGAGAGTCGCTCGTTGGAGTGGAAACCAAAGTCCCGGGTTTATTTTCTTATTGTTCATACCTTGCATTCCTTTCCGTGACAACCCACCAACCGATTCGGGCTAGCTCGCCCACGGGGTGATTTTGGTCCTCCTTGACACAAGCACATCCTAGCCTCCATGTGTTCGACCCCCAAGCCACACTACAACATCGTGCGCTTGCGGTTACAAATATCTAAACCCCTCACACGGGTCCCCGGCCATTCGCGGCATAGCGAACCGGGGGCACACACGCGTGACACGTCAAGTTTATGGCGCCGCTGCCGGGGAGGCAACGTGCTTGTTATTTTAGGATCTCTTGAACCCTAGTGTCTAGCTCTTATCCCTACCTCGCGATAATTTTCGCACTCTACACTTTTCAATTTCACTTGGACATACTGTGGATAGTAATTGTATAGTGCTAATTGACTGAATCGCCGTGCTTCCATGGAAACTTTCGGTTCCCGTTTATGCAACCCGTGCTTTTGACGTGTTTGCCACTTGTGCAGTTCTCTCTCTCTCCTTTCGTATAAGATCCTGGCCCCACGGCGAGGATGTTGCATGCAGTTTCAGGAGACATCTGGGATCACTCTCACCATATCCGTTGTTTGGCGCATAGCTTAGCGGAATCGCTGAATACTTCGAATATACTATCCCTCCTGTCTGCCGCCGTGGAAAGTCAGAGGAGATATCGAGATACGCAGGAGCACCTTGCCACAGCAGCTCTCTTTCCTCATGATGAAGTGGCGTATGTCGACAACACTGGTCCCAAATTTAGTGAAGAAGAGTTGTCCGCGGAGTTTTGTCAGGAGAACCATCCGACCGGGTTTGTAGGCTACGCTGGACAGGAATCAATCTATCCCTTGCAAACTTCTATTGAGCATCCCCGATCTTTGGACAATGAGGAAGCTAGAAACATTTGTGGGGAGCCATCAACGATTGAAACCTGTTTTCACCTACAAGCCTTCTTCCCGGACAATTATTATGAGCCTGAAAGAGACCCGGTGCCTTCCTCGATCGCTCCCACTATACCTTGCAAAACATTGCCATGCGGAACCGCGGCCGAGGGTGAGATTCCGGATGCTGGCTTCCGAGAAATCCACGAAGAACTCCTTTCCCTTGAGGATGCTCAGCTTGAGAAGTATGCGTCGGGGCCTCAAGAAGTTGAGATGAAAGAATTACCGCCGGGGCTAAAATATGAATATTTGGGAGCTGGCTCGACCCTTCCGGTCATAGTCAACTCTTCACTGCCCGAAGACCAAATGACCAAACTTCTTGGTGTTTTAAAAAGATTTAAAGGAGTTTTCGGATATGCAATTGAGGATTTAAAAGGGGTTAGCTTAGGCCTCTGCTCACACAGAATTCTGCTTGAAGATGAGCAAGCCTCCTCGATTGAGCCACAGCGGAGGCTGAATCCCATAATGATGGAAGTTGTAAAGAAGGAGATTGTTAGGCTTCTACATGCCGGTATTATATACCCTATCTCCGATAATCGCTGGGTTAGCCCGGTGCACGTCGTACCCAAGAAAGGAGGAATGACGGTGGTTCGCAATGAGAAGAACGAGCTAATACCAACGAGGACCGTCACGGTGTACATGATGTGCATTGACTATAGAAAGCTGAACAAGGCTACGAGGAAGGATCATTACCCTCTCCCCTTTATTGACCAGATGCTCGAGAGACTGGCGAAGCATAATTATTTCTGTTTCATGGACGGGTATTCAGGATTTCTTCAGATCCCTATTCATAACGATGACCAGGAGAAGACGACTTTCACTTGCCCATTCGGGACGTATGCCTATAGAAGAATGCCGTTCGGACTTTGTAACGCCCCTACTACATTCCAAAGACTCATGTCCGCTATCTTCTCCGACTACTCCCAAGACATCATGGAAGTTTTCATGGACGACTTCTCCGTCTATGGAACTAAGTTTGACTCGTGCCTCAGTAATCTAACTAAGGTCCTTGAGAGATGTCAGGAAAAGGGACTAGTCCTAAACTGGGAGAAGTGCCACTTCATGGTCCAAGAGGGAGTTGTGCTGGGGCACGTCATCTCTTCGAGGGGAATAGAGGTTGATAAGGCTAAAGTTGAAGTGATTGAAAAGCTTCCACCACCGCTCAATCTTCGAGGAGTCCGTGGTTTCTTAGGACACGCGGGATTCTATCGCCGCTTCATAAAAGACTTCTCGAAGATTTCCAGACCGTTGACACAACTCCTCGTGAAGGACGTGCCTTTCGTCTTCAGCGAGGAGTGTATGGAGGCCTTCCGCACTTTGAAGCAAGCTTTGATTTCCGCGCCCATAATACAGCCACCGAACTGGAATATACCCTTTGAGCTGATGTGTGACGCAAGTGATTATGCGGTTGGTGCCGTCTTGGGGCAGAGGAAGGATAAAAATCTTCATGTCATATATTATACGAGCAAAACCCTTGATGCCACCCAAAGAAATTATACTACCACGGAAAAAGAATTGCTCGCGATCATCTACACCATGGATAAATTCCGACAATATCTCGTAGGCGCCAAGGTGATCGTGCACACGGATCACGGGGCTCTTAAATACCTACTGAGCAAGAAAGAAGCTAAGCCACGACTCATTAGATGGATTCTCCTCCTCCAGGAATTCGACCTGGAAATCAGAGACAAGAAGGGGGCGGAGAATGTTGTTGCCGATCACCTGTCCAGGATGCCCACTCTCGATTTAAACGCTACACCGATCGATGATTCACTCCCTGACGAGCATCTCTTCTCTGTCTCTTCCTCCTGGACCCCCTAGTACGCCGACATCGCAAATTATCTGGCTTGTGCCATCGTCCCCCACAATGTGAGCTTTCAGCAGAAGAAGAAATTTTTCCATGAGGTCCGCAAATTTTATTAGGATGACCCCCACCTATACAAAACCTGCAATGATGGGGTGATACAAAGATGCATCCCTGAAACTGAGGCGACCTCCATCATTTCCCACTGCCATGGGCAGCAATGTGGAGGGCACGCGAGCACCTACAAGACCACCGCAAAAATTCTCCAAAGCGGATTCTACTGGCCTACACTCTTCAGGGACACACATGTTTATATCCAAGCCTGCGATAAATGCCAAAGAGCTGGGAATATCTCCAAAAGGAATGAGATGCCTCAACACTACATCCTGGAGATAGAAATCTTCGATGTATGGGGGGTGGACTTCATGGGACCGTTCCCTTCCTCCTCGGGGAACCAGTATATCTTGGTGGCTGTAGACTACGTGTCGAAATGGGTTGAAGCGATGGCCAGTCCAACCAACGATTCCAGAGTGGTGGTCAAGTTCTTTAAAATCAACATCTTCCCACGGTTCGGTGTACCTCGTGTCCTGATCAGTGACGGAGGGAGCCACTTTATAGAGAAGAAATTCGAGGCCCTCTTGAAAAAATACGGGGTACAACACCGGGTGGGGCGTTCCTACCACCCGCAGACCAGCGGTCAGGCGAAAATCTCTAACCGGGAGATTAAAAGCATACTAGAAAAGACGGTGGCCAATTCTAGAAAGGACTGGTCATCAAAGCTTCCTGACGCGCTTTAGGCCTACAGGACGGCATTTAAAACTCCTATCGGCACAACTCCCTACCGGCTTATCTATGGCAAAGCTTGCCATCTTCCTGTGGAATTGGAGCATAAGGCATTTTGGGCAGTTAAGAATCTGAACTTCGACACTAAGAAGGTAGGAGTGCACCGGCAGTTACAACTCAACGAGCTCGATGAAATCCGGCTCAATGCCTATGAGAACGCCAAGATCTACAAGGAGAAGCTGAAGCGGTGGCACGATAAGCGAATCTTGAAGAGGGAATTCAAAGAAGGGGACTTAGTTCTCCTATTCAACTCAAGGCTGAAGCTCTTTCCTGGAAAACTCAAGTCAAGGTGGTCGGGACCGTTCCGCGTCACCAAGGTTTTCCCGTATGGGGCTATTGAGATAATGGGAAGGGATGAGCCGTTTAAAGTCAACGGACAGCGTCTGAAACATTATGCAGTTGGAGAACCAGAATTCTCTCCGGTCGGATCCCCAACGAGCGACAACTCTTCCTCTAACCCTCCTGATCCTAATTGACCACCGCTAGAGGCGTCGAGCTAAACGACGTTAAACGAAAGCGCTCCATGGGAGGCAACCCATGTTCTAAACCTATGCTACGTTTTTTAGGATTTTTTTACTTTATTTTTCTCTATTTTTATAAATAAATCCAGCCGAAACAACTTCCGTGACGGAACTCAGGCGATTCTTGGGTTTTGCAGAAAACAAGGCCTTAACCGATCGGGTGAGTTCCCACCCGATCGGTTGGGATGTATCAGATACAAGCCGCATCTGTCCCCAAATGAACCGATCGGGTGAAGAATGGAGAGACCGGGTGACAGACCGGGTGATCTGGGGAGAAGTCTCGGAAAATTTTTGGGAAATATCAACCGATCGGTTGAGTTAGAGCGCGATCGGTTGAGGCGACCGGGTGAGCAACCCCCAATTCTCGGGAAAAATTTGGGAAATGGTCAACCGATCGGGTGACTATTCACCCGGTCGGTTCACCTGTAGCTATTGGCCGACAGGAAACTTTCGAAATTGGCCTAACCGATCGGGTGAGAACTCACCCGATCGATTTAGTTTCACCCCTATAAATACCCCTACCGCACGATGACAGCCACCCGACCCCCGAAAATCCCCTTCACACGGCTACACACTCTCCAACTGTCGAATCGACCTTCTCCACCCAACATACTGCCCCTAAACCCTCATCTCCTCCACCCTCCCACACATCCCCACATCCATCACCTCCCTCACCACATTCTTCTCCTCCCTCATCTATTCCCATCCTGGTATCCACTTCCCCCCTCCCAACCACTTCCATCGCACCCACGCTACCTCCTCCCTCCTCCTCCATCACTTCGTATGTGCGTCGGAAGAAATTGCCGGTGCGCTCCAAATCTCTCCCACCACCACCCACTACCGTCACCACCACATCTTCTTCCCCCATCTCTATTCCTTTCACCACCGCCTTGTTCGCCGTCCTACACCACCACCCACCTCCACCGACACTCCTCCCATCGTTCACACCACCGCTACACCTATCCCTCCACCTCTTTCCCCACTTCTCCGCACACCCCCAGCCTCCCCCGACCACCCAGCCACACCCTCTTCCAAGGAGGGCGAGGATTCACCCTCTCCTGCATTCTGATTTCTCTCTTTTCCGATTTTCCCCTAGCATATTTCTGCATCACATTGATCATATCATTTTGCTAGCATTGTCATGTTCAGCTTGGGGGAAATCGACTTTTGTGTGCATGTTTTCATGTGTAGTGTCGTGTGGTTTTATTTCTATTTTCGTGTCATGTGGTTTGATTTTGATTTTTCTTTATTTTCAGTTCCATCTCTGTGTTTTTCTCGTTTTTATTCCTTTTTGTGTCGGTGCGTATTCCCCTCCATCTTCATTGCCCTCCCGTACTCACTCATATTGCATTGAGGGCAATGCAAGCTTCAACTTGGGGGAGTCGCACTGTGTGCGCCATTTGAGTCTTTCTTTTTCGTTTTTGTGTCGTTTTCATCGTGTTTTTTATTTTTTTCCTTTTTTCTCTTCTCTTCTTTTTATCTCTTTCTCCTAGAGATGAACCCTATGATGAATCACCACAAAATCACACACACCTAGCATGGCATCGATAATCACATTCACTAACCCTAGGATTTCGAGTTCTCTTGCATTTCACGCATCGTGGGTCCACTTAGCTTTTTGTGAGCCGTGCGTCGTGCCTAGTTGTTTGGTGTGCTTCTACTTTGTGATTTTACTTTATATACCTGTCCAGGAATGACCCCTAGATTATCATGCTTCGATTTGAATATGCGGTATTTATTTTCCCTGTCTGCTTCTGCATGCTATATATATATCGGGTACTTCATTTTGCATGTGTCAGGATTCCACAATTAAGGACTAGGACAACCCATTTAGCCTATGCTCTATTTAGCGAGAATAGTTTCCTTTGCCCAAGTGTTTAGATTTCGACTTCTTTTTTGTTTTACTTGGTGCAAATCCCCTCGTCGTGTACCGTTCTCCCACTTGGGAGAGTACACATGTGTATAGCCAAAAACCCAAAAATCCAAAAAAAGAGAAAAGAAAAGAAAAAAACCCAAAAAGAAAAGAAAAGAAAAATTTTGTATAGCCAAAAAGCCAAAAAAAAATACAAATACCCAAAACCCAAAAAAATTTCAAGTGTGAATATTTTTCCTATCTACCGAGAATAAAGGGAAGGCGAGAATTTGCACCGAGTGTTCTACTCCACATCATCTCAACCCCCATCGTTTTCGAAAACACTTGGCTTAGGAACTTTTTAGCTAGTATCTAGGCTATAGTGGCGTGATTTCCTTAACCCTAGTTTTGGAATCCCCGATGCATGATACGCTTCTATTCTTATACTCTTCTCATGCATGCTTGAACTAATATTCACCGCAATTTCAAATTCGAATCGGTATTTGGGTCATTTCTTGGATTTGCGTATATGAGCTTATAGCACATTGTAGAAAGCGACACCATTTGCTAGCACACGACCGCACTCACACGCGCTTCACCGCGTGGGCCCACGACACTTATTTGGACTCATTTTCCTAGGTTTAGTGATGTGATTTGACATTTGCTTGCTTGGTGTGTCGTTTTTGATTTTGTTGGCTCTGACGGACGATCTAGGATATAGAGTTTTCTTTTTCTCTCTTTCTCTCTATTTTTCCCCTCCGAGCTCCTACTCTCACTCGTCTTCCTCGAGGACGAGGAAGAGTTTAGCTTGGGGGATTTTGACGTGCGTATATATTTCATATATTCACGCACGTTTTCTTTTGTGTTTCTCCGTATTTTCCACCGTTATTTATTCGTTCTCTCGTATTTTCTCGTTTTCTTTCACTTTTCTCTGTTTCTCCATGTTTATAGGAGATTGCCCGCGTAGGGGACGTATAACGACGATATCTCAAGTCCCCGGAGCAACGGGAGGAGTCACGCGTGATCCAGGGGGTCAAACGACGAAGATTACATCTTTCAGCCCCTCACCCGGTCGGTTGGTCATCTCCAACCGATCGGGTGATGCACGCGTGCACCACCCGGTCTCAGCCGGAGCTCAAGTGGAAGTCACCCAACCGGTTCACAGGCCGGTTCAACGGGGGCCAACTCTCTGTCTTCTCGAGCCAAATTCCAACCGATCGGGTGACTCTCACCCGATCGGTTCATCTGTAGCTGATGCTGAGGAGTCGAGACACGGGCACCCAACCGATCCCTTCACCCGATGGCGCCAAGATCCAACCGGTCACTCCAAGAACTCAACCGACCGGTTCATATGACCGGGTGAAAGTCCACCGTTTTCTGTTTATTATCTGTAACGGATCACCCGATCGGTTGACTTGTCAACCGATCGGGTGATACGAGATCCTATAAATAGGACCCCTAGGGTTCCAGAAACGGGGGAGCTGTTAGTTTTTACTGTTTTCTCCTATTGTGACGGCTGTAATTACTTTTCTAATGTAAGTTTTCGGATCTTTCTTAAAATTTAGTATTATCTTAATTGCTCTACTACCTTCGCATTCCAATCGTCTGATTATGATTTCAACGGTTCATTTTCATTTAGATCGCTTTTTAATGAATATTTGCGAGTAGTTCCCAAATCTGGGATTTTGGCGGAAACCCCTTCGGGGGCTCTTTCCGATGCATCCATAGGGTTAGGAAATCGATAGGGATTAGGAATCTAACGGTTACGCGGGGTGTTTCATTGTCATCGGCGGGAAAAATACCGCCTTTGACCGTTGGGCCAAGGGGGAATAAACTTGGCGGTTGACTCCCTAGCCATAGCTCACGCCCTTAGCGTAGACGCCGAATCCTTGTGCGCGGGAGCGGCAGGATGAGACGTTGGGAGTTATCGTTGCGAGCTTAGTGCTCCCGGAATCGATCAGTGTTAATGGACACGGGAGTGCCCACTGATCGAATCCGGGAAGTCCGGTGTATCATCCTGGGCACCGACCGGAATATCGGGCCCATGGGATGCCGGGTACCACTTTCAGAGTCAACGTCTCACCATTATACCCTAATTCCGATCGCTATCCTACCCGTAGGCCGTATCGGCGAGAGTCGCTCGTTGGAGTGGAAACCAAAGTCCCGGGTTTATTTTCTTATTGTTCATACCTTGCATTCCTTTCCGTGATAACCCACCAACCGATTCGGGCTAGCTCGCCCACGGGGTGATTTTGGTCCTCCTTGACACAAGCACATCCTAGCCTCCCTGTGTTCGACCCCCAAGCCACACTACAACACCGTGCGCTTGCGGTTACAAATATCTAAACTCCTCAGGCGGGTCCCCCAGCCATTCGCAGCATAGCAAACCGGGGGCACACACGCGTGACACGTCAATATCATAGATGAGATACTGAATGAAGCACACGACTCTCCCTAATCTATTCATCCTTGTGGTACCAAGATGTACAAGGATCTTCGTCTGAATTTTTGGTGGCATGGAATGAAGAGGAGCGTAGCTTGCAGTGTCGTCAAGTGCGTCATGTGTCATCAAGTGAAGGCCGAACATCATCGCACTGCTGGATTGCTTCAACATCAGCCTATTTCGAAATGGAAGTGGCAGCACATCACTATGGATTTCGTGACAGGACTGCCTCGGATTGCTAAGCAGAATGATGCGATTTAGGTGATCGTTGATCGATTAACCAAATCGGCACACTTTATACCATTCCGATTGGGATAATCTACAGAAATACTTGCGAAGAAGTATATGGAGGTAATGATCTATCTTATGCCTTTACGACTTATCTTATGCCTTTATGACTTCTTCTAGTATACAGTGTGATGTAATTGATAACCGTGCAGGAGATTGTTCGATTGCATGGAGTTTCAGTGAGCATCATCTCTGACCGGAACACCAGATTTACATCTCAATTTTGGAAGAGTCTGCATACCAATCTGGGTACCAGTCTTAGCTTCAGCACTACGTATCACCCATGGACCGATGGACAATCAGAGCGTACTATCCTGATATTGGAAGATATGTTACAAGCTTGCATGCTGGATTTCAAAGGCTCGTGGGAAGATCATCTGCATTTGGTGGAGTTTGCTTACAACAATAGCTACCAAGCCAGTATTGGCATGTCCTTGTTTGCTGCACTCTATGGAAGGAAGTGTCGGTCCCCGTTGAGTTGGGATGACATTGGTGATCGAGAATTATTAGGTCCAGTGATGATAGTTGAGACCGTGGATGTAGTGCATAATATCAGAGACAAGTTACACAATGCACAAGTTTGGTACAAGCATTGGGCTGATGCCAAGCGCCGTCACTTGGAGTTTCAACCAGGATATCATGTCTTCCTGAAGATATCTCAAAACAGAGGAGTGATACGATTTGGAAAGCGATGGAGGTTTAGCCCGAGATTCATTGGACCATTTGATATGTTAGAGCGAGTTGGAGAAGTTGCCTATCGATTAGCTCTACCGCATTCATTGGAGGGAGTTCATAATGTTTTCCATGTCTCCCAACTGTGTCGTTACGTCAGTGACCCTACTCATACGGTTGACTACTCCGAGATTATTGTTCAACCAGATCTGACCTACGAGCAGCAGCTAGTTCAGATCTTGGACCAACGACAGAAGGCCCTCAGGAATAAAGTCGTCGATTCTTGTTAGAGTGATGTGGCGTCACAGAGCACATGGGGAATCCACCTGGGAACGGGAAGAGGAAATGCGTGAGCGCTATCCTCATTTATTTCCTGAACCCTAGCTGATAGAATTCTGGGGGCGGAATTTTAATAAGGTGTGTAGGATGTAACGACCGGTATTTAACGTACGTATTTCGTACGTGCATTATTGATGTATTGAACTATGTGATTATTTGTGTTATGATTTTATTAACTTATTTACATAGCATGTATCTGAGATCTGATACCGTATTAACGATCCACTCAACCCCGCGATCACGCTACCACTAATTTCATCATTTTTGGACATCATTGATGCGTAGTGGCAACATCGTAATAACTAGATTATTTGTAACCATATCGATCTTTCTCCGTAATAACTAATTTCATCATATATGCTGATAAATGTATATACATATATACATGTATATACATATATATGTATATACATATATACATGTATATACATATATATATATACATATATACATATATATATTTATGTATATACATATATACATGTATATATGTATATATACATATATATGTATATGCTGATAAATGTATATACATATATAAATGTATATATATATATATATGTATATACATATATATGTATATATCTATTCTATAAAATAGGGATGTTATCAAGAGAAATTGGACAAGAGAAATTGGACAAGAGAATTTGGACAAAAGTATATACATCCATATATACATATACATACATACATATCTATTATATAAAAGAGGGATGTTATCAAGAGAAATTGGATAAGAGAATTTGGATAAGAGAAATTGGATAAGAAAAATTGGATAAGAGAGGAGATTTTGAGGGATAAGAGAGGAGGTGGGTAATTTTGCACATACTACCCTGGTTTTTGCATTTTTGCCCTTGGACCCTCCACACACACACCCACACTTTTTATTCTCTCCCCCATTCCGAACATTTTTTCCATATATACATATACATACATATACATACATACATATCTGTTCTATAAAATAGGGATGTTATAAAGAGAAATTGGATTAAGAGAAATTGGACAAGAGAAATTAGATAAGAAAATTTGGACAAGAGAAATTGGATAAGTGATGAGATTTTGATAGATAAGTGAAGATGTGAGGAATTTTGTGATGAGATTTTGAGAGATAAGAGAAGTGGTGGGGAATTTTGCATATACAACCACGGGTTTTGAATTTTTGCCACTGGACCCTCCCCACACACATACCCACACTTTTTATTCTTCCTCCCTTCCCGACCAGTTTTTCCAGTCCACGTGCACGTGTGCACGGGTTATTTGCTATACATATATATGTATATATGTATATACATATATATATATATATATATATATATATATATATATATATATATATATATATATGCTGATAAACCTTAATAAGTTTTAAGGAAATCTTAATTAAATCCTAATTGAATTTGAAATCCTAACTAATATTAGCCAAAACATCTCAACAATAATATTCCTCTAAAATCTAGTGATCCTAACTGAATTCTCAATATCCTAACTAAATGTTTCTTTCTCTAATAAAAAAAATTAAATTAATAAATTTTTAACAATAAAACTACCCGTAACAAAATCCAACCCAACGTCATTACTTTTTTTTGCATGCGGATAACCCTCATCCCACGCCCTCAACCACTCAACCGCATCCCCCGTCCGAACGTAACCCATGCATGATCTCATGCATGATACTCGAAACAAACCCATGCATCTCCTCCCCATGCACGTGACTTAGGGCGTGTATAACTCATCTACCCATGTCGCTGATCCGAAGGATCCCAACAAAACCCATGCAATCTCGCGCATGCGAGATACTCGCAACGACCCACATGATTTTTCTCCCTGCACGTCTCTTTCATCTTCGTTCTCCCTCTCTTTCTTCATAAAACCCATGGCGTCCCCTTCCTCAGCCTCACAACTCCGACCTCGCAACCCCTCCTCGAAACCATGTGCCTTCCTCCGCAACCCAAACCCATAGCCTCCTCTCTCCAAAGCCCTGCCACTCAAGCTTCCGACCCTGACAGTAACCCCCGATGCCTCTCATCCAAACCTGACTCCCCCTCCTTTCGTCAAAACACAACAGCCCAACGTCGCCGCCATATCCCCTACATCAACCCTCCCCACTGCACAGACCCGCTGCCACCGCATTTTCCTCCCCAAGACTCGTCGCGACCCAACCCCCTGTGACCCCCCTCAAAACCCAAGCGTGTTTGTTCTTGGGTTCAAGATTAACGTTGTTTTGATGATGATCAATACATTATATTAGTGTGCTAATCATCTTATGTTTTAGTCTCAGTTTATCTTAATGATTATATTATTATGAGACAAAGCATAATGCTTGGAGGATATTACAAGGGATATCTTAAATACCTCCAAAAGTGATGGAGTGCTCAAGCTTGGATGAAGTCCTGAAGATCATCTACTGAAGCCAAAGCTTGGAGCATGATGATAGATGGACATCTAGAGGAGCAATGACAAAGCTTGGAGCTTGATGAAGGGAAGCTCATCAAGGGGTGCCAAAGCTTGGAGATGATTGGGAGCATCAAGGTATCGTGAGCTTGAAGACTTAGACTCTAGGAGATGCAATATGTAATACATGTAATTTCTATTACTTGCATTTCTCTTTTTGAGTCTAAGATTATTGTAATGCCTTGATAGATGGTCATACTCTCATACATATGCATTTAACCATCTTAGTGAGCCTTAGGATTATCATAGAATCCAACCCAATAGATTCATCTTGCCTAAAGACTCAATTGGAGTCTCTGGCTCTCCAACAGTCGCCTGATGAAAGTTTTACAGTCGACTGGGTGATTTCCAGTCGCCTGTCGAGCCTTCTACAGTCGACTGTGGTGCAATACTCAAGTCAACATTTTTATTGACTCTTCTTGAGCTTTTCGCATCAGTCGACTGATGTTCAATTTATTGTCGCCTGTGAATTAGTCGACAGTCGACTGTGTGCATCTTGCATTTTTGGGCTTTATCCCAATTTGCAAGACAGTCGACTAATGAAGTTTTTACAGTCACTTGTATATTTACAGTCACTTGTGAAATGGCCATCAGTCGTCTGAAAGGCGTAAGTGCGAAAATTGCATCTCTCTCTGTTTTACTTCCATCCCTGCTGTAGTCGCCTGATGAAGGATATACAGTCGACTGTCTGTTATACAATCGCATGTGTAGTCTTCTACAGTCGACTGTCCTAGCTCAGATTATAGCCGTTTGGATTTTTCTAGCCGTTGAACAGTCTGACTGTCATTTGTTCATCAGTCGAATGTCTGGGCCGTAAACTGCCAAAATCTAGCCGTTGCAGATTTCTTCCCTTTGGGTTTTTGGCTGGTTTTATGGGTTCCTTTGGGCTTCATATATATAGGAGTTGGCTTACTTCATTTAGAACTCTTGGAAAATATTGAATATCTTTGAGAATCAATAGACACTCCTAATCTCTCCCATTCCCTCATTTAGAGCTTCAATCTTATGCTATAGCATCTAAGCTCTGGGAAATTTCTCCAAGGGATTTCAATCTCATTCCTTTTCTTGGAGAACATATTTCTTCTCTTCATTTCATACACTCAAGTGAGAAGTGTTAGGATTCATTCCTAGAAGAGAGAGAGAGAGAGAGAGAGAGAGAGAGAGAGAGAGAGAGAGAGAGAGAGAGAGAGAGATCATTAAGTGCAATCAAAGACTTATCTCAAGCACTTGAGTTTCACTTGCATGCCTTCTTCTTCACATTGGTAAGATCATATCAAGGCAAGGTAAGTGTTATTTCGTTTCACCTTTGTGATAACCCTAATTCTCTTTGTGGGAATTAGATAATCTCTTTGTGGGAGTATGATCGGTCCATATTTTACACCTTTTTTCTGCATGTTTTCACGCCATTTCGATTGCTCATATTGTGATTTTCACAAGTATTCGACAATATTGCGATGCTTTTCACTATTTCTTGTTTTTGTCAGATTTTAGGAAATATAGAGCGATCGGGAACAAAAATGAGCTTAAAGGACTTGCACATGTACCGGAGCCTCGCCCATGGCTCTATCGAGGAGCTAACGACGATGGAAGATGTGTGGAAGAAGAAGAAACTCCATAGGAGCGACGAGGAGGAGAAATGGAGAAGATTGGACATTTACAGCATGTCACTCGGCCGAGTGGAGTACTCACTCGGCCGAGCAAGAAGACCGCTCGGCCGACCCGACCGGACACGCTCCAACAGAAAGAATTGGGCGTGCACTCGGCCGAAGGACGATATCCCACTCGACCAAGTATGAAGATCGCATCGGCCGAGTGGCATGGAAAATACACCATCAAAAAGGGCCGACTTACTGGAAATGTACAGGCTTTTGACGGTTCCGACTCGGCCGAACAAGAAATGCCCCCCGGCCGTGTGAGTAAAGCCACTCGACCGAGTCACCTCTGAAGACAGACCCCCCAAGACCCCTGACTTACTGGAATTTTACAGGGTCTATCACTCGGCTGAGTAGAGAAGCCCACTCGACCGAGTAGAGAAGTCCACTCGGCCGAGTGACGCCGAGGACACACAGCGCCCATAATTTCAGACCGCCTCTTACTCTTTTGAAATCTGCTATCATTCCAGCCATCAAAGTATTTTTCTCATATTTTTTATGGATAGTACACTTCATGACGATTCCAACGCCGCCAAGAACGCGCAAATCGGAGGTCGGATGAAATCTGGGGAATTTCTACAAATCGACGCTGCAGTGCTGGAATTTTCACTCGGCCGAGTGAGCTTTCCCCACTCAGCCGAGTCGTAACTTGCCCAGAATCCAAGTTGTACGCAGACTGTGTTTCGGGCGCGGGTTTCAGAGGTTTTTTGGGGGAGTTTTGCTAGGGTTTTTGGGGACTATTTAAGGGGGTTTGTAGCCGTCATTGAGAGAGGTTCGCATTATGTTTTCTTAGAGTCTATTTTAGAGGTTAGGTCATACCCTAGGCCCCCTCTTGTATCAAAAAGTTTGTATTTGGATTGAAGATCTTCATCAAAGCTAAGTATTTTGTTCTTGCTATTTGAATCTTTGTTTTTCTATCTTTTTGTATGCAAGCAATGATTTTTATTGATTCTCATATCGTTATTGCTATGCTTGAGTAGATTTTATTGTTCTAGGGTTTGGGGATGAACCCTATGGATCCAATTTCAGATTTTTGATCAATGGTTTCATATGTTGCTAGAATTGCTAAAGGGGTTAGGTTGTGATTGATTTATTGCAGATAGCTAGGAATTTCCATCGATTGGGGTTTGCAAGAGATTGGATTCTAATCGATGGGAAGGCCTAGATATTCGATTTAGGTTTATAATCGAAATCCACTAGATTTGGTTTGCAAGAGATTGGACCAAAGCTATCATTTTTATTATAAATCTATACCCATATTCGTTTGCAAGAGATTGGACGAATACGAACTATCACAACCTAGATCGTGACTCGAGTTTGCACGAGAGTGGGCTCGAGGAGCGATTGAACGATGATGTCGATCCTCATGCTATTGTATTAGGTTAGGGTTTGCAAGAGATTGGGCCCTAACTTAGGTTGCTATAGACCGGCAATCGCGCAAGAGCATGAGCTTGGTTCTCTATTCAGTTACGACTAGTTCACCTCAATTCAAGTCTAGTAATATTGAGATTCAATGTTTACAAGGATGAATGACGATCCGTAGTGGGGATTCCCTAGCTCTAGACTCTTTTATTATATTGTATTTGAATCGATACTTTATCCGACCTCTTTATCACCGACACCGACATCCACCACCATTTCCATAATATAATTCCATAACCATCTCCACCAATAAAACATTCGTAGTCTACCCAACCTAGGATAGATTGGAGCCAACACCACCTCCTCATGTTCGATACCCGCTCGCCACTTGACCGTGCGCTTGCGGTAAAACTACAATCGTTCTCCGGGTGTATATCCGGGGCCGACCAAGTTTTTGGCGCCGTTGCCGGGGATTTATCTCTGTGCATTTGTGCCATACTAGGTTGTGCTCTTTGGTTGCATTTTGGAGCGATCAAGTTTTTGGCGCCGTTGCCGGGGAGGTGTTTTCCGTCGGGTGCCAATTTGTCACAATTAGGTTGATTAGACTACATTAAAAAAACAAAAAAACATTGAGAGAGATTTTTTTCCCACCACCTGCTACTATTATTATCTTTATCTCTCTTTGTACCACTGACTTCTTTTCCAGGTTGTTTACTTTGCTTGATCAGGTATAGTTGTTGCAGCGATGGTGCTTCCAAAGAAAATGCGAGTGGGCTCTATACAATCCTACATGTATCTCGCTACATTCTATCAGGCTGATGGAGAATCCTTCGGGGAAGCCTTGTCTAGGTTTGAAGGAATGTTAGGAATGTTCCAGATGGAGGCAGACCATGAGTGGAATGACTCCACGCTATTTGATATCTTCACTAGAAGGCTAAAGGGACCCTCACGTGAGTTTCTGAAGAAGATGCAATTGGGAAAGTTCATTGATCTACAGTTGGCAGCAGCCTTGGAGCAAATGATAGATGATGCTCGATCTACCAGTTCACTTACCGTTACGGTAAGTAAACCATACGACCAAGTATTCATCGATTTTGTTATGGCTAATGTCTCTGGTGCAGGTACTATCATAGATGGAGTGTATGCTTCACTTGAAGGTGATCATATCCACCTTTACACCATTAACACTCCACAAATAGAGACATCTGAGTTGCCAAAGGAGGACACATATATGGACCTATTGAGAAATATTGTTGACGTAGTTCGAGAAACCGGTCCATTGACAATAACGGCGGGTGATCCTTTTGAGCTCGAATTTCAAAACTTTATTACTCATTGTATCTCTTCCACAGGCACAATTGATGATGGAGTCTATGCTCTAGTTGAGGGGCACAAGACCCACTTTTATACCGCGGTCAAGATACATGAGCCCATAGAGCCACCTGTACCTACTATTGAGGAGGCCAAGCCATGCAATCGGGTGCCTCGATCTACAGGACAGAAACAAAGAAGGAGGCATGAAAAGGAGATGATGACGTTTACATTGACTTCTATACCTGAGGAGCCTGAGGAGGATGTCCACGTTCAGCTTGAGGGAGAGTCAGCTTGTGCCATCGTCGCTCCCCCTTGCCACCCACATGAGCCAGAGCTTGCTTTTGAGGAGGCCTTACATGCGGAGCCAGAGCTTGTCATCGAGGAGGCCGTGCATTGGGACGAGGACACAGCCATTCATGAGGATCCCAAGCATTACCCTCCTCCTTTCGAGCTACCGCAGCCACCTCTACTTTCTATAGAGGCTGAGCATCCCTCAGAGGCCCACCCTTCCACTGACACCGAGGACAATCCCACAGAGCTTATGGCTCCCCTTCAGGGAGATCTCTTTACTCCCTCGCCCTTTATATTTGATTCCCCTCCCGTGTATGATGCTTGCTATGATTCAGATTTTGACGACTCATTGCACCTTTTGCAGGATTTATGTACATATGATCAAGAGATACGATGGGACGTATACGAGGAGGAGAGCGAGGAATTAGCACCCATGGATGCTATTGATTATGATCAGGAGGTGCGATGGGATAAGTCTGACATTGATGATGAGTTGCCTGATGAAACCCACGCTTATATGCCGAAGCTACCTGAACAACCTGAGGCGAATAACAAGGAGTTGATCGACATGGTATACGAGAGTAGAGATTTATTTCCAGGGAAGTGTTATCAACCGTTTTTAATTTTAAATACTTATGTTGATGACCCTCTTTGGAATACATTTATTTTGGGGAAGAATTATCCACATCAGATTGATGCGGCTTATCTCTTGCAGGGTACAGGTGGAGTCCTTGGAGAGATGCTGGAAGCCGTATTGCTAGAATCTGATGGAGTCCGTGGACATACGTGTCTAGTGAAGCCACGGAAGGAGCAGTTGGAGCAGTTGCCTGCACCGGCAAAGATACTAGATCCGTCTTTTGCTATAGGTGATATCAATCCAGTAGTGTAGAAATTTTTATGCTTTAAATAAACACGAATCCTCTCGACAGTGAGAGGACCGTATAGATTTGCTTGAATAAATATCACCTCATATGACGGCAACAAAATTTTTTTTACACCCCAAACCCATTATATATATTAATTTCCCTCTTCATATTTTGATACGCCACATCCTTTTGCTCACCACCATCGAGCATTTCTTTCAAGTGAATACTCACTTTCTTATTCATTTGACTTGATCATGCTTTGCAAAGCCATGACATTTTTGATTGAGTCATTTGAATAGGATTGTTTGGTATAAGCTTGGGGGAAAGCGCTCTCATGCATCATTGCATGTGCAAGTAGTTGCATTAGGATTTCATGTCATTCATTTCATCATTTTTCATTCACCCCCCTATTATTATCGTGGTTCCTCATATTTTTCCTTTTATGATCACATTGAGGACACTGTGAAGTTTAAGCTTGGGGGAGTACATTTCCATGACATCTAGTTGCACTTTTACTTTATTTTAGGGTTTTTTTTTTAATTTTTCAAAATTTTTGCATCATCTTTTTGATTTTCCCATCTTATTTTCCTTTTATGTGTGGTCATGCATCATGTTGTGTGCTTGTTTTTCTTTTCTTTTCTCTCTTTTATTTTTTATTTCTTTATTTTCCTTTCTATTCTTTTGCTAGATTTGTTCCTTATGATGATATATCTTATTGCTTTAGTAGCCATCACGATGCTTATTATTCCATGCCATGCTACTTAGAGTATTCCATAGTCTTGCTATTCACATATGCTTGCAAATCTATTTCTTTCGATGATTCCTCTATATGAATGCATGATATTTATTCAAACTGAATGTATGGATTAGTGTTTAGTATGCTTTTGTTGGAAATGCACCAAGATTCACGCATCATTAGTATATCTGAAGCATCAGTTTTATTGCCTTATTCACCTTCTGTTGCATGCCTGATATGGTTGTAAACTTTACTGCTTGACTTCACTGTTTATTGAAATGATTGAGAATACCCATGCTTACATATAAGTTTTAGTTGATGTATTATCTTATTGAACCGTCCGTGCACATCTTAGAGTGAACCGAGTGTTATATTACTTCCTTCTCCACATATATCTTTTTATTCTCTACATGTCACTTGAGTTCACCTCCTAAAGTTACTTATATCGCATCTATTTCCCAAAAATCCCTACAAAAGAAAAAGTTAGCTCCAAAAGTCCAAAAAGCCAAAAAGGAGCCAAAAACCAAAAATACAAATCATATAGCTCCTACAAAAATCCAAAAAGAAAAATGAGAAACAAAGTCCAAAAGAAAAAAAAGATGTTTCTCTATCTCATTATCGGAGCAAAAAACTACTTGGGAAAACCAAGGCAAAAATCCCATTTCCACTATTATATTCCTTTGGATGCGACGCCTCAAGCTAAGCTTGGGTGTGTGAATTCATTTGACCATATGAGTGAGTGCGACATTATAGTGGAGACGTGCATGAATGGGAATATTCGATAATGCTTCGACTTTGCAAAATATATTAGATATGGAGATTTTTCATGATTTGAAATAAATATGTGAATGCCATAGCTCTTATTCTATTCCCTATTGCATGTTTGGTGTGTATCTTATATGCTTCATTTATAACTTTTGATTGAAAAGTGCATCGCCAACATTTGTATATTAAATTCTATGAAATGTGTGATGTGGATATGAATTGATTGTATGAATTTAGAGAGTCCCTTTTGTTGTTCTTAAAAGCTTGCAAGTATCATGTCTAAGTAAGATTTGAAATCCGTATAGCATGTGATTCGTATTTTCCAAGTTATCGTGATGTGTAGTTTAAGGCTTGAGATCTGAGAGAATAATCTAGCGACCCCTTCCACTTCGTATTCTTTTTATTTCATTTCATTTCCTTTGTTTTCATGTCCCGAGTTCGTCTCTTTACTTATCTTCCTCGATGACAAGTAAGAGGCAAGCTTGGGGGTTTTTGATCGGTCCATATTTTACACCTTTTTTCTGCATGTTTTCATGCCATTTCGATTGCTCATATTGTGATTTTCACAAGTATTCGACAATATTGTGATGCTTTTCACTATTTCTTGTTTTTGTCGGATTTCAGGAAATATAGAGCGATCTGGAACAAAAATGAGCTTAAAGGACTTGCACATGTATCGGAGCCTCGCCCATGGCTCTATTGAGGAGCTAACGGCGATGGAAGATGTGTGGAAGAAGAAGGAACTCCGTAGGAGCGACGAGGAGGAGAAATGGAGAAGATTGGGCATTTACAGCATGTAACTCGGCCGAGTGGAGCACTCACTCGGCCGAGCAAGAAGACCGCTCGGCCGACCCGACCGGACACGCTCCAACAGAAGGAATTGGGCGTGCACTCGATTGAAGGACGATATCCCACTCGGCCGAGTATGAAGATCGCATCGACCGAGTGGCATGGAAAATCCACCATCAAAAAGGGCCGACTTACTGGAAATGTACAGGCTTTTGACGGTTCCGACTCGGCCGAGCAAGAAGTGCCCCCCGGCCGAGTGAGTAAAGCCACTCGACCGAGTCACCTCCGAAGACAGACCCCCCAAGACCCCCGACTTACTGAAATTTTACAGGGTCTGTCACTCGGCCGAGTAGAGAAGCCCACTCGACCGAGTAGAGAAGTCCACTCGGCCGAGTGACGCCGAGGACACACAGCGCCCAGAATTTCAGACCGCCTCTTATTCTTTTGAAATCTGCTATCATTTCAGCCATCAAAGTATTTTTCTTATATTTTTTATGGATAGTACACTTCATGACGATTCCAACGCCGCCAAGAACGCGCAAATCGGAGGTCGGATGAAATCTGGGGAATTTCTGCAGGTCGACGCTGCAGTGCTGGAATTCTCACTCGGCCGAGTGAGCTT
The DNA here is from genome assembly GCA_030789695.1 of Scilla litardierei. Lineage (NCBI taxonomy): Eukaryota > Viridiplantae > Streptophyta > Magnoliopsida > Asparagales > Asparagaceae > Scilla > Scilla litardierei. The sequence continues at coordinate 318,423,082 of CM061142.1, read as the reverse complement.
TCCCCACTCGGCCGAGTCGTAACTTGCCCAGAATCCAAGTTGTACGCAGACTGTGTTTCGAGCGCGGGTTTTAGAGGTTTTTTGGGGGAGTTTTGCTAGGTTTTTTGGGGGCTATTTAAGGGGGTTTGTAGCCTTCATTGAGAGAGGTTCCCATTATGTTTTCTTAGAGTCTATTTTAGAGGTTAGGCATGCCCTAGGCCCCCTCTTGGATCAAAAAGCTTGTATTTGGATTGAAGATCTTCATTAAGTATTTTGTTCTTGCTATTTGAATCTTTGTTTTTCTATCTTTTTGTATGCAAGCAATGATTTTTATTGATTCTCATATCGTTATTGCTATGCTTGAGTAGATTTTATTGTTCTAGGGTTTGGGGATGAACCCTATGGATCCAATTTCAGATTTGTGATCAATGGTTTCATATGTTGCTAGAATTGCTAAAGGGGTTAGGTTGTGATTGATTTATTGCAGATAGCTAGGAATTTCCTTCGATTGGGGTTTGCAAGAGATTGGATTCTAATCGATGGGAAGGCCTAGATATTCGATTTAGGTTTATAATCGAAATCCACTAGATTTGGTTTGCAAGAGATTGGACCAAAGCTATCATTTTTATTATAAATCTATACCCATATTCGTTTGCAAGAGATTGGACGAATACGAACTATCACAACCTAGATCGTGACTCGAGTTTGCACGAGAGTGGGCTCGAGGAGCGATTGAACGATGATGCCGATCCTCATGCTATTGTATTAGGTTAGGGTTTGCAAGAGATTGGGCCCTAACCTAGGTTGCTATAGACTGGCAATAGCGCGAGAGCGTGACCTTGGTTCTCTATTCAGTTACGACTAGTTCACCTCAATTCAAGTCTAGTAATATTGAGATTCAATGTTTACAAGGATGAATGACGATCCGTAGTGGGGATTCCCTAGCTCTAGACTCTTTTATTATATTGTATTTGAATCGATACTTTATCCGACCTCTTTATCACCGACACCGACATCCACCACCATTTCCATTATATCATTCCATAACCATCTCCACCAATAAAACATTCGTAGTCGAGCCAACCTAGGATAGATTGGAGCCAACACCACCTCCTCGTGTTCGATACCCGCTCGCCACTTGACCGTGCGCTTGCGGTAAAACTACAATCGTTCTCCGGGTGTATATCCGGGGCCGACCAGAGTAACTCTCTTTGTGGAAGTTTAGTGTCCTAGTGTAGGGCTAACCCTAATTCTCTGTGTGGGAGTTAGTAATTCTCTGTGTGGGAGTTAGACCCCTGTGTATGGTTGGTTTGGTTCTTGTGTAGGACAAAATCCTCTGTGTGAGGTATCTCTTTGTGGGATTTGTATTCACTTCTCTTTGCAGGAAATATAGTGAATATTGGTGTGGCTGGACGTATCCAAGTTCTGGGGAACCAGGGTCAAATCCTTGTGTTTACGATTGTTGTTGTTGAGCATACTCTTTAATTTCTGCTGCTTATTGTGCTTTGCTTGCCATTACACTATTCACCCCCCCCCCCCCTCTAGTGTGTGTAGCCCCGCAGGGTCCCTTACAAAGCGGACCCTCCCTTACTCAGCCTGCCGCCGTGCAACACGGCCCCGACGAATGCCTCCCAACTCTGAAGACCCACACGACGACGTCACCGCTCGCTGCAGAACACTTCGACAACACCGCCGTTCAACTTCGACATCCACAACGCTGTGCCACCTCTCATTCACCGTCGCCAGCGCCGCTGACCGCAGTCGTCGTCGGACCACATGCCAATGTTTGTTGGGTTTTATAGACCCTTAGGAAACATATCTATGCCCATCCTAAGTCGGACGGACCATAGAGGGAAAATAATGCAGCGGAAAAATTTAACTCATTAAACTATTTTAACGAAGCCCTAAGGTTCAAGACCCTTAGCCAGAATCTTTGCCATCTTGGGTGGATCTGACCAACACAAGAAGGACCTAAACTATGGCGATTAAATTAAAGGAAAGCTAATTAAATTCACATACCCGGAACCTTTCCTTGGTGCAGGCAAGGTGTATCGCACCGTCTTGCGAGCCGTTCCCCGGCCCGTGCCGAACCGCTCCTTGAACAGCTCCGCATCCTGAGGCGAGCAATTCTCTTGTTGCCGAGCCAACCACTCGTCGAAAAAAAATTTCACCCGAGTGAGAACCTTCGCCAAGATTTCGGATCGGATCCGAACCCCTTCGTGGCTTTGTTAGAGCCCTTCAAGAGTAAGGCAGAAATTTAGGGAGAAGAGAAATATTAAATTAAGCGTAGATCCGAGCGTGCTCCAACATTTATGGGAGCCGCTCAGATTTGGAGCTTGGGACGAGTTTTGAGGAGTGGAACAGACCCCTATTTATATAGGCGGCTGACCCCTCCCCTTTACTCAAATTCCGATGTGGGACTAAAGTTTGGAGTTAATAAATTCAATTTAGTTTGCCTTTCACAAAGGCCAAACTTCCACGAATTTTAATTTCCTCACCGTTGAGCTTCATTATTGATACAACCTATCAATTCGAAGGGCGTTCAACGGTGAATGCATAGAAAAAACGGCGAATCAATCGGAGTCCGTTTGACCCTCCAATTGATCGCCCAAAGCTCAGCCCAAGGCTTGATTTTCGTTCAAAATCAGCCATCAAAATCTGCACAGCCCTAGGGTTCTGAACCCCAATTTTGGTGTGGCCTACTACGCCAACTGGGCGAGCCCAGACCAGGCTGGACGCCTGGTCTGAGTGCACCCAGCCTGGGCGCCTTGGCCAGGCACCCAGGGCGCATGTGTAGTGCCCTGCTAAGCTACTGCACATGTACTAGAGGGGGTGAATAGTACTTAAAATAATTAAGAGAGTTATTCCTAACTATTGTGCAATGAACAAACGACAATGCGGAATAAACAACAATCAACAAGAAATAAACATACGCAAACAAAGTATGTAACGGGTTCGGATCCACCCAAGTCTCCCCGACTTGTTCCCGGTGATCCTACGTCCCAACCACCCGGATCCCCTCCGGATACTTGAGTTAGAAACCCTAACTCAAGATTTAGCACTATGAGATTCTTGTGAAAAACCTTCACAAGACCAAATCATACAAATGACATGTGACTCCCACAAACCGGGATCACACCCTCTCTCACAACCGAGAGACACAATTCAAATAACGATTGAAATGAAATGCTTACCACAAAATCCTATGCCTTGAGTATACTTACCAAATTAGGGCAAAGATGGATTTTGGGGAAGAAGATGTCACCAAACCCTAGCTTCAAGAAGATGACCAGCAATGGAAGCCTAGGGTGGAGTTGATGACTAGAATCAAGCTCTTGGCTTGAGAAGCTCACAAGGGAGAGAATCTCTCTTGAGGAATTAGGGCTCAAGGTGTAGAGGGAGAGATTCTTGTGAGGGAGAGAGAGCTTTGAAATAGCTTGGGAGAGCACTTCTCTTAGGTCTGAAATTGCTTGGAAATAGGACCTCTAACCTTGCCTCAAACGAATCAAGTTTGTATTTATAGAGGCAAGGAAAATCGTGTTGGAAAAGTTCCCAACGGCTCTATTCTGAACCAGACTAGTCGGTCAAAGAAGGATCACTGACCGACTAGTTCATCAACTAGTCGGTCAGTGATACAACGTAGACTAACTAACGGTTGAACAGCCAAAAGGTCGAAGTACAGGCAATGACAACTAGTCGGTCTAAGAAGACTTGCCGACCGACTAGTTTCACAACTAGTCGGTCGGTGAATGTTCTTTGACCGACTAACAGTCGAAAAAGAATAGGCTGACTTCAAGATGACTTAGTCGGTTTAAGAACAAATGCTGACCGACTAGTTTCTCAACTAGTCGGTCGACAAACGTTCTTTGACCGACTAACTCGAAACAGTAGCTCAGGCTGAAAAAGACTGAACACAACTAGTCGGTCTGAGAAGGACTCCTGACCGACTAGATCGTCATCTAGTCGGTCGATGAACCTTCTTTGACCGACTAATTGATCAACATGGAATGAGCTGAATTTAGCAAGGCATCTAGTCGGTTCATGTAGAGTTGTCGACCGACTAGATCGTCATCTAGTCGGTTGGTGACTCTTCTTGAACCAACTAACATGCACAAGAAGCCGAGGGAAGAAGCGATAGGCTTTGGGAAAGTTTCTAATGGCTTCTATGATAATCCTAGCTCTAAGATATGAGCGAAATGAAGAAAATAATGTAAGTCCTACTCAAGGCTTAACATTCTAAACTATGAAGCTAGAAGACAATAAATAATACATTGATGAACCGTCTTCAAAGCTTCAATCTTTATTCTTCTTGACTTCAATATTGCTCCTTGAGCTTCAACGAAGCTTCAGCCACATGATCACGTGTATTGAGAAGTCTTGAGATGTCGCTTTTGATGTACGTATTCTTTTGGCGACGATCTCCATAACTGCGCTCACAAACAGTTAGTATACGATATTTATGTTTGCTCATCATCCAAAACCAAATCCGGGGAATCAATACTTAACAGCATGGGCCCGCCTTGGCCCAGGCCCAGGCGCCCAATGCCCGGGCCCAGGCGGGCCAAGCGCCCAGGCCAGACCTGAGTGGTCTGGCATGGTTCAGTCCTGGTCTGACACATACCCAGTTTGGGCATGGGTAAGACCCCTTTGATCTGTATTGGGCGTAACTTGGGCATTTGGCGTCCGATTAGGACGTCGTTCGAACCTGTGTTTAGAGCGGGACATTTTCGTCCTACATGCAACCTTTTTCATGCATTTATTATATTAAATATGGTCTTAAACAATTTAAGACTTATTTAACCCCTTTTGCATCATAAGCAAATCAGTCACTATCTAGGCTTAAAATTATCATTTGCATCAAATGCAATTTTCTATCCCTTGCATCAAATACATATTCTCCCTAATGTTTCTACCTATTACTAGACAAAGGTCCACTCTGTGTGAGACCCTACAGCCTGACCCTACTACATGTTGGGCTCGAAGCCCTATACGACAATGACCACGAGCAGCAGTTGTCATCCATGTTTCAGTATCATAATTATGTGGTTGACTCATCGACATGAGTATTGTCGGGACCATTCTGACTGTGTCCGTGATGAATTCCGCAGTTTTAGTCTCTTCTTCTAAACTATGTCGTTTAATTCAAGTCTAGGGTACGGTCAAACTGTCAACCCCAATAGCTCGAATTTGGTTAGTTTCCATCGATCTTTAGTCAAATAATGTTGGACCACTTCCAACATACTCTGGCCAGAGTTTTCATTAAAGACCGAACTAACACTACGACACTAACTCCCATTGACCGGGAGAGACGAATCATATCTTGGTCATTACTCTCCTCGTACACTTCAAATGTCACCCGACCAAAGACCTTTTGACAGGCCTTGCCTCGAAGCTAGGTCATGGTTCTAAGTAACACCATTCACGCACAGGTTCATATAATGACCTCAAGTTAAAAGACCAACTTGTCTATCATCACTAAGATTTATCATTGACAGATTTGTCAATCATAACCATATGATAACTCTTGTGGGTCATTCAGTGAACTCATTCTCCAATGAGCACATGTGTCTCGTCTTCGACTTCGCCAAATCAAACGATTATGAGATCATCGTCACCGCTATACAGTGAAGAAATAAGATACAATGGTCTATCCAATGTTTCGATATCCTTTTATCGAAACATCTACGACCACGAACCCTTTTAGACTCATGCTACAGACGGTCAAATATTTCTCCATGATCGAGATACTCATCTCGATACATGTTTGACCTTGTATTAAGTCTCAGAACTTTACCTAAGTTAATTACTAATGATAACTACATTATGATTTAACTTAGATAAATTATTACCATACAGCTTACTGTAATCTTGAACAAGATGTTTGTATAGACACGGAGATAAATTGCCTCGAGGGCATACATCTCGCAACATCTCCCACTTGCACTCAGGCCCATTTATCCCGGTATCTCGTACCGTATTTACACACAAGTCTTTGCAGACTTCATGTGGTAGAGCCTTTGTGAGTGGATCTACAAACCGTCTACTGATTAGACTTAAGGGGTTTTTCTATGTTTATCTTAGATCACTCAATTGAATCTCATCCAAATAATTTAGTTGGTCCATTGGAATCCATAATATTAAGTTTTCCTGGATTTCATCCAGCTCGTCGTACCTTACAACAAAAATTGTTAATAAGTTATTGGTCATTTTAGATGGTTCATATTTAAAAGTGTCAAACTCTTTTAACCACTTTATCAAAATATATTTCATTCCCTTGATGCCTCGCATGTGTTTTAGTCGCTCCCACTGACCTTGAAAACTCTCTGGCTAATTCATATAAGTTTATTCTTCCAAATCATATATAGAAAACGAACTATAAATGAATGCTCCTGTTTTCATGGTTATCATGAGCATTTACATCGAGTTCGGTCCGAGTAGATCTGTACGCATCTGCTGGCGAGACAGTTTCATCATAATCCATTTATAGGAATTAGAATGAAAATGTTCTTAACCAACGTAAGCTGTACTTCACTATTTTTTCTTTCTGCGCCAATCTTCTAAACTCGAAGATTTACAGGCAAACATTAAGAAACAATTTCTTTGGGCATGTAAACTAAAGTCCGTACTTTATTCATGTGCACTGACCTATTGCATCAAGTTGTTAATCAGAGTTTATACTCTGAATTACATCCTGGAAGTTGACTAAGCCATCATTGACTATGATGTCTAACTCGACTCTTCGTCTCACGAGACTCGAGTAATCCTTTAACTTCCTAAAGATTGATTTTATGAATATCTTATTGATAAGGTCCTCATAGAACCTTATCAAAACCTAGACATTTCTATCTGGGACTTAACCCAGATGGAGGATCGTAACTCGGTCACTTTGCCATGAGTCGCACTATGTCTAACAAAGTGCGATTCATGCTCTCTAACACATTCAATATGTTAAGATACTTGACCTGAGAGAAAATCACATTTTCCTTTATTTTATGCAATATTCATACAGCTAAGTATTTGACTTCTCGATCTAATCTAATCATTTCAAATACTTCTGACATTTTGTTCTCTATTTTATCAGACTTGTGTTTCATCAAGAACACGTGTCGTACTAATAATAAGAACGACTTATTCTGGCTAACTTAGACTTGTGTCCTGGTACATCAGTATGTACGAGACTGTGAGTTCAACAACTCATTCTCCCACTGTCTTACAGATGGGTTTCGGCCATCTTACCTTTGAGAATAAGATTCACAAGTGTCCGTAGACTTCATAATACGAGAGGTCAGACCCCTCTTTATGTGACTTGTGAAGCTTAGTCTCTTTGGTTTGGCCTAGTCTATTTTGCCATATAAGTTTATTACTATCTTGTGTATTCATATATTAACATTCAATATATTATAATTATTACAAATTACTTAGCACAAAACATTGCTTCAGAAGCAAGGTGACGACATTCGTCAAAAATGTGTCTGATATCTTTTGTATAACAATTACTTTGAAATCGTGACATCAAATATGTCACATTTTCAGTTCCTCCTACTTACGCCTTTACTAATGATAAATAAATCTATCTTTCTCAATTTGACTTTTCCTTAGTGCCCCCTTCCTTTTCTAAATTTCATTTAGATATTAAACGTCTCAACAAAATTTAATAGCTGTGCAAACATCTCAAGTATCTAAACGCTTGAGCTTTGCAACCTTGAGTGAAGCTCAACAAGTTGTTCATCTCAAGATCCGGTTAGGATACATGGTCTTGCACCGCTCATGCACTCATATTTGATTCAAACAAGTTTAATCGAATTTTCGAATCTTACGGATCGAACCTGCTTTCCATACAACCTTGAGTGTAGCTCAACAAATTGTATGGACAAACTTGCTATTGAACATCGATATGTTCGAGCTGCCCATATAAAGGCGAGTGACATGTAGCGTGCATTTATTTTGTTGGACTCAAAACTTAATGAAATCATATTCCTTAAGTCTGTCCTTAAGAAGGTCATTTTAATGTCAATGAGAATATAATTTATTCTATCAATTAGAATTTAACTTGATATTCCTTTGACCAACCTATTTGACCAGTTAACTTATTCCGTTAGAATACTACATTTTGATTCCATCGGTAAACTTAGAACTTGCCCTAGTTTAGCATATGTTCAATATTAAGTATAGGTAGAATGGATTTTATCTATCTATATCATCCCACTATTTTTGCGATCATTCTAAGCCTAAATAATGAACGATTTAATCAGCTTAAATTAATGGGTAAGAGATCCAATCACCGTGAGCCTAACAATCTTGAGTGTAGCTCAACAAATTGCTTGACTCTGCAATCGGTAGATGACTCTTAATCAATCATATCAGATATGACTCTCTTATCGGTTTTTACCCCTAGCCATTTGTGATCATGAGTGTGCTCATCCAAATCACAATGTCTAGTCTAGTCAGACCCTTGTTTTCTTGTCTAGCCTAACTTACGCCAGCGCTCGGTTTATTCACGACAACGCGGTTTGGGTCAGGACTAGACTACATCATAGACTCAACTTACCCCAGCGCTCGGTGTATTCACGACACGACGGGTTGGGTCAAGTCTAGCCAGACTACATCATTGGCTTAACTTACGCCAACGCTCGGTGTATTCACGACACGACGGTTTCGGTCAAGTCAAGATTTCATCTTATGTATATGAGAAGTTGGTTTCTACAAGGTTGCCATGTTACAGCTTAAGTGTAGCTCAACAACTGGAACACGGGTCCTATAGTTGCCAACCCCTAAAACAAGGAGGGCTACGGCTAATATTGAAGAAAATTATTAATGTATTTGACTTAGATATAATCCAGGGTGTCATATAGTCATGATTTGCGTTATTGCGGTCCAGCGGAACACGGCTAGGGAATTGACTAAGCCATGATCACTTATCCCTTAGAATAGCTAGGGTGATCCAACAAACTTAGCCAAGCACATTAACCGGATCATGGTCCATTGAATGAAGGTTGTCATTTTTATATGCATGCAATAGACTAAAAGCTTTTATTAACAACTAATTAATCCTATCAACTAGTTGAATCCTTAAATTCAAAATTTTAGGATTTGTTAATAACTTTTATTAAATCAGTATCAACTATAAGGTTTACGTGCTATCCCAATCGTTAGTAGGATTTTAATAAATTCAATTACAACGCTTTAAGCGTAGTCTTTTAATGAGAATTATTATTATAACAAATTAAAACATTAATCGTTGTTAAAGGGACTACCCTAATCATGAATTAGGTCTCAAAGGGTTGTTAATGTTTTATTAAAACATAACATGTCATTAAAATTCATTTCATAAATTTTAACGTGTTCTTAATGGCTAACCTAAAAGGGTTGTCTTGTGTTATCAAAAAAAGGGGACAAGAATAACATAGCCATTATGCATAAACAACACTAATTTTAACGCATAAAAAGAGTGTTCTACTATTTAACAATTAAACAGAATAAGGTTTATCAAATAAAAAATTTAGCATGCATCCTTAAATTTAACATTTAAATTTAAAACTCTTATTTGTAAAACATTTTATTTTTATCTCATAAAAATAACAGTTTCAAAAACTTGTTTTAAAAAAACATAAACTTTGCATGCAACTAAAATATTTATCGCATAAAATTTAGCTCTTAAAATCATTTTTAAATATATCACATAAATTTAAAAACATTCAAATAGGCATTTAAAAAGCATTTCAATTAATTTAAACGTTGTCCTAGAACATCATGCAATCCAGGCTCTGATACCAATGTTGGGTTTTATAGACCCTCAGGACACATATCTATACCCGTCCTAAGTCGGACGGACCTTAGAGGGAAAAGACTGAAGCGGAAAAATTTAACTCGTTAAACTATTTTAACGAAGCCCTAAGGTTCAAGACCCTTAGCCAGAATCTTTGCCAACTTGGGTGGATCTGACCACCACAAGAAGGATCTAAACTACTGCGATTAAATTAAAGGAAAACTAATTAAATTCACATACCCGGAACCTTGCCTTGGTGCAGGCAAGGTGTACCGCATCGTCTTGTGAGCCGCTCCCTGTCCCGTGCCGAACCACTCCTCAAACCGCTCTGCATCCCGAGGGGAGTAATCCTCTTTTCGCTGAGCCAACAACGCGTCGAAGAAAGTTTCACCCGAGTTATAACCTTCGCCAAGATTTCGGATCGGATCCGAACCCCTTCGCGGCTTTGCTAGAGCCCTTCAGGAGTAAGGCAAAAATTTAGGGAGAAGAGAAATATTAATTTAAGCCTAGCTCCGAGCGTGCTCCAACATTTATGGGAGCCGCTCAGATCTGGAGCTTGAGACGAGTTTTGAGGAGGGGAGCAGACCCCTATTTATGTAGATGGCTGACCCCTCCCCTTTACTTAAATTCCGATGTGGGACTAAAGTTTAGAGTTAATAAATTCAATTTAGTTTGCCTTTCAAAAAGGCCAAACTTCCTTGAATTTTAACTCCCTCACTGTTGAGCTTCATGATTGATACAACCTATCAATTCGAAGGGCGTTCAACGGTGAACGCATAGGAAAAAACGGTGAGTCAATCGGAGTCCGTTTGACCCTCCAATTGATCACCCAAAGATCAGCCTAAGGCTTGATTTTCGTCCAAAATCAGCCGTCAAAATCTGCACAGCCCTAGGGTTCTGAAACCCAGTTCTGGTGGGGCCCACTGCGCCAGTTGGGCGAGCCCAGACCAGGCTAGACTCCTAGGCTGGGCGCACCCAGCCTGGGTGCCTGGGCCAGGGCGCCTGGGCCAGGGTGCCTGGGCCCGCCTAGGCCCAAGCCCAGGCACCCGGGCCTGCGCCTGGGCCTGCCGCCTGGGCCAGACCTGAGTGGTCTGGCCTGGTTCAGTCCTGGTCTGACCCATGCCCAGTTTGGGCATGGGTAAGACCCATTTGATCTGTATTGGGCGTAACTTGGGCATTTGGCGTCTGATTTGGACGCCGTTCTAAGCTGTGTTTAGAGCGGGACATTCCCGTCTTACCGGTAACCTTTTCCATGCATTTATTATATTAAATATGATCTTAAACAATTTAAGACACATTTAACCCTGTTTGCATCATATGCAATCAGTCCCTATCTAGGCTTAAAATTATCATTTGCATCAAATGCAATTTTCTATCCTTTGCATCAAATGCATATTCTCCCTAATATTTCTACCTATTACTAGACAAAGGTCGCACTCTGTGTGATACCCTACAACCTGACCCTACTACAGGTTGGGCTCGAAGCCGTATAAGGCAGTGACCACGAGCAGCAGTTGCCGTCCATGTTTCAGTATCATAATATGTGGTTGACTCATCGACTTGAGTATTATCGGGACCACCCTGACTGCGTCCGTGATGAATTTCGCAGTTTTAGTCTCTTCGTCTAAACTATGCCATTTAATTCAAGTCTAGGGTACGGTCAAACCGTCAACCCTAATAACTCGAATTTGGTTAGTTTCCATCGATCTTTAATCAAATAATATTGGACAACTTCCAACATACTCTGGCCAGAGTTTTCACTAAAGACCGAACTAACACTACGACACTAACTCCCATTGACCAAGAGAGACGAATCATATCTTGGTCATTACTCTCCTCTTACGCTTCAAATGTCACCCGACCAAAGACCTTTCGACAGGCCTTGCCTCGAAGCTAGGTCAGGGGTCTAAGTGACACCGTTCATGCACAGGTTCGTATAATGACCTCAAGTTAAAAGACCAACTTTCCTATCATCACTAAGAGTTATCATTGACAGATTTGTCAATCATAACCATATGATAACTCTTATGGGTCGTCCAGTGAACTCATTCTCTAATGAGCACCAGTGTCTCGTCTTCGACTTCGCCAAGTGAAACGATCATGAGATCATCGTCACCGCTATACAGTGAAGACTAAGACACAATGGTCTATCCAATGTTTCGATATCCTTTTCTCGAAATATCTACGACCACGAACCCTTTTAGACTCATGCTACAGACGGTCAAACATTTCTACATGATCGAGATACTCATCTCGATACATGTTTGACCTTGCATTAAGTCTCAGGACTTTACCTAAGTTAATTACTAATGATAACTACATTATGATTTAACTTAGATAAATTATTACCATACAGCTTACTATAATCTTGAACAAGATGTCGGCATAGATACACGGAGATAAATTGCCTCGAGGGCATACATCTCATAACAACACTGCCGCGCCGTTCAAGTCGCCGCTTCTGCCTGCGAAGACAACACGCAACCATAACAAGTAAGCTAATTACATTAGTATTATCAGTATATAATGCATGTTAGTCAATATATTTATTTATTTATAACACAGTTTAATTATATTAGATGTCAGTATATAAATAGTCAGATGTTAGTACGTTAGTATTATTAATACGTTAGTACCTAACAGTGTATAATACTATTAAGCGTGTGTGTGTGTGTGTGTGTGTGTGTGTGATGCTATGGTGAGAAGGTGAGAAGAGGGGCTTAAAGTGAGAAGAGAGATCTCAGCCGTCCGATTGCTGATGTAGAGATCCGCTGACTCAGGTCGCACCTCGCGTGCGCACGTGCAGCTCACCCATCCCCAAAGTCACGAGAGGGGGTCTCTCACGTTCTCTCTCTCTCTGTTGTCCCGTTCCCCCCCCCCTCTCTCTCTATACCGAAGAAATCCAAAAAACCCCTATCCCTCTTGCAATCTCCCCACGGCGGTCTCTCTTACGATCTCCCTCCTCGTGATCTCTCTTGTCCAAGTGACCCCTCTCCCTGCCGAAGAACCCTAGTAAAACCCCTCTCCTCGATCTCCCCACGGCGACATCGCGATCTCTCTTGTCCGAAGACCCAAATGAGAAAAGTGAGAACCCTTTGCATATGAATGAATGATCAATAAACTCTATTAAACATCCAAATTTACGACATTTGTTTAAGGTAAAAAATATTTTGGTCGTTGTTGTTGTATAAATATTGCAAATGATTTGAAAATAACAAATGTATGCCTTGATTAGAGCCTTGTTGCGAAAATCAGCAGCTACAATCTACCAGTACTAGTGTAGAATATGAAAAATGAGGTGAATTACTGCATTTGGTTCTGTTAGTTTCTTGAGCTCTACCATGATCTAGGTCATGTTGGATGTTCCATCAGACTAACATTTTACTAATCCATGAAGGTGGCAGGTGGAAGTTCTTCCAATGGATCAAAGGTGCCTAATGAGAGGTTTGTGCTTTATGTAAGATCTGATATATATTTTCTTCAAGTTATACATTCAACAACAAATTAATGATAAATATCTAGAAAATGCACATATTTAACAAACATGCGAATCAATATTGTAATTTTCAGTACGCAGTAATAAACAATAAAGCCAAAAGAACAACACAAACCAATCAGAGACACTCAAGACTTGGTAACGCAGTTCGGTGCGCACACCTACATCTGCGGGCCACGCCCAGAAAATCAGAATACTCCACTAATATAATCAATGAGTACAATCACTAATTATCGCGATTCTATTAGGAGGAACAACCTCACCCTCAATACAAACCGTGATGGGTGGTCTCTACCAACCCATGGAGTATTCTCGGCAAGCTCCCCTTGCCCGTAAGCTCCCCTTGCACAACCGGCTAGATCAACTCCCTTGATCCTACGTGCGTAGCCGTCGGCCTCCTCCCGGAGTTCTTCAAAACTTTTATCAAAAGTAGTTCATCCTAGCCGCCAATCTCAGCAACCCTTTCAATCCCTCTTGCCCTCAATCATAGAGCGGTTAAGGAAGTTTTCTTCGATCAAATCAGAGAAGATTGTCCACCCACAAAATAACTGAACCAAGATCGGAAATGGTTCAGCCAAATATTCTAAAAATGGCAACAACAATAAGTGGGCGAGATTCTCTCCAACCGATTCTATAACAAATTCCGAGAGATAGCAACTTTCAAGTATATCTCCAACAGATCTTCAATTGCAACAATATATACCAGAAAACTTAGAAGAATCTGAAAGGAGATCTGAGGAATCCACCTTCAATAACCGCTGAAGACCGTCATTCGATTTCAGCCTTTTGAGCAGTAATGTTGGACATTATGTTGTATCATAACGTTCAACATATCATCCAACATTGTCACCAGACGAGATCTCTCATACCATATTTGCAGATTAATACCTTCAACCACATCGTCAGCAAATCTTATGTGTACCAGCATCCAACAGAGTATCTGGAGAAGATCTAAACAATACTGCAAGATCTGAAACCATTCAGATAAAAAATCTTCAACTGCACATATCTTCAACCGCACATACCATTCAGTTATGAAGCCAACCAGATTTTGTAACCACAATATCCGGGTAAATAACTTCCTCTTTAATGCTAAATATCCACCAATATTTCTAGGATCACTTCGGGCAAGAAATCTCATATTCAAGGAACCACCGAATCTATTTCGGGTAAAATGATTAAAACAAATCTCATGTTGATATTTTGCCCATAGAATAAGGATCTATTTCTGGTAAATAAAACCAATAAATCTCAGCAAATATTTCCTCCCATCAATTTTAGGAACTAACCAGATTCCCAAATATTCTCAACAAACCTCCATCAATTAAGGAACTAATTCGGGTAAGAAGGAGTATAAAAATCTCACCAATATCTGGAATCAATCAAATCAGGAACCTCCGATATTCTAGGCTACAAATCAGATCTGAGATCACCATGACAAATTTGTAGACCAAAGCAGCGTTACTGTATACGAACAATTATTCCAGATCCCGAATGTTGAACATAATGTCGTTTAACATAATGTTCAACATTTTGTTCAAACTGCTCAAAAACAATCCAGGTTCCACAAACTGAGCTCTCCAGATATAGTGCCACTAATGCCAACAAATATCAGCAGAAATTCAACCCTAACAATCTCCCCCTTTGGCATTATGTGGCACAACCCAAAGCAAGCGTCAACCAAGCACACATTCTCTCCCTTTGAGCCACAATAATCCAAAACACATTCTCCCCCTTACTAGAACAACCCGAGCAGTGATCACCTCAAAAAATACAGCCAAATTATTCAGAAAAGACACCACATTCTCCCCCTTTCGGTTAGCCTCACAACTCCAAAAGAAAATTCAGAAAAACTCAACCGAGGCACATCCAGAGGCTCCTCTGTCTCTCTTAATAGAAAATAAAATCTCAGGCACAGCGGAATAAGAGAAAGAACACTATACCTCACATATGACAGTAGGGTGACGAATGAAATGATGTCCAGGGTAGAAGTCGAGTTCTGAGGGGCCGAAAAGTAGTTGGAGAATTGAAAACATCGGCGGTGTTGACAGAGGGTACATGTGAAGATCCAATGGCACCGGTTGAGGAAGAGCAGTGAGCAGAGCAGCGAGATAGCACTCTGATAATTCTGGAGGAAGATTCATGAGACTTTGGCGCAGGTTGCTCACAGTGATTGTCGAGGGGAGATGTCGAGGCTGGTGTCATAACATCTGCAGCAACATTGTTCTGTGTTGTATCTAATGTTACAACATTAGTCACAACATGAAGTGCTTTCTTTGAAGCTGTAGTGTTCTTGCTGTATAATTCAGTATTTCTGACCCATTGCTTCTTCATCTTCATATCAGGGTGTCTAACATTTCTTCCTTCTGACCAATGTCGCATGCGACTGAAGCAGTTTCTCTCAGTATGGCCTATGAACTTGCAGTAAGCACATGCAGGACGACCACCTTTTACGCATCTAGTCTGCTTCTTCTTCTGATCATGCCCCTTGTGCTGACCCATTCTTTCAAGTTCTTTGGTAACTTGACTTCTTCTTTCAGCAGACACATTATTGAAGGCTCCTCTATGGTATCCCACTCCGGTGCGATCTCCAGAAATCTTACCCATGTTTAAGATATCATCCAGCTTTGCTTTTCCAGAATTCCATTTCTCCAATGTGCATTCAGCTTTCTCTGCCCTGAGAAGAACATTTCTGAAGTTTCTTTCCAATTCTCTATAGTTTCCCTCAGCTTTCAGACATTCGGTTTTGACCTCCTCCTTCTCTTTCTTCAGTCTATCATTCTCATCCTTCAGGACTTTGTTGATATTACAGATTTGCATCCATTTTTCAAACATCATCTGGTATGTTGTACGGAGATCATTGTCACTAACTTCCTCATCGCTGTCAGCTTCAGAATCTGATTCGGTTGTAGATGTTGTATATGATGTTGTACATGATGTTGTAACATTCTTTCTGACATTTGCAGTTTTGTTCTCCAATGTTGTACTAGCTGTCGCAACATTAAGTCCAACACCGCTAGGGGTGTACCCATCAGATTGATCATCAAGAATAGCTGGAAAAGCCACATAGTTGCTGGTGTTGTCTTCATTTCCAGAACTTCCTTCTGAATCTTCATCACTCCAGGTACTAGCTAATGATTTTCCCTTTTTCTTCTTGAGGGTATTAGCACATTCGGCCTGTATATGACCGAAACCTTTGCACTCCCTGCACTGTATTCCTTTACCCTTACTCTTTGGCTCATACTTCTGTGCGGGATGACTGATTACCTTTCCAACAGTAGGAAGATATGGTCTTGATTCCTTGTTAGCAGATCTGTAATTCTGTCCCTTGTTACTTATCTTTCTCATCATTCTGTTGAAATTCTTAGTTAGTAGATCAATGTCATCATCAATATCCGAGTCATTTTCAGGCTTAGATATTTTACTGACTTCAACCTTTAGAGCCACCCCTTTATCCCTGTGGTTCGGCTTTAGATTCATTTCATAGGTCTGAAGAGATCCCATGAGTTCATCCAATCTCATGGTGGATGTGTTCCTCACTTCTTCAATGGCCGCAATCTTCGCAGAGAACTAATCGGGTAGGGATCTCAAAGTTTTTTCAACCAACTTCTTTTGAGATTACTTCTTCCCCAATTGAAATGCCTGATTAGATATATCACGCAGTCTCCCATTGAACTTAGCCACAGTCTCATCATCATTCATCCTGAGATTTTCAAATTGAGATGCGAGCATTTGAAGTTTAGATGCTCTTACCGTACTGGTTCCTTCATGAACATTTTGGAGAATATCCCATGCTTCTTTGGCATACTCACATGTGGAGATCAGCTTGAACTGCTCTTCATCTACAGCCGAAAAAATAGCATTAGTTGCTTTAGAATTGCACAAGGCCGCATGTTCTTCAACCCGACTCCAGTCTCTTTCTTCAACCCGACTCCAGTCTCTTGCCGGCTTGAGGTGTTCTTTGCCATCTTTGTCAATTTCGATCGGTGGTGTACATCCTTCAATGACAGCGATCCAGGCCTTCTCATCAATGGACTTGATGAAAACACGCATCCGAGACTTCCAGTAAGTGTAGTTTGTACCAGTGAGCAGTGGAGGACGAACAACAGAGGCACCTTCTCGTGTAGACATTATTCAAGTACTGAAATCCAAGATCACACCTTCTTTGATAACAAAGTTATACGGGTGACCTGCTCTGTAACGGCCGGTACTCGCTATTCGTCATACGGCTGTGCGTATAGCAATTTCGGGTACCTGATGGGTCTTGTGCTTGGTATGTGAGTCGTGTTGTTGAGTTGATAGGGCCGTAGCACCTTGGTTGCATCATTAGCAAGCCACCATGACGTGTGCCCAACCTAGAATTACCGTCGCCTTTGGACCCCGTATCCTTTATACGCGTTACGTGCACGTAGCCTTGTTCGTGCACGTATTTATTTTAGACTTTGTCCGTAACCGAACCCTATAGTGTGATATGCCGTTATGACCCTCTCTGAGAGTATTAAAATTGTGGCGTTAATTGGGAACGTCATTTCACGGGTCATTCTCCCACGATTTGATCTTATTTGAAGTGACGTCACGATTTTCACTTTTGTCGCTAGACCTTTTTATTTTTAATTTCGTTTCTCGACGTCGAAATTGTGATCCGTCTTCTCTGTCTTCTTTCTCTCGTCGCCCCGGTCACCCCAGTATTTATTTCACGATTTTTGGGCTTCATTTGACTCACTTTCACTTTTTGCACAGTTTAGATAATCGGTTTAACCCTAAGTTCTATTGGTTTTATCCCCTGATGTAATTTTATTATAATACCCATCATATAACATGTTGACCCAACCCTTTTGCCTAGCCTTGACCGCACTCTTACCCACGTGAGAGAGAGAAGGAATGGGATCACATTATTTTTCCTAATAATAAACAAATCCTAACCAAACCCTAGACCCTAGTGAGCCTAGGACCCTTCACGTGTTGTAGCCCCCACATCATATTCCTAAGAAGCCCAAGCCATGTTTATACATTATATTAGACCTAGGTGTGGCAGCCTACTATACTTCTTTAAACCCTAGCACTTTTTTTACCCGTGAGCCTAGTTTCCTTTAAAGCCCTAGCCAATAAATAATATAACCCCAGTTCCCCTCTAGCCTTTTGAGAACCCGCAGCCTAGGGTTTGTGTTAGGCTTGTTTTTGCGCCGTATGCATCTCACAACGCCGCTATTTCGCTCCCCTCTCCGAACGCAAGATACTCCGAGCGCCCAACGCCAAACATCAGCCGCCGCCACCCAATATTTTCGCACGGCCATCTCCACCCCTCCCTCGACCCATGACGGCCTTCTCCGGTGATCTTCCCACCGGAACCGTTGTGTAGAGCCGTCGAGTTCTCCCCAGGCGATAGCAGTGCCTGACCAAGCAACGGCCGCCGCTAGCACTGCTCTCCGCCGCTTCGTCGTGCAGCAGATCCCTCTCCGACGACCCACCTTCGTGCACAGCCTCCCCGCCGACCCTCCCTCCGACCAAGACCTCGCCGACAACTGCTTGAAACATTCACCGGCCTGTGCCATCTCCTGGCACCGCGGCAGCGAAGTGGGAGAGTTTCCCGGGCTGTCGTCGACTCCCCCTCGCGTCGCTACGACGTCTCTATCCTCTGTCCGCTGCTGGTGTGGCGTGACAACCCCCGGAGGCATCGTAGAGGATCTCCTCTCCATACCGGTTAGTTAACTCGTTATTATCAGTTGGTTATAGTTTTGGTTCACTATAGACGGTTATCGGACTTAATGATTGGGTGTTGCATGCTAGTAAACTCAATAAACGATGTTTAGCCAACGGACGTTATATATATTGTTGTTAACAAGTTTGTTCATAGGATTGATAACTTGTTTACACAAATTCTGGATAACGTGTTAGCCAAGTTGCTAGTTATAATTGTTGTGTTTTTGTCGTACTAGCTACGCGACGTATATTACCATGATAATAATATCTGTGAACATTAATACTGATGTGTGACCCTTGGAATAGAGAACCTAATTAGAATTGATTTGTTAGACGTCCCAGGTTGCCTAATAATTTCTTATCCCGTCGTAAGAACTAATTGAACACGTGATTTTTATCCCAGAGTTCCGGTGGTTCCGTACCGTTCGTGAAACCGGAATCCAACCCCTGACGTCGCTACCCGATGTCAGAGTAGCTCTCGCGTCGTGTTGAGGTAAGCCTCTCTCCGTAGGAATCATCACATTGCTTGTTAATCAACCTAAAATTTGTGGTCTTTGATCGTTGTAACTCACTAATTGAAGATAATGAATACGGGACTGTAGGCTGATTGTTGGACCGAGCGTGGGAGCTCTGGTCATTGTGAATCTGTGATCGGACATTGAGGATCGTGATACCAGCACGTATCTCAGGCAAGTGAAACTTGCCAACCTTTGCTTAGGGCCATGTTTTAGGCCACTTCCTTGTTTTTAGCGTAAAAGAGACTAGACAGTGAAATGATAACTGTCTAGAATCAACTTTAAGATCTAGCTTGACAACGAAGCTAGATCTGTCACCCTGCTATGTCATTCATGCATCGTTATCTACCATGTTTAAATTCCTTAACTGTACGCACTTAAATTGGTATCTGCCATGCATTGCATCTTACATGTCATCAAAGTTGAATGTTGCATTCGTAGCACACGCTACAATACTTGTACTTCCTTGTTCCGGCTAGGTGCACCCATATGCCATATTGAAAAACACTTCCTGGCTCGTGGTCCAGAAGCGGGCTACATGTGTTGGTCAAAAACCAATCCCAGATTTCCTTGTTGAGGCTAGGTGCACCCGTATGCCATATTGAAATATACTTCCTGGCTTGTGATCCAGAAGCGAGCATTCCGTGTTCGGGGGTAAGGCCCTGGCTCGATACACGTGGAGGGGTATGGATAAGCGATCACTTGAGCTAGGAGCTGGCCGCGCAGCCACTCTAGCCAAAAGGCGTAATCTCTGTGCACGACGTGCTTACTAGACTTATCCTTGTCCTTGTGATTGTTCTTGCAAAACTTGATATCCATGTCATGATTTAAATACCAGTTGCCATACCATGCTCGTACTTTACTTTACTTGTTGCACTCATGCTATATCTGCCATGTCATTGCATCATGCTAGAACTGCTAGGTTGTTTTACTTTCACTTTCAGTTTCCTTGCACAAGTCTCTTGTAGACTTGCTGACATGTGCCCCTTGCTCTTTTGGGTGTCACATGTTAGACCCTGAGCCAGAGACCGTTGCTGAGTATGTGGTAATTGCTGACGCTGAGCCTGAGTCCATGTCTGCCTGGAGGAGTTTGCGGACACCGGTGACCATTCTCAGTGACCTTGCTGAGCTTCCTTTTGTTTTAGGATTTCTGTTAGTTGTCGGTGTGTGGCACCTTTACTTTGTACGTTGTACTTTTGTTGGCCATGCTGGGGCCTTTTAGATTCTTTTCTTTTAGCCTGGTGGCTTTTTCTGTGATGTTGGAAACTTATTTTATGGATATTCTGAGATTTCTTTTTGTCTCATTTCCTTTATTATTATCTTTGTTTCATAACGCAATTGCAAGGACCTGCCATTTAAAGTTAATTGATGCTTATCGGACTTGCAGCTTTGTAGCTTCAAGTCTGAGCGGACCTTCTCACGTCTCGCCTCCATATTTTTGGGAAGCGGGGCGTAACATGCTCTGATACCAATTGTAATTTTCAGTACGCAGTAATAAACAATAAAGCCAAAAGAACAACACAAACCAATCAGAGACACTCAAGACTTGGTAACGCAGTTCGGTGCACACACCTACATCTGCGGGGCCACGCCCAGAAAATCAGAATACTCCACTAATATAATCAATGAGTACAATCACTAATTATCATGATTCTATTAGGAGGAACAACCTCCCCCTCAATACAAACCGTGATGGGTGGTCTCTACCAACCCATGGAGTATTCTCGGCAAGCTCCCCTTGCCCGCAAGCCCCCCTTGCACAACCGACTAGATCAACTCCCTTGATCCTACGTGCGTAGCCGTCGGCCTCCTCCCGGAGTTCTTCAAAACTTTTATCAAAAGTAGTTCATCCTAGCCGCCAATCTCAGCAACCCTTTCAATCCCTCTTGCCCTCAATCATAGAGCGGTTAAGGAAGTTTTCTTCGATCAAATCTGAGAAGATTGTCCACCCACAAAATAACTGAACCAAGATCGGAAATGGTTCAGCCAAATATTCTAAAAATGGCAACAACAATAAGTGGGCGAGATTCTCTCCAACCGATTCTATAACAAATTCCGAGAGATAGCAACTTTCAATTATATCTCCAACAGATCTTCAATTGCAACAATATATACCAGAAAACTTAGAAGAATCTGAAAGGAGATCTGAGGAATCCACCTTCAATAACCGCTGAAGACCGTCATTCGATTTCAGCCTTTTGAGCAGTAATGTTGGACATTATGTTGTATCATAACGTTCAACATATCATCCAACATTGTCACCAGACGAGATCTCTCATACCATATTTACAGATTAATACCTTCAACCACATCGTCAGCAAATCTTATGTGTACCAGCATCCAACAGAGTATCTGGAGAAGATCTAAACAATACTGCAAGATCTGAAACCATTCAGATAAAAAATCTTCAACTGCACATATCTTCAACCGCACATACCATTCAGTTATGAAGCCAACCAGATTTTGTAACCACAATATCCAGGTAAATAACTTCCTCTTTAATGCTAAATATCCACCAATATTTCTAGGATCACTTCGGGCAAGAAATCTCATATTCAAGGAACCACCGAATCTATTTCAGGTAAAATGATTAAAACAAATCTCATGTGGATATTTTGCCCATAGAATAAGGATCTATTTCTGGTAAATAAAACCAATAAATCTCAGCAAATATTTCATCCCATCAATTTAGGAACTAACCAGATTCCCAAATATTCTCAACAAACCTCCATCAATTAAGGAACTAATTCGGGTAAGAAGGAGTATAAAAATCTCACCAATATCTGGAATCAATCAAATCAGGAACCTCCGATATTCTAGGCTACAAATCAGATCTGAGATCACCATGACAGATTTGTAGACCAAAGCAGCGTTACTGTATACGAACAATTATTCCAGATCCCGAATGTTGAACATAATGTCGTTTAACATAATGTTCAACATTTTGCTCAAACTGCTCAAAAACAATCCAGGTTCCACAAACTGAGCTCTCCAGATATAGTGCCACTAATGCCAACAAATATCAGCAGAAATTCAACCCTAACAAATATGTTTTAAAAAAACATGAGCAAATTGATCACTGGTCCGCGCAGTTACCGTCGGCATTGACAAGGGCTAGAAATTCTTTGAGGCAGTGGTTGTAGGCACAGGGGTGCTCGAGCTGAACAAGGTGGCCGGCCTTCTTTATCACTCTCAATGCAGCTTTCTCCCCTAGTTGCATGCATTGCTCACATTCAAAATTTCATTGCTAATTGTTAATGAATTTTTGTGTGTTATTGTTTGAAGAAGAACTGCATAATTAGTAGCTCATGTAAAACATACGTCACCGTGCTCTGTGGTAGCACCATGTTGAATATATTGTCATTCTCACCCCATAGCTATAGCACCCTCTGCAATGGAAAAAATAGAAATTTACAAATTTTCACAATAGATTTAAAGTGTTAAAAGGTAGGATTTTTATCTCAGTTACACACCTATAGCATGTTTGGGATTTTTGCTTCCTTGTTGCTGATGACAGAAAGTAAATAATTTGAATGTACAATACTTGTTCCTTTTCTATGACTATAAAATGTTGTAGGTAGATATGCTTTCAATGTATCGTATATTCCTTTGTTAAGTCTTTCATTTAATTTTCATTTGTTAAGTTTTTCAATTAATTTTTTTCTTTCTGAAAATTATTTTCTTTAATGGTATTATTTATCATTTTATATCAATTTAATCATCTGTAATGTCTTGTTAGTAGCTTTATAATTATATGGTTACTTTAGAATCCTCTTTACCCTATCCAATGAGAGACGGCCACATCAACTGTAACTAATAAAAATTATACATTCAACAACAAATTACTTTCTTGTATTCGGTGCATCCAATTCGGTGCCAACACAACACAATACTTGTATCATTTCTTCTATCAGTTTGTTTAAACTTAAAAAAATGTCCACAATATCATCAAATCTAGAATCTCAATTTGTGTCATTTTTGAATTATAAGAACATGCTTTATATGCTTTCTGAAGTTTTTGATCATGTTCTTGCTAATAACACTTAGCTTAACCATTAGTATGTTGTTAGATGAGAATCAAATGTTGCCAGGATGAAATGCTGCCAGGGACCTAAAAGTGCTGACATGCTAAGATTATTGTTACAAATGTTGCTGATACAAATATTTACAAGTTTACAAGCTTAGATGCTGAGAACTTCTGAAACTGAAACTGCAGATGGAAAACTATATTCATGTATTCATGTATTGTAATGTTTACTGAAACCGAAAGTGTTGTAGTGTGTTCATAAATTGTAATACAAGTTATGTTAGGACTATTGTATTGCTGCTTCTTGATTGCTGGATAAAAAGAGACTGAAAATGTTATGTATTACTGATGTGCTATAAAATTTGTTTAATGTATGTGCTAAAAATGTTTGTATACTGGATGTGTGGCATGTGCCGTCAATTTAGTGGTGGATGTGCTTCAAGAATTGATTAATACTAGCAGAAATTTGCAGATTGATCCTAGCAGAATTTTTTGGCAGCATTTGCAAATTGATATGAGCAGAAATTGTTTCGTTTAATGCATGCACCATGAAAATCAGGAGACAAATAAATATAAAAGAAATAGTCATTGTCTTCTACATATATCAAACAAATTCATCTAACTGAAAAACTCATGTAGTCTGGTCATATTGCTACTCTACAACACTTGCATAAAGTTTCAAAAAATCAAGTTCGCATAACCATAACTCATCACATGATACCAAAGGAGTGCACCACGTATACTGATGGAAAGAATATTGATATATCAGTAGACTACGAATTTGTTTGCAAAAATTACACTCCACAATATTACACTATCATATATGTTTTCAACACCTCAGGAATTTTTACAATTCTAACAACATAACCAAAACAAATTAAAACAACTCCCAATTTTGCCTTTGCACATCCCACCACCTCTACCATGCTCTAACAAAGCATGACATCCAAAGAGAAAAACAAATTCAGGAGGAGGACAACACAGTTGCAACTACAGCCTACACTCAAAAGGCCGATTTTGCCTTGGACGAGGATGAAGATGAAGAGTAAGTAGTAACAGTCGATGTTGCTGTTGTGGCACTCACGGCAGGCGAAGAACCTTTGAGTAGAATGTCAACCTTTGCATGCTCCTCTCTTTCATGTCGTATCTCCTGCAGCATTACTACAACATCTTTCATCGTCGGCCTTTCATCCGAAGTTGGATTGACGCAGAGAAGAACCACGACGAGCGCCTGTAGCATCTCCTCCACCTCTGAGTCTGGCCTCCCATGCAGGCTCGTGTCAAGCACCTCCAAGCTCCTGATTGTGCCGGAATCAACTCCAAAACGAAGTAGTTTACCACAAGCGCACGGTATAGTGGCAAGCAAGTATCGAACACGGGAAAGCGGTGCTATACTACCTATCTACTCCTAGGTTGAGTTAGAATTGCGGGTTTATTGGTGGATGTGGAGTATGGAGGGTCATAATGGTAACGGATGCGAGGTTGTGTCACTCAACGTCGTAAATAGGGAGACTAGGGCGTTAGGGATCACCGCTGAGACCGTCGGGGATTGACGTTGGAATAGAATCCTTACGTTGCATTAGGGTTAGGGGATTAATATCCCAATTCGTACCACTCTCATGGGCTAGAATTGCGAGGTATTTCAG
The DNA here is from genome assembly GCA_030789695.1 of Scilla litardierei. Classification (NCBI taxonomy): domain Eukaryota; kingdom Viridiplantae; phylum Streptophyta; class Magnoliopsida; order Asparagales; family Asparagaceae; genus Scilla; species Scilla litardierei. The sequence continues at coordinate 318,397,953 of CM061142.1, read as the reverse complement.
CGGCTCTCATTGGCGCAATGGCGGTAGCCGTCAACGAGCGGTATAGTTCGTCAATGGATCCCCTCAAGACACGAGCCGGGCATGGTCACGAGCCTTGGTTGGATCCACCGAATTTCCCTATTCGAATCCTAAAGATATCCCTTAAACGCATCAATTCCACAGACCGTGGTCATGATCTCAGTACGGGTTATCTAGGGATTCGGTATGATCGACCGAAATACTTTCCTAAATCCCTAATTCAACGTAGAGATTCAGATCTACGTCTTCCCCCTAGGATCTTAGGGCTAACCCATCAACCCTAGAAAGATCTACTCACTCATGGCGTTATTGACAGATAAAGACACAATATTTAGAGATGAAAACATCATGGCAATTGATAGAATAAAGATTAAAAACTTACAGCGAGAGATGAAGAAAATAGACGAGAAATAGATCCGACGAAGAACAAAAATTCCCAATACCCAATAACAATAGAGCATCAAAACAATAATCCAATAATTTCGATCCAAAAGTCTCCAAAAGTTTAATCTAAAATCTAACAATTAATCTCCAATTTTTTCCTCTTTAAAACGTATTCAAAACTCAACAAAGAATCGCCCAAAAAAATCTCCTCCCCAAAGTGACGGCCGCTCCCAGAATATATCCCCCAAATTGCGCAACAGCCGCTCGCAAAACATTTCCAAAAATGGCCTCGATCGAGTGGGTGACTCGATCGAGTAATTCGTTGTTCGATCGGTCGCTCGGTCCGAGAAGCTGAACTGCTCGACCGAGCATGACAGGAAATCGAAATCCTCCAAATTCTTTACTCTGCCTGCATGGGCCGAGTCGGCATTGCTCGGTCAAGTATGAGGTTGCTCGGACCGAGCAGCCAACTGCTCGGTCGAGTAGTGATCGAACAACGGACAAATTTCAGCACAAATTTCACCTTGCTCGGTCGAGTAGAGTCCTCTGCTCGGTCGAGTAGGTGTCAAACAAATTTCAGCAGAATTTCAGCACTGCAGCATCAGCTTGCAGAAATTCCTAAGGGCTCATCCGACCTTTGATTGTTGCGTTCTTGGTGGCGTTGGAACCGTCTTGAAGTCTAATATTTGGGAAAAATATCAGAAAAATACTAAAAATCTCAAGTGATAGCATATTTTAAAAGAGTGCACGGTTGTCCTGTTTCCAGCACTTCGGGTCGCTCGATTCCTTCGCCGCATCATAGCTCGATCGAGCGACCTTCTCTCTTGCCCCTTCCTTGCTCCAGTATTATTCTTTGGCACCTCAAGCATGTCATCATGAGTCTCATTGGTGCTCTCACGTCGCCGATCGTCTTATTGACTCCAAATTGCTCCAATATCACCCCAAATCCCTGAAATGGACATAAACGCTCCGAAAGTCATATTATTCTAAATAATAGTGTAAAAGCGTATGAAATATGTAAATGAGCAATCATTTTGATGTGTAATCATTTAGATAAAATGTGAAATATAATGACACATCAAAATTCTCCCAAGCTTACCTCTTACTCGTCCTCGAGGAAGACTAGTAAGAAGTGAACACGGGAGATGGATATAATGGGGATGCGAAGCAGTTGCGTGTAGTGGAGACAAGGGGTTCAATTTTAAATTCGGAAAATACAAGGACCTAAGATATGCAAGTTCTCGTGAACACACGTCAATATGAAATTAGAACACATATACACAACAAATGCTTAAGTCTCGCTCAAATTAAAATAACGTGGATTTCAATAAATAAAATGAACTTGATAAGCACTAAAAAAGATTAGAGTTATATCATATCACTAGTCATAACCCGTGCCCGTGGGCACGGTTCAATTAAGATTTTCCCCCGCAAAATCTTTGTTATCCAAAAAATTATTTCCATAGTCAAAATTGCGCGGAACAACAAATTAGCGTAAAAATATTTAGCGTTACAGACGCATTCGGCGCGGAACAACAAATTCGGCCCAGGCGCCTTTGGTACGGAACAACAAATTCAGCGCGGTCGTCTTTGGCGTGGAACAACAAATTAGTGTAAAAAATTTGGCGGGCGCCTTCGGCGGAGATAATTCGATCTGCAGCAGCATTCGACTGTAGTATTAAGTGCAAGTTAACATTTTTCCCCTAAATACATTAATTGTGTGCACTCTGCTATTCTCCAGAAATTTTCATTTCCCAAAAACTTTCATTTCCTCATTTCCTCATTTTCCCAAAAACTTTCATTTCCCCATAAATGTTTTCCCTCCAAAACTTTCCACAAAAATCTCATCTCAACCATTCATCCCTCACGATTAAATCTCAGTCGTCTTTCTATCAACCCATTTGTCCTAGTCAACTTGTCCTAGTCAGCCCTAAGATTCAAAAACAGTTGTCAAATGTAATATAGATAGTTTATCATGCAATATACTAAGTTCACAGAAATGAAACCAATGTTCACAACTCATTCTCTAATCAGTATAATATGTCATGATCAAACTTTTTCAAGCATGCGTGGTATTTTGTTATACTTCATGGAATGAATTTAGCAAATCCAATCAAGGTAAGGCATCACCACACTACGACCATTTCAAGACTCCTAGAACCCATCAACTTTGCCATGTCTTAGTTCTATATAGAAATGGAGATAAAGATATGGGATTTTGTAGTTTTATATTATTTTTGGCTATATGAATATTACATATGCATTTTTTCTTTATATACACGCGATAACTCAATATATACAAAAAGCGGCATATGCATCCCAGACCAGACGGTCTTAGGGCATTGAGTTACGAAGAACCCTTAGGGCCTTTTATTCATGATATTGTTTGATTTTTGCATTTTTTGGATTTTTGCAAACTCACGTAAACGCGATGGAATGCAAAATATGATCAAAGATCATTTATTGGCTATTCACAAAAGAAAAAGAAAACGCATAGAATTTAGACATGGCTCGGTTTCAGGAAACCTAATCATCACTACTTTGGTTGTCATGGGGTTATCCTATCTCTATTGAATCACTAAACATCCATGAAGCAATAGAATTATCAAGCAAATCACGTGGGAGTCAAATAATTTTCAGATTTGATTCATTCATTTTTAGCTTTAACTGTTTCGAGAATATGGTTGTGAAACTATGGGTTCTATTATGAAAAAGCATATTAACAAAGATACACTAATCAAGGAATCGAACTCTAATTTAACAGATATCAAAGTTCATAAAAAAATAAATCACTACTACAAAATGGACCTTTAATAGCGCTTAAAAAAGGTCTTTAATAGCGCTTTACAAGCGCTGTCTATCTCGCCGCTGCTAAAGGGGGGCTGCTTTTAATAGCGCTTTACAAGCGCTGTTAAAGGGGGCCTTTAACAGCGCTTGTTTGTGGAAGCGCTGTTAAAGGGGGGCCTTTAACAGCGCTTGTTTGTAGAAGCGCTGTTAAAGGGGGGCTTTTAACAGCGCTTGTTCGTGCAAGCGCTGTTAAAGAGGGGGCCTTTAACAGCGCTTGTTTGTGCAAGCGCTGTTAAAGGGGGGCCTTTAACAGCGCTTGTTTGTGCAAGCGCTGTTAAAGGCCCCCCTTTAACAGCGCTTGTTTGTGCAAACGCTATTAAAGGGGGGCCTTTAACAGCGCTTGCACAAACAAGCGCTGTTAAAGGCCCCCCTTTAACAGCGCTTGTTTGTGCAAACGCTATTAAAGGGAGGCTTTTAACAGCGCTTGTTTGTGCAAGCGCTGTTAAAGGCCCCCCTTTAACAGCGCTTGTTTGTGCAAACGCTATTAAAGGGAGGCTTTTAACAGCCCTTGTTTGTGCAATCGTTCAGTTGCAGAGTACAGAGACGTTTGAGATCACAATTTGTGACAATATGCGCTTAGAACCTAGATTACATACCATAAGCCAGGCCCCAAATTCAATTTTTCTGCATAAAATCCAAAAGAAAAGAGAAAGATTCCAAACCTCAAAATTTTATTTAACCAAACATTTCTTCAATTTCTTACAAGTGACCAAATGACACCGGAAAAAAAACCCCAATATCAATCTACAAACCCTACAACATTTTTATGGGTGTCTGAATTTACCATCAGATACATGCTCAGCAATGGTTAGCTGGGCCAACGACAACTGAATACGGTGTAAAATGTAATACCAGTGCCTTCTGCCTGGGGGACACCCTGCAACATATGACCGATGCACAATCACCTGCTAGATCTAAAAACTGCTCCTTTATGTCATCTTCTAAGGCATAGGTCAAGGATTTTCCATCAATGATCAAGGCAAATGCTGCAAACGGATCCTTTTCCAGCTTCATCATTTGAGAAGCATTGTTGATTTGCAGCAGAATACTCTCCTTCATCGACTCTTCAGTCTGCAAATTTAGAGTCACACCATTCTGCAAACTGCGCCAATGAAGCGAAACAGACCAGACACCATTTGATTGACCACTAGGAGCAGCAAGTACTGCTTGAATAACCTCCCCGGATTCGGATCAAACCCTATGACATAGTAAGTCATGAACACCCAGACCCCAACTTCTCCCAGACTTATCGGGATCTTCAGAATCCATGTCGGTATGTCATACGCCCACGATGGATAGAAGAGGAGATCTCTTTGCTTGTAGAATACGGGCAGTTTCATAATGGTCATGGCGAGCTCAGAGAATCCATTGAACATGACTGTGACAAGCCCGAAGAAGAGCACACCCATGTAAATTCCCCCGCTGGTTACTGAATCGTGGTGCATTTCAGTCCTCAGGAAGAGCGTACGTCATGGTAATGAACGCCATGACAGTGAGCTAAATCCAAATGACATTCAAGGTTAAAGACATGAATTTGTATACTACTGAATTCTGAGAATTACGTCTCTGTTGTCAAGATCACTGACCTGTAACGCTTTGAAGATGTAGATGAAAGAGTTTCGCTTCATCAATAGCAGCTCTCTCGCGATATTGGCTTTCAGCAGTTCCTTTGGCTTTAAGCAGTTGAGTCATAATGTTGGTACCAGCTCGTATGGGCATCCGTCATATTGATGATCATAAAAACTAAGTTTTCTGTGAAAGTCATGCTCCATAGCTGACACCATTTTGATGGGAAAGGAACAAAGATGCTAACAAAGATCACACTCAAAATTGCATGTTGGGATGTTGTATCGGTCAGAAATAGCCAGATATAAATTAGTAAGATAGAACATTAACAGCCTCCAGATACCTGTTGACACCCACAATGAACTGGCTCGTCCTGATTCAGATAAATTCAATACACAATTTACTTAAAGAGTAAATTTTCCAGGATAAACAGGGGAGATAACAAGTATTCGTCGGTACAAGTATATAGCTGTTTTTAACCTTGGCTTATAGTAAACTGTAAAGAGGGTTTGGGTTGAAACCGCATGCGATGAAGTTGAAAGCACTCCCAGGTGCATGCTCTGACTTGATATAGCAGAAGACGGCATCGTGGGCCGCTGCCGAGCAAGACGCCTCACTCCCATCTCAATTCTCCATTCTCGCCTCTGTCATCTCAATAGATGACAGAAACAATTAGCAGCAATTTTTAGGTCAAGAACAACATAAACTAGAAGGAACAATTTCCCCGATATACCTCATGAAAACAAACGCATCACCAGCAACCAATCTCTTTGATGGCACTCCTTGAGTAAACTTACAAAAAGTGTATCAGACCGTCAAACTTCTTAAGCCACAAGGCTATCATTTTTATGATGAAACCCTTGGTATTGACTCTCATAGCTCACTTTCAACCTTGAGCATAGGCGATATGTTGACGTGTCACTTACCGCAGTTGCACCAGCCTTCTCCAGATTAATGCCATGATCAACATCACGTGCGCGGACAAATGTTTTCACATTGGGGAGATATTTGCTTAGTGCCCAAATAGTTATATAATTTGCACCAGGAGTATCTAAAGTAATTGCAGCAGCACAGGCTCTCTCTGCCCCCAACTTAATTTATGGAGGACCTAAAAAATATGCGAAAGAAAATAATAAAAATTAATTCACATCCCGCACATTCTTTACATCTGACATATTTTACTCACCTCTCGGCTACCCGCATCCCCAAAATACACAGGAAGATCAAGTGCTCGCCCAACTGCTACACGATCACTGTTAAGAGAGTGTTGTGAGATGATTTATAGAGCAGTAATGTTCACATGCAATTCTCATAATCACAAAAAGATGGTCAACCAACACAAATCACTTCTCACATTGAATGAAGCATTTATCTAGAACAATAGATAACTAGAAGGTAAGATGCAATCTGGGATTCCATTTGGCAAACAAGGCTATTCCAATAGAGACTACAACACTCTGATCTTCGATGTCCTCGTCGAAAAGAGAATGTGCAGCTTGGGGATTAAGAAATATAAAGAAGCAAGCAATCTAGTGCACCAAGAATGAAATGAAGCTGAACAATCCAGTCTGTTTTAGGAGTCTGCAGACTCTCCACTATTCAAGGTTCTCAAGGACTGGTGAATCACAACTATACGTTTTCATTTCTTGGTAAATATGAATGCCAGCTTTATGTGTTTTTTCTTAGCCAGAAGGCTATCATTTTTAGACAACATGCATTTTTTCACCTTATCATTATTTATGTCATGCTAGATAATTTGATTAATGAAATCTATTACAACAGATCCTAAACATTAGATTTTTTTTAATCAACAAGAAACTTAAATCTAGGGGCTGTATTAAAAAAGGAAAAGAGAGAGAGAAATTAATAAATGATGCAGATCAATTATACTTCACAGTTAACAAAATAGTTGGAAGGCACTTATCAGCTATAATATAGAGGTCAAAGTCAAACCTTGAAAGGTCCTGCCAAAAAATGCAATGAAGGCGAAATTTGTCCTGCCAAACTCCCCTTAGACCGAGATCGGAAGTATGCTAGAAAATTGTACTGCCTAGCAGGAAAAATGCTGGAAGTATACTAGGTCTATTTCTAAAAAATTCATTCAATATCAGAATAGTGGAGAGTCTTGCTGACTGACTCAGTTACACATATATCTAATATCTGGTCAGGTTGTCTAAAAGTCTGATGGACATCATGAGAACTTAATAAACTAAGTGTGTAAGCTGTGGCAGACTAATACACAACAATGTGCAAACCCCAAATCCCAAAAATAAGTTCAAAATTAAGGCGACTTAGCTCCAACTTAGAGATGACAACAGCCTAAAACTAGGCCGAACCGCTATCAATCTTCATCAGATTCAGAGTCATGTGTCCCCAACAGCCCAAAAAGCTTGCTAGAAACCATAAATATGCAAGAATGCCAGAGTTCCGTAACAAATGCTAATAATGTACAGCTACCACAAGAGACATGTATCGGAACAACTAGCAGCTAAATGTTAACTGGCAATCGATAATTCCCAACACCACACACCAATGTACCCTATTAAAATATCACAATTAATTAGCTCTGGCATCAATTATGGTTCTAATAGCTAGCGGGTATGTACTGTTGACAAAATGATATGCATATAAATGTCTTTATTGTAGTAAGCGTTCAAATTTTTATCAATTGCACATTGAATCGCCACCAAATTGAATTTTCAAGCTTCAGTAGTGAATAAATAAATTGGTATCAATTTTAAGAAGCAGGCGCCACGATTCCCATGACAAGGAGAAAGTTGACAGAACAAACCAGTATATATGAATTAAGATTTTCAGGCAACTGGTACTCTTCAACAACAAAGGGTGGTGCAACTCAAATTGAGAAAGCTTGCCAGGTCTTGAGTCAATGTAGCAGACATGATTACTTTTGCAAGCCTAGGGTAAGTTTTACCTTTAAAGCCCCTCTCAATACCATTTCCATCAAGTTCTTCAAGGAAGAGGTGCGACACATAGCATTGCCATAATCAATGGCACTTTCCTGTTGCATGATTAAGAAACATCAAAAATTTATCATGCACGAAGAGTCAAATCCATGATTAGCTGATGTAAATCGAGAAATTTTAAATGGATCAACATTACCCTTTTCCATTACCGGTGAAGTGTTTGCACGGTTGATTCTCTGCAACAAATAGGCTGCGCATTTTGTCGGATCTTTCAGCCTCAGCAAAGACCGCATGTTTGTTTTTTCCTGGACGTAATTATGGAGATTGAGCTTCATCTACCATCTAATGCATGCTCATTAAATTGTTAGCTACGAAATTCATAGCTTTGAAGCATTTGATCGAACAGCTGGTGAGTATCGTTGAGATGGAGGGTGATAAGCACAGTTGGCTAATTTGTTATCCCACAGAGAACATGAACATCAGTGGTATGGAACAAAAAAGCTTGACTCAACGATGATGCAAATGAAGGGGGCATAAGATTATCTCCTGACTTCACAGAAGATACCAAGAAAGTAGACATATCACAATTGTTGATCCAACAGTTACGTATAATGATGTACTATAAACACCAGTATGTAGTCAAGAATATTCACACTTAAAGATCTGTTTCGAGGGCGGCCTTGTCCCTGGTGACGACGACGGTGCCGGCGCTGCCAGTGAATCCGGAGAGGAACGCACGGTGCTGGAAGCAGTCGACGATGAACTCGCTCTGGTGGGCGTCCTGGGAGGGGACGATGTAGTGTCGATGCCGATGCTGGGGTGGGAAAAGAGATCCCTCAGGGCAATCAGCATCTCGTCGACAGCGGTGTTCGAGGAGGCGGAATCAGACTTTCGGAGGTCGGAGGAGGGGCGAGCGGTGATAGGCACCAAGGGCCAAGAGAGCAGACCCTGTAACGGCAGCGCCGATCTTAAGTGCGGATGATGCCGTTGTTCCTTCGTCTTCTTCATCTGAGGTCGAGTTGTTCCTTTGATCCTGGTTGGAGATATTATTGTTGGCGCCATTATTATTGTTGGAGGGTGGTGGGAATTGAGATGAGCCGACCAACTGGAATGGAGATGGGGATGATTTCAATTTCTTACCCCGTAGCAACTTATGGTAATCCTGCAGAGAATGGAGATGGGGTAGTGGTCGCAGAGACTGGAGAGGATGGATAGACATCGCTTCTTCCTCGCTGTCTTCTTCTTCGCCTCCGCCCTTTCGGCCGTTGATTGAAGGCTGGTTAAATGTTAGGGTTTAAGACGAAGAGAATGGCAGATGAATGTAAAGGGGGAAAATTTCGGGATGAGCGGGGGATGAAAAATTTCAGAGGGCATCTTTAACAGCGTTTCTTCTTCAAGCGCTGTCTATTATTTTTATTATCTGACCTTTAACGGTGCTTGCAGAAAGAAGCGCTGTCTATTAAAAGTGTTGTCTATTATCTGATCTTTAACAGCGCTTGTAGAAAGAAGCGCTGTCAATTATCCGACCTTTAACAGCGCTTGCAGAAAGAAGCGATGTCTATTATCGACCTTTAACAGCGCTTGCAGAAAGAAGCGCTGTCTATTATTTGTTCCTCTAATTAACAGCGCTTATAATTGGCAAGCACTGTTAATAGTGTGCTATTAAAGGTCCATTTTGTAGTAGTGAATCCACGATATTTCATAGAAAATGAAGCATATGAGACATAAATGTATAGGTGAACATGGTTCAAATGGAAATTTTGAAGTGTGTTTCACGATGAAGCAAAGTGCGTGCATTATGCACTCCCCCAAGCTTAAACATCACATTGTCCTCAATGTGTGTATAATATAAATAGAGGACAACGACAAGATAAGGGGGCCACTCAATAAAATAGTTTCTCTCCCCCAAGCTTAAACATCACATAAAAATTAGAGAGAGATGCCAAATAAGCGCCAAATACAAGGGTGGGCATGGTGATAAATAACGGGTGGGGTGAAAAATATAATTGAGCCATCATATGGGGTGAATTTATTAAACTAAAAAACATATAAAATCATATAAGGTCCTCTCGCTGCCGAGAGGATTCGTGATTATTTAAAGCCTAGAATACTACACTACTAGATTGGTACCACCTGTAGCAAAAGGCGGGTCCAATATCTTTGCCGGTGCAGGCAGCTGCTCTATCTGCACTTTCCGTGGCTCCGCCAGGTGCCTATCTCCATGGACTCCATCATATTCTAGCAATACTACTCACAGTATCTCTCCAAGGACTCCACTTGTACCCTGTAAGAGACAAGCCGCATCAATCTGATGTGGAATATCTTTCCCCAGAATAAAATTTTTCCAAAGAAGATCGTCAAAAGAAATATGTAAAGTAAAAATAGGTAGACAATTCTTCCCTGAAAATACATCTCCGCTTTCATGTACCGCGACATGCAGTTCCTTGTCGTTCGTCTCAGGCTTTTCAGGCAGCTCTGGCATATGAGTATGGGTCTCATCAGGCGAATCCTTTTCATTGTCGATGGAAGGATGAGGTGGTGGTGGAGGCTCAACTGAAGGTGGGCAGCATGACGTGCGCTTATATTTTATATATTCACGCACGTTTTCTTTTGTGTTTCTCCGTGTTTTCCGCCGTCTCTTATTCGTTTTCGTATATTTTCCCGTTTTCTTTCACTTTTCTTTGTTTGTCCATGATTGCAGGAGTTCGACCACGTAGGGGACCTTTTACGATGATATCCCAAGTCCCCGGAGATACGGGAGAAGTCACGCGTGATCCAGGGGGTCAAACTGCGAAGTATTCATCTTTCAGCCCCTCACCCGGTCGGTTGGTCATCTCCAACCGATCGGGTGATGCACGCGTGCACCAACCGGTCTCTGCCGCAGCTCACAACGAAGTCACCCGACCGGTTCACAGACCGGTTCAGCGGGGGCTATTCTCTGTTTTCTCGAAGCAAAGCGCCAACCGATCGGGTGACTCTCACCCGATCGGTTCATCTGTAGCTGAGAAAGATGAGCTGAAGACACGGACGTCGAACCGGCCGATTCACCCGACCGCTCCAAGATCCAACCGGTCGCTCAAGAACTCACCCGATCGGTTCATGTGATCGGGTGAAAACTCGCCGTTTTCTGATATTTATTTGTAACGGATCAACCGATCGGTTGACTTGTCAACCGATCGGTTGATGCGACGGCCTATATATAGAACCCCTAGGGTTCCAGAAACGGGAGTTGCTGTTTTTCTACTGTTTTATTTCCTTGTGACGGCTGTAATTGTTACTCTTTTGTAAGTTTTCAAATCTTTCTAAAATTTTAGTATTGTCTTTATTACTCCTTTACTTCCGCATTGCAATTGTCCGATTATGATTTCAACGGTTAAATTTCATTTAGATTGCTTTTTCATGAATTTTTGTGAGTAGTTCCCAAATCTGGGATTTTGGTGGAAACCCCTTCGGGGGCTCTTCCTGATGCGTCCATAGGGTTAGGAAATCGATAGGGAGTAGGAATCTAACGGTTACACGGGGCGTTTCATTGTCATCGGCGGGAAAAAGACCGCCTTTGACCGTCGGGCCAAGGGGGAATAAACTTGGCGGTTGACTCCCTAGCCATAGCTCACGCCTTTAGCGTAGACGCCGAATCCTAGCACGCGGGAGCGGCAGGATGAGGCGTTGGGAGATATCGTTGCGGACTTAGTGCTCCTGGGATCGATCAGTGTTAATGGACACGGGAGTGCCCACTGATCGAATCCGGGAAGTCTGGTGTATCATCATGGGCACCGACCGGAATATCGGGCCCATGGGACGCCGGGTACCACTTTCAGAGGCAACGTCTCACCATTAGACCCTAATCCTGATCGCTATCCATACCCGTAGGCCGTATCGGCGAGAGTCTCTCGTCGGGTTGGAAACCAAAGTCCCGGGTTTACTTTCTTTTCGTTCTTACGCTTTTATTCCCTTTCGTGACAACCAACCACCGATTCGGGCTAGCTCGCCCCTCAGGTTGATTTAGGTCCTACCTGACCCAAGCACAACCTCGCCTCCCTGAGTTCGATATTCCCGCACCCTACACTAACCGTGAAACTTGCGGTAAACGACACCGCGCCGCCGCGACGCAAGCGGGGCGCCGGTCACAGCACTCGGGATCCTCAAGAATATCTGTGTCCTCATCCCAATGCACGACCTCCTCGGTGACAGGCTCTAGCTCCATGGGTATGGAAGTGAATGTGTCGTCCTTGGATGCATCGTGTATGTCAGCCGCTGTCTCCTCAGATGTGGAAGTATCAATGTCCTCAGCCTCTCCCTTGAGCTCATAATATGGAAGGCACTTGTTGATTTCGGCCATATCTTTCTGCCATCGATCATGTGACTCATTCAGCATAGCGCTAACAGTCGTGCTCTCCTCTACCGATGCCACGAAGGCATTGAGTGTCAAATTGAGAGGATGGTCAGGGCTCAAGAGACAGACATGGCTTTCGTAGGGCATGTGTCCCTCCATGTCACAAGATTCGCAGTAAGCATAGAACTCTGGGTAGTGGTCATATCCTTCCATCCGATAGTACGGGTCCCGTGAATGATATTCGTAGTCTTCCATAGGAATCTCATAATGCTCTGAAAAATCATTGCCTGAATAATCCCAGGATTGCTCCATTGTACCTGAATAGTCAAAAACAACAACCTGGAAAAGACATCAGTGGTACAAGAAGATAGAGATAAAGATAAAGCAGGTGGGGGGAAATCTCTCTCTGTTTTATTTTTATTTTTATTTTATTTTTAGTTTGTTTTTTACGCAATCCAATCAACCTAACTGTGGTAAAATAATATGGCAGAATGCCTCCCCGACAACGGCGCCATAAACTTGATCGTGCCGAAATCAACTCCGAAACAATGTCGTTTACCGCAAGCGCACGGTATAGTGGCAAGCGGGTATCGAACACGGGGAAGCGGTGCTATACTACCTATCTACTCCTAGGTTGAGTTAGAATTGTGGGTTTATTGGTGGATGTGGAGTATGGATGGTCATAATGGTAACGGATGCGAAAGTTGTATCACTCAACGTCGCAAATAGGGAGACTAGGATGTTAGGGATCACCGCTGAGACCGTCGGAGATCAACGTTGGAATTGAATCCTTATGATGCATTAGGGTTAGGGGATCAATCTTCCAATTCGTACCACTCTCGTGGGCTAGAATTGCGACGTATTTCGGTGGCTCTCATTGGCACAATGGCGGTAGCCGTCAACGTAGCGGTATAGTTCGTCGATGGATCCCCTTAAGACACGAGCCGGGTATGTTGGATCTGGATCGTAGCCTAGAGGGGGGGTGAATAGGCTAATAAAAATATTCGTGCAACCCACGAACAATTCCACGCAGTTATAAGCACAGACAGAGCAATAAAATCGTAATCACAAAGTACACACAGATATACCCTGGTTCGGTCGTCCCCACGACCTACTCCAGCCCCCGAAAGCAACTACTAGATAGATATGCAATCAAGTACAGCTACAATGAGTCAAGATCCCAAATCTACTCTCACCTAGCTCGTACGCACACCACGTGCTTTACACTATCAATCTAGTCAGATGCTCTCCCTCCGTGACGACTCCCAAGTCGTCAGGTCCCCAAAAGTAACACAAACAGGTAAAGTTTCCCCTACAGAAATCGCTACACCAATACAAAGATAAATAGATAGAGTTTTAGAAACGCTCAGTAATGGTGTGTCGTCTCTGTCGTTCAGCGCGTGGTCAGATCACGTCTGACAATGATGTAGTCGGCAAGTCTTAACTCCTTTGGATGACTTGTGCCCTTGGCACTCTTTTCTGATATTGTGGCACGGATGTGATGCTCCAAGACTCTGATGTTGCGGCACGAGGATGACACACCAATATTGCAGCAAGTGCCTTTATATTTCAATTCCCTAACTTTTCTTTACCCTGCACACAACAATAAAAGACTGTGCATTAACTTTTATGCATGAAACGTGAAGTGCTCTCAGAGAATTGCACACAAAAAGTTAACGGCATGTGTTGCTCTCTGCACACATGAATATATTAGAACTTGGTGCTCTCAGGCTTTTGGTTTGCAATGGAAAGAGTCAACAGAATGGCTTTTTGAGAATTTTCCAAAATAATCAGAGCATGCTGCTCTTGAAAAACAAATAATGATTTTAGTGCATACTGCCTTGGGATTCAGTTGCGGCTCCCCTCAATTTTGGCCTGCACATGCAAACACAGTTAGAGAAAAAAACTTTTGATCCCAAAAAATACTTCGGCCTCAAAAAACTGCTCTCTTTTTAATTCTTGCGACCGAAGTCCAAAACAGAACAAATCCCCTTAAATATAAATATATATATTGCCGGCTCTCGGACCTTAGGGGAATTGTTTTTGGAGAGGGGAATATTAAAAAGGATGCTCTCAAAAAATGATGAAGACCCCTTAAGAAATTTCGGCATCACCTTTGATAACAGAGAAGGGGATTTTTTTTGGTGATTGGAATCTCCCTTTTTTTTGGCCTTCGGCTCTCTTCAAAATTTTTATGCAGAACCCAAAATTAAAAATCAAAACAAAGAAAACCTGGGACACTCAAACAGAGAGGTGCAGTTCTTAATCAAATAAGATGAAAGTGCTCTTTTAAAATTTCCCGTTTTTTGTTCTCAGGATGATTCATGGCTTTGCAAAGAGAGATCCAAGGAAATGTGCCCTGTGCTGTGCTTTTGAACAAAAAGAAATTTGCAATGATATTTTTGAGAGAAAAAAAACACGCAGCCTCCACTCAAAAATTTTGTGCGCCTCTCTCTTGGTTAGGGTTTTGTTTTCAAGAGCCTTTTGGAATTTTCTTTCTTCTTAAAAAAAACAATGCACACATACCTCTTTGATTTATATAAGGGGTTATTATAATTATTATTATTATTAACCTCAAAAACAAACCGTACACTCCTTTTTTAAAAGAAATTTTGTAGCACTCAAACACCAAAACTTAAAGGCATGCGGCACTTAGGATATCGAAATGAAGAGGCAAAAAGAAAGCGAAACTGTGCTTCCTTTTATCCAATTTAAGTTAGGTTACCTCCCTTTCTCCTTTGCACTTTGACCAAATCCTTCCGTAAATTAATCGCACATTCGCCGTTCCTGAAACACTTAACACACACGTTAAAAACGTTCACACACGTTTGTTATCATCAAACATGAAGTTCACAAATCGTTGCTACTAATAGGGTATGGTCACGAGCCTTGGTTGGATCCACTGATTTCCCTATTCGAATCCCAAAGATACCCTTAAGTGCATCAATTCCACAGACCGTGGGCATGATCTCAGTATGGGTTCTGATCGACCGAAATACTTCCCTAAATCCCTAATTCAACGTAGAGATTTAGATCTACGTCTTCCCCCAAGGATCTTAGGGCTAACCCATCAACCCTAGAAAGATCTACTCACTCATGGCGTTATTTATAGATAAAGACACAATATTTAGAGATGAAAACATCATGGCAATTGATAGAATAAAGATTAAAAACTTACAGCGAGAGATGAAGAAAATAGACGAGAAATAGATCCGACGAAGAACAAAAATTCCTAATATGCAATAGCAATAGAGCACCAAAACAATAATCCAATAATTTCGATTCAAAAGTCTCCAAAAGTTTAATCTAAAATCTAACAATTAATCTCCAATTTTTTCCTCTTTAAAACGTATTCAAAACTCAGCAAAGAATCACCCCAAAAAATCTCCTCCCCAAAGTGACGGCCGCTCCCAGAATATATCCCCCAAATTGCGCAACAGCCACTCGCAAAACATTTCCAAAAATGGCCTCGACCAAGTGGGTGACTCGGTCGAGTAATTCGTTGCTCGGTCGGTCGCTGGGTCCGATCAGCTGAACTGCTCGACCGAGCATGACAGGAAATCGAAATCCTCCAAATTCTTTACTCTGCCTGCACGGGCCGAGTCGGCACTGCTCGGTCGAGTAGGAGGTTGCTCGGACCGAACAGCCAACTGCTCGGTCAAGTAGTGATCAAACAGCAGTCGTTGACAGATTTCATCACAAATTTCACCTTGCTCAGTTGAGTAGAGTCCTCTGCTCGGTCGAGTAGGTGTCAAACAAATTTCAGCAGAATTTCAGCACTGCAGCATCAGCTTGCAAAAATTCCTAAGGGCTCATCCGACCTCCGATTGGCGCGTTCTTGATGGCGTTGGAACCGTCTTGAAGTATAATATCTGGGAAAAATATCAAAAAATTACTAAAAAAATCTCAGGTGATAGAATATTTTAAAAGAGTGCACGGCTGTCCTGTTTCCAGCACTTCAGGTCGCTCAATTCCTTCGCCGCATCATAGCTCGATCGAGCGACCTTCTCTCTTGCCCCTTCCTTGCTCCAATATTCTTCTTTGACATCTCGAGCATGTCATCATGAGTCTCATTGGTTCTTTCACATCGCCGATCGTCTGATTGACTCCAAATTGCTCCAATATCACCCCAAATCCCTGAAATGGACATAAACGCTCCGAAAGTCATATTATTCCAAATAATAGTGTAAAAGCGTATGAAATATGTAAATGAGCAATCATTTTGACGTGTAATCATTTAGATAAAATGAGAAATATAATGACACATCAGCTCTCCTTTCTCCTTCGCACCTAGTGCACAACATGCAGGCCGTCCGGTATTATCCGACCAATTGGTTGCTTCTCTGCTAAAACCTCGAGCACCACAACTCCATAGTTGTAGACATCGCTCTTCTCCAATATCTTCATCGTGTATCCGTATTCTGAATTTAACATACAACAGAATCAGCATAACACAATAATGAACTCAAACAAGTTACATTCTTCACAAGTTGCATTCTTCTCTAAATCACCACAATTGATACTATTAAGATGTTGTGAGTTTTAAAGTTGTTTTGGCAAACAATTTGCTGTCTTAATTTATGGCGACAACTGACCCAGCATTAGGCCAGAGCTTATTCACTGCGACCACATCACCATTGTCCATGTTCACCCAATAAACAACCCCCGTGCGGCCTTTTCTGATCACATTGGCATCAACCAGGCTTTGGACGACTTGAACAACCGAGAAGTTGAGCTTCTGAAATGGCATGAACGAACAGTTTTCACACTTTTGATTTCTTAGCATCATCACCATCTCAGCATCTCTGTTTTCTCACTTGTGATTTCTCTGCATCATCACCATCTCAGCTGCTTGAGTACACCCCTCCAAAACTGATAAATACATGGTAGATGAGAAGTAAACAATTGCCAAATAGAAGCAATTTGATAGTATTTATGATCATTCAACTATTTCCATTTCAAATGTGTAGAATTGAAATATTTCCAAAGCCACATATCTAATTAAGCATTCATGTCATGCAAATCAGGAATCACTAATCCACAAAATGTTCTGCAAGTTGGCCAAATGCTGGAAGAATGGGAGAAGTAAAAATTGAGAACACAATGTGGAAATATCTGTCTAAAATATGTACAAAAGCTTAAAGCAACAAAAATTGAGCAAACATGATAAACAAAAATTGAGTATCAAGACATAGTGAAAAAAGGTAGTTAACCATTAAGCACTTATTCCAGAAGTCATGAAATGGTGTAAATGTCCATGCCAACATGGATTTATACTCGACGGAGACACTATTGGTCTTCCAGATATGATTTCTAATAAGATAACATTAAAATCGTAGATGTCCACTTTATCACCATGTTTTATTATGCAAAAGAACTTTTTATATGAATCATTAAACGCTCGTCGAGAATATACATTTTGTTAGAACCGCATGCAAATTATATTACATAAACAAGTTCATTTTTTTTTTTGCATTGGTAACAGTAGGCAGCTAGAAACCATCCAATATGAAACACAAGATCATAATGCATAACAAACTACTCTTCAAGCATGGTGATTGATCCAAGATTCCTAGTCATGTTTGTGCTTTTAAGAAATTATAAAGGGTTAACAATGTAATGGTCAAATCTTACACAAAGCACAAACCTCTCATTGGGCACCTTTAATCCATTGGAAGAACTTCCACCTGCCACCTTCATGGATTAGTAAAATGTTAGTCTGATGGAACATCCAACATGACATAGATCATGGTAGAGCTCAAGAAATTAACATAACCAAATGCAGTAATTCACCTCATCTCTCATATTCGACACTAGTCCTGGTAGATTGTAGCTGCTGATTTTCGCAACAAGGCTCAGATCAAGGCATACATTTGTTATTTTCAAATCATTTGCAATATTTATACAACGACGACGACCAACATCTTTCTTACCTTAAACAAATGTCCAAAATTTGGATGTTTAATAGAGTTTATTGATCATTCATTCATATGCAAAGGGTTCTCACTTTTCTCGTTTGGGTCTTTAGTCAAGAGAGATCGCAATGTCGCCATGGGGAGATCGAGGAGAGGGGTTCACTGGGGTTCTTCGGCAGGGAGAGGGGTCACTTGGACAAGAGAGATCACAAGGAGGGAGATCGTAAGAGAGATCGCTGTGGGGAGATTTCAAGAGGGATAGGGTTTTTTTTTATTTCTTCGGCAGAGAGAGAGAGAGAGATGGGGAACGCGACAGCAGATAGAGAGAGAACGTGAGAGACCCCCTCTCGTGACTTTGGGGATGCGCGAGCTGCAAGTGCATGCGTGGGGTGCGACCTGAGCCAGCGGATCTCTACATCACCAATCGGATGGCTGAGATCTCTCTTCTCACTTTAAGCCCCTCTTCTCACCTTCTCACCATAGCATCACTATATATATAGGAAGAATAGGAAGAATTTGGGTCGATCGCGGCATGGATTGGGAGGCGTATGGAACACAATTGCTGGAAACTTTAGTGAAGCGAAAAAAGGAGATCTGGCCCTTAAGAATCGATTCCATAGAGGCAAAGGTACTAATCCAAACTCATTTCGAAAATTTGAGAACATCAGCGGTGAATGCAAAGTGCTCGATAAATTGCCTGTGAGACCAAAGTTTGATCTTAAGATAGTTACCAATGTTGCCAAATAATCCTGGTCCGATGTTTGCGCTAACATCAGGAACTATGATACGGAAGTGGCTATGAAATTTTTTCCTCCTCGTGTTCAAGAGGACAAGACAGAAGTTGCTTGGGTTGATAAAAATCTGCTGGCTAGGGGTAGAACAATGGAAGAACTCACTCATTGGTTATGTTCTTGGAGACGTGCCGTATTACGGGCAGATACGTGCATGGGTTGACAGGTTATGGAAAATCAAGTCAGGTGTACAAATTTTTAATCGTGACAATGGGTTCTTTTGTTTTTAATTTGCTAATGGTGATGAATGTGACAGGATTCTACATGGTGGTCCCTGGATGTTTGATGGAAGGCTGGTCGTTTTGCAGAAATTGGGTTCTTCACTCACTCATGAACGGGATATTTTAACGTCTGTACCCATGTGGGTGCAACTTCATGGGGTGCCACTGGGGATGTGGTCTCTTGAAATTTTCAGTATCATTGCTTCAGTCAAAGGACACCCAATATGCCTAGATCGGCTTACGGCTAAGAAGGATGGTTGAGGTCAGTGCCAATAAGCCTACCCCAAAGCAGGTAATGGTAATGCCAGAAGGTGGGACTCCTCTTGCTATTGCAATCAAAATTGAAGGGGAGCCTCCAAGATGCAAAAATTGTGTTTGATTTGGTCATTCGGACTCACAATGTCCGGATTCGTTAAAGCTCCCTTCAATCCAAGTTAAGGAAACTGATAAGCATGAAAAGCAAGTTAAAGGGAAGGAGAAAGCTGGGGAAGTTTGTGTAGATACTATGGGAAGTTCTTCATTAGAGGATGTCTCAGGATCAAGTATGGGATACATTGTACAGGATACTACTTTAATATCTGTTCCAAAACAGCCTGGGATTATGTGCATGGAGCAAGCAGGACTGGGAATGATAAATAAAGAGGAACATATAGTAAATAGAGCAGCTGCAGACTTGGCGAGCATGGAGAAAAATATGTCTAGTTCTGATACAACAGACAAGCAGGCATAGGAAATAAGTTCTAGGAATACTTTACAGGTTGCACACAATATTAAGCATGGACAGGTTTCAGAACAGGATGGGAATGCACTAAGTTTAAGGGAGATGACTCATGAAGCTTTGGGTGGAATAGGGGATTCTAGTGTGGTTCACATTGAGCAATACACATGGTTGTCCACACAGGATATGTCGTCCCTGAGCAGCACACACAGAAAGTTGATGAGCAGACACAACCAGGCACAAGATATATCGAAGGCTCACAAATTGCAAGGAAAGGGGATAAACAACGACCCAAACCAAAGTCGTTGGAGGCGCCAATGCTAGGTGTGGATCACGTTCATAGAGATATGGAGAGAGACTCAGAGGAGGATCACCAACCTGACATTCTCTATGTAGATAACCCTGAATGGGATCAAGAAGAGCAAGCATTGATGAACAGTGCTAAAACAAACACAATGCCTCAGAAAATGAGCAGGACCCAACCGCCACCTGAAGCTACTATCAGAAGGAGTTCCAGGCTACAGGGAGGCAGTCTCCCACTATCCAATAAACCCCATTGACTGTGTTCCTCTGGAATACGAGAGGCCTCAATAACACTGTGAGGCGTAGAGATCTAACGGACAAGCTGCGTAATTTGAAGCCATCAGCTGCAATTTTGTTGGAAACAAAGTTGAAGCAGGAAACAAAAAGTCTTGTCTCCCTAAACACTGGCAGATTCTGGACAGTTTCTGTAACGGTCGCTTTCCGGCCTTATGAATTTTCTGCGTGCACGTGCCTTATCGTGCACGTATTTTATTTGGCTATTTCTGGATTCCAAAGTATGCGATGTGATATGTCGTTGTGATCGTTTGGGAGTGTAGAATTTTATAGTAATTTTTGGGAACGTCATTTCACGGCTCGTTTTCTCGCAAAACGACTTAGAACGATATGGGCGTTTTAGTCAATTGACTCAAAACGCCGTTTCAAATTTTACGTAAAATTTTGGTAGGTGTTACACACGATCGGGCTTCGTAGATCTGTGTGTCTCGTCTCCACGATCGCCCCGGTATTTTCGGATCATTTTTCCGACGCCCGGTTTGAGAGTTATCGCCCGGATAAATCTGGACCGTTGATTTGCCCTGATCAATTTCGAAATTCAAATTGATTAGTCAAATCTGGCTATATCCCTTATTGTTTACACAAGAATCTTTCCTAAACTGCCTACTCTATTGACCCCTAGACTTTCCCCAAAATTGTACTCCCTATCTCTCTATCTCCCCACTTTTAACCCGAACCCTATAGCTATATATCAACTTTTATTATTATTAAACCCTACCCACTCTCTATTTCATTCACGTGAGAACCCAAGCCTAGGTTAAATTTTCGTTTCGCAGCCGCCATAAAAGCCCGAGCCTCTCATCTCTCTCTCTCGTCTCCCTCTCGCGGCGCCTAATCCCCGACCGCCGGCAGTCTGCAGATCCGACACCCGCACCCCGCCGGCGACCCCCTGCAGCCCGCGTCGCCACCGCAGACGACCGGAGGCTGCCGTTCACCCCCCGATGCCCACCTGCGACCCCCGACGCCGTGCAGACCCCGTGCGACGCCGTAGGCCACCGTTCGACGTCGCACCACCTCGCTGCGACCCTCGTTCGCCCGTCAGCCACCGGAGACACCGCCACACGACCGCTGGTGGCCTATCTCCGCCGCCTCGTCGCTATACAGCCGCGGCCTGCCTTGCTCACGGCTGCAAATCGCAGCGGCAGCCACTGCGATTCTTCCGATGACCGCGAGCCTACTCCGGCAGCCGCTGTGCACCGCCGTGTTTCCCCCGAGTGGCCACGACGTCCTCCTAGGCTGGGTTGCCCACGGCCGTGATACGGCGACGTCGTATCGCCGTTTTCGCCTCTGTTGCTCGCTGTTTCGACGTTGATCACGCCATTGCTCGCTGTTTCACCCCTACTCGCTGCTCACGCACTTCGTCCGCTGCCCGGACGAGTCTCGCTACGCTACCCGTAGCCGAGACGCCGTAGACGATGCAGATCTTCTACCGTTCAGACGCAATGCTCACCCTACATCGAACTCCGGAGAGGTTGGTTTCTGAAACTCGTAGCGCAACCCACCCGTAGCGAAAACTGAACCTTAACTAAAATTGGCAACTTAACACATTAAATTTACTTTCTGCTCCCTTAAAACGATGTGTAACCGTAGACCGACGTTTGGACTTTTTGACTGTGCACATAGGACAGAATCGTCGGATAGGCTAAACGGACAACTTGACTCGTGACTGTTAGGGTAGCCACGTCCAACCTAGAAACAAACCCTAAATAGGTTTTACTGAAAATGCAACCTGACACCGTCACCGTGACACTGTTTCAGACGGACTACCACGGACGCGACGACTGGACGAGACACCCCGGACGGACGACACACTCGCCATCACAGGCAAGTGTATCCACTTGCGTTTTTGACCGCGTCTTGGTCTTAAATTGTTAGAACTGTTAGACTGTGAGTGTATAGATCCAGACGTGAAATGATAGCGTCCGGGTCACCCTTACGACTTAGACTTGACGACGAAGTCAAAGTCCGATGAACAAGAACTTGTGACACCGTAGGATTATCTTGTGTGTACGTGCGCGTGGACACCCTAGAATAACTCTCCCGTACACTGGTCGTGTCTTGTCCCTGTTACACAAAAAAGCCTTCGGGCGTTTCAGATGCTTCCCGAGCGGAAGTGATCTCTGTGATACAAAAAGCTTGCGGGCGTTTCAGGTGCTTCCCTAGCGGAAGTGATCTCTGTACTTCTTGTCCTGAGTTCTGGGGTTTGGGGTAGGGTTGAGCGTGCACACGGGGAGAGGGTCTGATCCCCCTCAACCCGTAAGGCGTGAACCCTTCTTGTCTCACGTGTCGTGTCCTGACCGTCTTGTCTTGTCTAGTTCCGTCTTGTCCTGACACCTTTAGTCTAGTCCCGTAGTTGGTAGCACACGCTACGACTACTACTTGTTACGCTTTACTTTCCTGCTACGTTACTTCTTTTGTTACTCAGTTATAACCACAGCATGCTAATCAACCAGTAAAACGATGTTTAACAGTTCAGTACACTTGCAGTTTGGTCTGACCCTTTTTGTAGACCTTACCTGACATACAATTCCTTCTTTTGGTGATGTACGTCAGGTGTTGAGCCAGAGTACGTCGACGAGGCGGACTTGTCAGCAGACGTGGAGCCGGAGGATACTGATCCAGAGTACAACCCAGAGGAGGACCAGAGTTAGAGGCCTCTCGTTGCTGTTCCGGAGTTTCTGTTCCAGTTTAGATTGGGTGCGTAGCACCTTCTGTTTTCCTGTCTAGGTTGGGTGCTTGCACCAGTAGATTTCTTTTCTGCAGTTGTAGCCCTTCGGGCGTTTTAGACTCTCAGTACTTTGGATGATTATGTTTGGAATAAAATGATATGCTCTTTCCTTTCAGTACTTTTATTGTTCCGTACTAACTTGTAGGGACCTGTTCCTTCGTTTTGGAATACCACAGACGCTTATTGGGTCCGGGCTCCTTGCCCCGGCCTAAGCGGGCCTTAGTCATGCTTCGCCTCCGTACTTTTGGGAAGCTGGGCGTGACAGTTTCTCTCTCCATAAAGGAGGTCGTATACTACTTGGATTTAATCCTTCAGTATGGCAAGCCACCCTTATATCAAGCTCCCCTCAACACATCACTGTTAGCTGCCACAACGCAGGGTTGTGGATAAATGTAAAAAAAGACCCATGGGATGGACCTCTTCTGTACTCACTACTGCAGGCCGCATTGAATTGGTCAGAACCGTTATTTACGGTATGGTCGCTTTCTAGATGCAAGCCTACCAATTGCCTCGAACAATTATTCGTTCCATCTCAACTGCTTGTAGGCGCTTCATTTGGGGCAATTCTCGTGTGTGGTCGTGGAGAGACAGCTGCAAACCCAAGGAGGAGTGGGGAGTGGGTCTTTGACTTCTTGAAGACCTTCAACTAGCCTCTGGAATCAGACTAACTTGGCGATATTTCTTCAGCAAAGGGTTATGGGCCAGCTACATGAAGGATATCTATGGGGATCCAAATGCGTTTTTTGCGGTAAAGGGGAAAGTAACTCGGTCGGGGACATGGAAATACCTGTTATCGAGTAGGAGGATATCAAGGAAACTCATTAGGAAGGAGGTTAGGGATGGGCACTCCACTTATTTCTGGACAGATCACTGGTTGCACACTGGGCCGCTCAATGATGTGCATACTGTCCCAGCTGGATGTGAGCACAGGTTAGTCTTAGACTACTGGAATGGAAACGCATGGTGTGAAGACCCCTCAATCCAACAAATTCTGCCATTGTTAGCACAGTACAAGATTTCGGTAGGCACTGACCAATGGACATGGCTGCCAGGTCCGACATTTCGATACAGAGATGCCTGGGAACAAGCTCGGACTCCTGGAGCAAAAACCTCACACCACATGCTGATTTGGTTTGGCGGCCATGTCCCAAAGATGGCGTTGACGTTGCTGCGGACATTTAATGAGAAGTTATTAACTAAAGATAAATTGGCGAGATGGGGGATATATGATACAGGTGGCTGCGTCCTATGTGATGGACAGAGTGAAGAAACAGTAAAGCACATTTTCTTTAACTGTGAGTATTCGGCCTATATATTGAGTAGAAGTCTTTTAAAGTTGCGAGTTCAAATACCTACCAATCTGTCTATGGAGTCAGTGGGGGATCTATTTCTGAGACGGTTCTCTAATAATAGTCCCTTGAGCCGCCTCGCCAAATCCGTTTTGGCAAGTATGGTCCGGCATATATGGAGAGAGAGGAACAGAAGGATTTTTCAAGGTACGAAGAGGTGCAAGACCAAATTATTTGAGAATATTTTTGCAGACGTGAGAATAGCTCTGGGAGATCAAGACAATGATGATGAAGAGGCTGGCGAAGCTATGTCAAATTGGGGATTCAGAGATAATGGATAGGGCTTTGTAAACATTTTTTGTCTTAAAGGTGTAGGGGACTAATAGTTGAGAGTGACGGCGCTTGTGCCATATCCTCTCTCTATTGGGCCTTTACCCCTATTGTATATGAATATGGGTTATTTAGTACCGACCCCCTGTGTTTTCTACGAAATTAGCAACACCCCCCTATGGTTTCAATAATTAGTAAGACCCCCTATTGTATCCAATTTGGACTCCCCCGCCTATAGGAAGACCCCCCTAAACAGGGGGAGGGGGGTCCAAAATTGGGTGCAATAGGGGGGTCTTACTAATTATTGAAACCATATGGGGGTGTTGCTAATTTCGTAGAAAACACAGGGGGTCAGTACTAAATAACCCCATGAATATTGACTTAATATAGAATTTTGCTTACCTTTCAAAAAAATGTATATATATACGTGTACTAGTCATAACACGTGCCCGCGGACACGGTTCATTTAAGATTTTCCCTCGCGAAATCTTTTAAATTTTTTTTTAATTTAAAAGCATAACAAATTAGCGTAAAAAATTTAGTGACGCGGCGCCTTCGGCACGAAACAACAAATTCGTCATGAGTGCCTTCGACGCAGAACAACAAATAAGCAAAAAAAAATTAGCGGGCGCCTTCAGCACGGAACAACAAATTATAGTAAAAGAATTTAGCAGACGGGCGACTTCCACGAATTCGGCGCGGAACAACAAAATAGCGTAAAAAATTTAACACGCGCGGGTGCCTTAGGCGCGTAACAACAAAGGGCTAAATGTTTAGCTTGTTACCTTGCAACTTGAAATACATCTTGAAAATAGTGCTTGCTTATGAAGGCAGCATAGCAAAATCCAGATTCAAGTTAACAAAATAATGAAGGCAGCATAGAAGAATGGACTTGCAAAAAATTTAATGAAAGCAAAACAATTCCAGAGTTAGCAGAAAAAATTCGGATACCCAACCAACAAAACTTTAGCAAAATGGCAAAATGGCCTTGCAAAAAATTTAGCAAAATGTCGTTGCAATTGAAGATCCGCACCAGATAGGAGTCCCCAAAAAAATTGATGTTTATTCAAACATATAAATATAGTGAAATTGATAAGCAGATAAATAATTCACATTTTCCCAAAAGATTTCCCCAAAAAATAATTCATAATTTCCCCAAAAAAAATTGATCTTGCTGCTTTTCAAATCCAACGTGTCATGCTCTTTTGGGCTTACAACCGATGCACATTCTTGCAGATATGGCATGAGAGACCGACTTGGGAGAAATTAATTGAAGGTTGTGTTTTTTGCTGGCAAAAATTACAAGCACTCATCCATGTGAGCCTGACACCTATTAGCTTAGTCATGTATGCCCAATAGAGTCGGATGATGGTCTCTTCCTCTCGTGCTATAACGGTTGCATCCCGCTTCGTCGTGCTTCATTCCTGTAACATGGTCGTGAAAGGAAACTATTAGCCTAAGTTTAGCATGGACACTCCAAAAATAGAGTTGTGACATGTATTGCCATCACATGACTCGGACATGATACTTCCATTTTGAGTATGTTTTTCGGATTTTTTTGTCATGTTGTGATGTGTCGTCGACGTGTTAGCATATCTGTGTCAAGGAAAAATAGAATTAGCACCAAACAATTTGATTAAGTATTAAAATCATCGAGATGAACGGAACTTCAAAAAAATAAAAGTAAAGAGTTTAGATATGATAACAACTCCAAAGCACGTGAAGATGTGACTATAGCATGGTGCATGTAAAAGACCAAATTACAGTGCGCGAAAACACTTTTAACTGGCCATATCTTATCAAGTGCTTTTATGTGCCATGCAACGTGGAGTTCCATCTGTTGTCATGGAAATGCTGCTAGCTAGACTCAAATGGGGAGTAATTTTATTTTTGATGCAGGTCAAAAGAACTTGATGGAACAATTAAAGAACCGGATGAATTTAAAATTGATAATCAGATAATAATTGCAAAACAACAGAATTTACCACAGTGTAATAAATTCTACTACATTAGAAAATTGATAATTTGAAAACAAAATTACAAAATCAACGGCCAAATCCTCCTAAAAATGAAATACAATAAAAAAATCAGTCAAATTCACTTTAGCACCCAAAATTACACCTTTGACTGCAACACACACATATATTATAGTTTCATATGGGTGATCCGAAGGCTTCACCAAGATTTCTTACGGGAGGATGAATTTTGGCTAGATCCGCCTTTTCCACCATTTCAAAGCCTTTGGAAATGCAAGGGAATTTTGGCTGGATCCCCCCTTTCCACCATTTCAAAGCCTCTGGAAATGCAAGGGTCATCTGTAAATTTCACGACACGCATCAATATGCTATCATACAAAAAATTTCTTCTAACTTTAAGGTAAAAAGATATTTGATTATGAATGAACTCCTTCATTTTTAACATCGGAATACACCCAAAAATTCCCAAAACTGATTAAATGTGCACCAACTAAAGAAATCAAAGTAACATCCAGAACCGAATTATGAACCTACTGTTAAACAAAGATCCCAAAAAACCCTCCTTTTCGATCTCAGTGTAACATATCCTTTTATCATGGAATTTATCGACAATCAAAGGAAAGAACGCAAAATTTGTTCAAGAAATACAAATTTTGTATGATGCCCCTTTGGATAACTTGCCCCTTCTTCCCAATAGTCCGCCAGCCTCCATCTGCAGATGCCCTGCCCGATGCATTATGTCTCGACTTCTCAGGATCAACTATGTCGTTACCAGAGCTAACAGATCCACCGCCTCCCAGTGACACGCTGCCTCCTTCCAAAGATCTGCCACCTCCCAGTGAATCGCCGTCTCCTCCCAGAGATCCGCCACCTCCCAGTGACACGCCGCCTCCTTCCAAAGTTCCGCCACCTCCCAGTGAATTATCGTCACCTCCCAAGGATCCGCCGCATCTGAAAAAAAATTATCAATCAAATAAAAAGGGCAAAACAACAGGAAAATCAAAACGCAAACCTGAACAGATATCGCACAAGGATTTCCCTCCATGGCCCTCCTACATCGATCACCAAAATCCAATCTTTTGCCAAAAATCCCATTAGGTTTCGAAGAAGATCGCAACCCCTCAAACGATCGAGATTTGTAGGGCGAGAACCTCACGGAAGAGAAATTCCTCCTCTCATAAGAAATCGACACGGTTCGAATATCTTAAATCGAACTCGGAGTCGGATTCGTCGGTTCGATTATCGTAAATCGGACACGGTTCTCCCTTTGAGGCTGCACCACCGGCATCGTCGTTATCGGAGTCGGAGTCGTCATTTGGGTCTAGGGCTGGCGCGGGTCGTGGAGCCTCGGATGCAATGAAACTTCGAGAAGACGGTCGATGGAGCCCCAGAAGCGATGAAACTATTGACCAAAAATTACACCTTTCGATTCTTATACCTCACCTTTCGCTCCTCATCCTCCCACTACCCTCCTCATCCGACGATACCACTGTCTGAGCCACCGCCGCCGCCGTGAATCGGATAAGAGTAAGGATAGGGGAAGATATATGGGAAGATATAGGGGAAGTGATCCAATTGTGGGCGTGGACTTTCGGGGCGCAAGAAGAGCAGAGGAAATACCACTTGACTCGGTAGCAGGGGATGCCTAGGGACGAATGACATGACTCTCTCTCCTCACTCTCTGCATCGTTCTTCCCCTTATCTCTCTCTCTCTCTCTCTCTCTCTCTCTCTCTCTCTCTCTCTCTCCTGCATTTGCATGTTGCTTAAATGGATGTTCTATCCCGAAAAAGCCCCTTGCTCTCCTCCAAAAGCAGACTTGCTTTCCCAAGTCAAATTACAGGTTTCGAAAAGAAATGGGACCCACAAAAACTCAAAAATACAAACCATTCATCTCAATTTTTAATCCCAACCGCTCATCATCCAAGATTAAATCATGGCCCTCTTTCTATCAACCGGTTTGTCCTAGTCAGCTTGTCCTAGTCAGCCCTAGGATTCAAAAATCACTGTCAAATGTATAATAGATATATATATGTGTGTGTATTTGTGTATATATATGTGTATATATATATATTACAGTTAATTAGTGTTATAATATATAAGTTTAGTTTATATATAACAGTTTATTATTTATAATGTTAGTAATATACATAACAGTTTAGGAATAATGTTAGCAATATACATAAGTATGTATATTTGTTATATAACAGTACATTATATAAAACAGGGATCATAACTTAATATTGTGACTAATATATTAAGAATCACTTAACTGATATTAAAAATCCGACTTCGCAGAAATAATCGCACGTCCGGTTACGACCGTCTGGACACCCAACAACCCTCGAGGCAAGTATTTTATTACAAATGAATTGTAAAACCAAACTATTCAGCCTTAGTGCTGAAATCTGTTATTAATACGCATGTTGACTTTAGAACTGAATTGCATGTTTTCGCTTTAGTAGTTGCTTTCCGATTAAATGAACATGTAATAATGAAAGTGTTTTCTTGAAACAATTTACTATCTGCCTGCTAGCAAAATGGACTAAACTGGACAGAGTGTAGGACACAACCCTCGAAATACATATGTGACACCATCGTATACAGATGGAATGAACCTAGTCGAAGACTAGACAGACACTTTGGGTGGGGTTGGTCCATGTAGTAGAGTTCGTAAGTGTATCTTGTACACATTACGGCTACTTCCATACCACACTAATGGAAGAAATCATCTTGGCCATTTTCCAGGTTAAGGATGTCAAGAAGCGTCACGGTAAACCCCCGATAATAGGGTGTATCGAGAACACTTTACTCAATCGGACATGGACTTGCATGAGCACATATAACTGAAAGTATTCAACTTGCAACTGTTTTTAAATTCTTTAAAATGCAACTCATATGTTATATTATTTCAGCATGCTCATACTTTAAATTACACCCTTGTTCTTCATAATTGTGTTCTTACGCTCTTCTGTTTCTTTCTCAAAATTAATTCTTTCATTTACTATAAAATATTGTCGAGCCTTTCGCTGACATATATTTCAATGAACCTATGAAATATATGTTAGGTTCAGAGACGGAGTACAGTGAGGACCCCACATTCGAGGATGTGAACCAGGAGGTAGACACTGCAGACCAGAGCTACGAGGATACCGAGATCCTCCCTGCTGAAGACTAGAACATTGCGGCAGTCTTCCTTTATTTGGCTTTATTTATTATTACATGTGTGTTGCTTTCTGAAATAAAATGTACAGCCATGCTAGGCCTAATCTATTGTGTATTTGTTTTAAACTCTAGACCAAAGTTGTAATAAACATTTGTGATGTTTCTAAGAAATGCGATTGCAAGGACTTGATTGCTTAACACAAAAACACTTATTGTGCTTAAGAGTCAAATAAGAAATAAAAAATTACTTCTTTGCTTTAAGCACATGCGGACACGCTCATGTTCTCGCTCCCAAGTACAATGGGAAGCAGGGCGTCACAGGTTTTAGTGGTGGCCCATGCAGGTCATCTTGCATTCTGTGAGACATTTCAGTAACAGTGCAATTATTATTACTAACCAGATCGTTTAGACAAATTCGTACATAAATGTTTACTTTGTTTTGTTTACAGCATGGCAGGATGGCCCAATACTCGCAACAAGAATGGAGTCAACGGGAACGGTACTCCCGACATCCACAAGCTCATGGGGTCATAACAGGCATGTTGGAGATCCAACAACAATTGATTCAGCAAGGACAACAAGCTGTACAACCTGCAGCACCGCCTCCTCGAGCTGAGCCTAGAGCCAAACAATTTCGGGAGCTGAACCTGAAGAGCTTCTCTGGAGGAGTTTGGAATGACGTTGACAGCTCCAAGTACTTTGGATCCCAGTACAATGGGCCTGGAGCCAGGTATAATGGGAAACTGGGGCGTGACAGTTGTTGTCATCAACCTTACAGCATATGAGCTTTGGATCGAGGTTGACAGCTCCGGGTGCGGAGGACCTCCCATTATCATGTTGATGAGGCCGACGCTGGGAGGTCCCAAGGCATCACCGAAGGGTGCTAATGGGTGAGCCAACATGGTCGAGATATTTCGTCGACTGGGACATCGACTCATGCTTCCCACAATTGGCGCCAACCTGTTAAGGCCAAAAATGATCGAAACAATTGTCTTGCTGACGTGGACCCTTCATGCTGAGTCGGAGCCTAGTCAGCGAGATGAGTAGGACCCTATGTTGGAAGAACCAGGGTCGGTTGATGGATAATGGTTGGATTGCAATGCTCGATCGACCTTCGATCGACCTGTATGTCGGTGGATCGAGGCTGGGATGCTCTGGAACGACCCTCACAGGAGATCGAGACTCGACGATCTACACCACAAGGAAGCGTCAGGGGGGTCGGATCTGGGTTTCGACCCAAATCCCCTCCGATTCTTAAGTTAGAATGGGAACTTAAGAAAAAGAGTGAGCTTGAAGCAACTGAGATCGACATACGGAGGTTTGTCTCAGATCTGACGTTGCAAGCTCTTTAGTGGAAGAAATATATGCTGAAAATTGTTGAGTATTGGTGTTTCATACCAATGTTATTTTGATGATGATCACTACATTATGTTGTTGCTAATGACTCTCATGTTTTAGTCTCTTAGTTACTTTTCAAGAATATCATGTTTGGAGACTAAACACTTGGTACAAGGATGGACATCAAGTGGAGAAGGGCCAAAGCTTGGACTCAAGGGGTGCCAAAGCTTGGAGACGATGGGGATCATCAAGGCATCAAGATTGAAGCCATAGACTCTAAGGAAAGCAATGTAATCCATGTAATATTTCCTTTATTGCTTTCTCTCTCATTTGAGCCTAGGTTAATGTAATGCCTTGATAGATTGTCTACTCATTCATGCATATGCATTTAACCATCTTAGTGAGCCTTAGGATTATCATAGAATCCAACCCAATAGGCTCATCTTGACCAAAGACTCATTTGGAGTCTCTTGTTCTCCCACAGTCGCCTGCTGAAGGATTCACAGTCGACTGGATGATTCCAGTCGCCTATCGAGCCTTCTACAGTCGACTGTGATGCACTGCTCAAGTCAACATTTTTATTGACTCTACTTGAGCTTTTCGCATCAGTCGACTGATGATCAATTTATAATTGCTTGTATATTTACAGTCGCCTGTGGAATGGTCAACAGTCGTCTGAAAGGCGTAAGTGCAAATCCTGCCTCTTTCTGTTTTTCTCCATCTCCTGCAGCAGTCGACTGATGAAGGAGTTACAGTCGTCTGTCTATTTTACAGTCGATTGTATTCTTGTCATCAGTCGCATGTATGCTTATTGGGAGAAAGAGTGCATCTCTCTGTTTTATTCCATCTCCTGCAGCAGTCGACTGATGAAGGATTTACAGTCGCCTATCTATTTTACAGTCGACTGTATTCTTGTCATCAGTCGCATGTATGCTTATTGGGAGAAAGAGTGCATCTCTCTGTTTTATTCCATCCCCTGCAGCAGTCGCCTGCTGAAGGTTTTACAGGCGCCTGTCCTGTTTACATTGACTTCATCAATCGACTGTCGTGGCTCAGATTATAGCCGTTGGATATTTTCTAGCCGATGGACAATCGACTGTCATTTGTTCACCAGTCGACTGTCAGTGACGTTTCTGCCAAGAAACTAGCCGTTGCAGCTTTTTGTTTTTAGGTGTTTCCTTGGGTTTTGAGGGTTGATATAGGGTTCCTATATATATGAGAGGGCTGAGTTCATAGGACCTTCTTGATGCTATTGCAAATCATTAGAGATTGATTAAGCCACTCTCAAACTCTCTCATTTCCCTCTTTGAGCTCTCATTCCTCTTCATGCATTGAAGTCTTGCTTAAGGGAAATCATCCAAGTGCTTTCAAGCAAATCTCAACAATTGGAGATCCTCTTCCATGCCTTGCATTCATCTATGAGTAAGCATCTCAAGGCATATGTAAGAGTATTTATTTTATTTGGTGTTTTCTTGTAACACTAATTCTCTTTGTGGGAATTAGTCTCTCTCTTTGTGGGAGAATTTCTATTAGTGGGAATAGGATATTCTCTTAGTGGGAATAACTCTCTTAGTGGGAATAACTCTCTTTGTGGGAATAACTCTCTTTGTGGGAGTTTGGTGTCCTAGTGTAGGGCTAACCCTAATTCTCTGAGTGGGAGTTAGTAATTCTCTAGGTGGGAGTTTGACCACCTGTGTAGCGTTGGTTGGGTCCTTGTGTAAGGCAAAATTCTCTTGGTGAGGTATCTCTTTGTAGGATTTGTATTCACTTCTCTTTGTGGGAATATAGTGAATATTTGGTGTGGCTGGACGTACCCAAGTTTGGGGAACCAGGATATATTCTTGGGTTTCCGTTTGGATTGATTGTGTCGATTAATTCCTCTTGCATTTATTATTCCGCATTTGCAAGTTTAATTTTAATTGGACAATTTATTGCCATTACAGTATTCACCCCCCTAGTGTGTTGTTGTTAGCATTGCAAGGGTAAGGCGATCCTTACAAAAGAGTAGAGTCTATGTATTAGATCTCGTACCTTAGGAATTGGAACCCTTTTACCATTGTCTTTTCAAGTATTTATTGGCAGTTCTCTGACGATTGTGAGTAACCGTCCCTTATTGATTCGGGCGCAATCTTCTCTGGGATTCGAGATAACGGCTACCCATTTATTCGGCCCCATTAACTTCCTCCTGATATCAGTGGGAGCTTAACGATCGAGTGAGCCATTCGCTTGACTTGGTATTACTCCGCCTCAATGATGGGTTTCGGGTCGTTGGAACTAAATGGGTTGGGTATTTCGATACTCCTTCATGATCTGTACCCGTGCACTAACACCTATCATTTCGAGACCCTCACCATCCAAGAAGAAAGCCAAGAGTGTGTATGGTCGCGCCTAGTTGTACATCACATTCCGTTGACGACTAGGTCAAAGACTGGTGATTTGGAGCTGACCATATAGTCTGAAGACCATGCCACATGCTTGTCCCAACTTTGAGGAGACCACATCAGAGGCGACAAGACAATGCACACCTCTCCAAAGCTCTTTTGGATCCAGCAGCTGCTTAACAATGGTGATATCTGTAATTTGTACATATTTTTCGGAATGTTGTAAAAAGGGTTGATGTAAAACTGTCTAAGAGATCTGAAAGCCTAAGAGCTGTACAGATCAGGTGGAGTTAAAGGAAAATTGTACGTTTTTTCCTTAGCTATGGTTTTTTTCTTACTGGGTTTTCCATGGCTAAATGTTTTAACATGCTCAATGTGTCGATGCAAGCAAAGAATTACTTTTCGAAAGAAGCGACATCATTTATGATTAAGTTCTCTGTTTCTCATCCTAGTAAGGGCATGTTCTTTTGCTGGATTTTGAGGATGTGAAAAGTTGGTGAATAGTAGAGGGGTGGTGGAATCTTGGTGCGGGGCCCACTGGTTGAATTGTTGAGTTGAAAGTTGGTTGTGTGACCCGCAACAACTTTCTTGTGTATGTGTGTTCTTTTGGGTTTGAAACTTTCTTGTGTATGTGTGTTCTTTTTCAGTATTGGGATGTAATCCCCGCGTTTTTCGGAAATTTCGTTCAGGCCATTTTCAAACGCCACGTCATCTTTCTTTTGAGTCCGAAATTTTGGTGCAAACGAACAGAAATAGAGAAAGTTGGAGAGAGAGAGGGATGAGATGGTAAACAGTGAACAGAAATAGAGAAAGTTGGAGAGAGAGAGAGATGAGATGGTAAACAGTAGGAAAGTTCAGGATTCTTGTGAAAAGAACCAGGCCATAAATCGCAAGGAAAAGCAAAAAAAAGCTACTAAATCTAAGGATTACATCAAAAAAAAATAAAAATATAGAGAAGGAAGACGAGATTGCAAAGAGTTAATGCTATTTTTACCATAAGTTTTCATGCTAGAAAGGGGAGTTTAAGGAATAAATCGTAAAAATTAAAAAATGTTGTGAAGGGAAATTTAGGGAGAATAGGTGTAGAGGGTTAAGAGCCCCCTACCCGTGTATTTATAACTTTCAATAGTGGGTTGGATACCCAATTGGCCCAATGGGCCTATTCATAACACTTCCCCTTATCCAATCAACATTGAAATAAGAGGTGGATTCTTCAGGATTCGAGTTAGGGT
This sequence comes from Scilla litardierei, assembly GCA_030789695.1. Taxonomy (NCBI): domain Eukaryota; kingdom Viridiplantae; phylum Streptophyta; class Magnoliopsida; order Asparagales; family Asparagaceae; genus Scilla; species Scilla litardierei. The sequence goes on along the minus strand of CM061142.1, from coordinate 318,363,202 downwards.
AACTGTCTTGTTAAAGAAAGAACAGTTAACACATAACTTCCCCTGTTTTGGGGATGTGTCTAGGGGTGGATACTTTAGGATCCAGAGTCAACGGGGTTGCCTCGTCAAAACCTTGACTACGGAAAACCCAGTGGGAAAAAACCTGTAGCCAAGGGAAAAGAGTACAACTCTGCAGTTGACTCCCCCTTATCTGACCAAGCTTCAGGCTTGCAGATTTCCTATGAATCTATACATCAGTCTCCTATGTATCTATGAGTTCATAGTTCTCTCATCCTGACCCAGTTTACATTTACTCACTCTCCTCATCCCAATCACATATACAAGTTTCTCAAAGATACTAGTAGGCAGGGATTTGGTAAGCAAATCCGCCAAGTTATTACATGATTGGATCTTCTGTACCTCAATCTGCTTTTGCTTCTGAAGGTCGTGCGTCCAGAAGAACTTGGGAGAGATATGCTTCGTCTTGTCACCTTTGATGTAGCCGTCCTGTAGCTGGGCTATACATGCTGCATTGTCTTCATGGAGTGTAGTGGGTGCAAGAACGCCGGTCGTCAGGCCGGTGGAGGTGAGTATGTGCTGGATCACCGAGCGTAGCCAGAAGCATTCCTTGCTTGCTTCGAAGATCGCTAGTAGCTCTGAGTGGGTGGATGAGACGGTCGTCATGGTCTGCTTCACAGATCTCCAGGATATGGCAGTGCCGCCATATGTGAACATGTATCCGGTCTGAGACTTCTCTGTATGAGGATCGGACCTGTAACCTGCGTCAGCATAACCAACTAAACCAGTTGATGCCCCTTTCATGTAGAATAGACCTAAGTCTATGGACCCTTGGAGGTAGCGCAGAAGATGCTTAACTCCGGCCCAGTGCCGCTGTGTAGGTGCAGCACTATATCTGGCTAGTAAGTTTACTACAAACACTATGTCAGGGCGAGTGCAGTTAGCCAGGTAAAGGAGTGCACCGATAGCACTTAAATAAGGCACTTCGGGGCCTAGTACTTCCTCCCCCTCTTCCAGCGGCCGGAAGGGGTCTTTGTGTACATCCAATGATCTGACGACCATCGGAGTGCTGAGGGGGTGGCACTTATCCATCTGAAACTTTTTCAATAAGTTCGATGTGTAAGTTGACTGGTGTAACAGGATCCCATCTTTAAGATGCTCTATCTGAAGGCCTAAACAGAATTTTGATTTTCCGAGGTCTTTCATCTCGAAAGTTTCTGTCAGGCTTCTAGAAATCTTTGCGATCTCTTTAGGAGATCCGATGAGGTTTAAGTCGTCTACATAGACGGCTATAATTACGAATCCTGTTGACTTTGCTCTTATAAAGATGCAATGACAGACTGGGTCGTTTTTAAATCCTTGCTGTGCAAGGAAGTCGCTCAGTCTGTTATACCACATCCTTCCAGATTGTTTTAGACCATATAATGATCTTTGCAGTTTCACTGAGTAGATGTCACGTTCTCTCTCTTTTAGTGCTGCAGGCAAAGAATAACCGTCAGGCAATCTCATATAGATGTCTCGGTCTAGGTTGCCATATAGGTATGCAGTAACCACGTCCATGAGTTGCATATCTAAATCCTCTTGTGCTGTTATGCCAATGAGGAATCGGAAGGTGATCGCGTCCATGACCGGGGAGTATGTGGCTTCAAAATCCACCCCAGGACGTTGGGTAAAACCCTGCGCTACAAGCCTTGCTTTGTAGCGTACGATCTCATTCTGTTCATTTCGTTTTCTAACAAATACCCATTTATAACCCACAGGTTTTACACCTTTTGGTGTCTGGACTATTGGTCCGAAGACCTTGCGTTTGGTGAGTGAATCCAACTCCACTCCTATTGCCGCTTTCCACTTTGGCCAATCATCTCTGCTTTGACATTCTGTCAGAGAGCGTGGTTCAATATCATCGTCGCAGTATGCGACGTTGATGGCAATATTACACGCAAATGTGTCATCTATTGTTGTGCTTTTTCTGTCCCAATACTCCCCAGTTCGTACATAGTGTATCGATACTTCATTTTCTCCCGGTTTTTCCTCTTCATGAGAGTTTGGGAGAGATGGGGTAGCAGGGCTTAAATTGGATCCCGGTGGTGGTATTTGTTTACCATTGCCAAGGGTCCTGCTCTTTCGAGGGACTTGGTCCTTGGATCCCGGTGGTCGTCCTCTCTTTTTGAGAGGTCCAACCATTTCTGCTGCAGGCGGATTGCATCCATTTTGCGGTATGTCAATCCTAGCTGGAGTGTTAGCAGCAGGGACGTGTGATTTGACAATCTTCTGGTTGTCAGTAAATTTGTCCGGCAAGAGATGGACAGTGTTTTGGATGTGGAGAATCTTCAGGACCTCCTCCTCACACTGGCTTGTTGGCGGATCAAAGTGACATAAAGTTTTTGTATCCCAAGTGATACTTTCTGAAGCTTCGGGCTTCTTTGTCTGTGAGCCTAGTCTTGGAAACGATGTTTCATCGAATTCACAGTCTTCTAGACGTGCCTTAAAGACGTCCCCGTAAGGGGTTCTAGGAATCTAATTATGGAGGGGGTGTCAAACCCAACATAAATGCATAGGCGACGTTGTGGACCCATCTTTGTCCTTTGTGGTGGTGCTATGGGGACGTATACTGCACAACCAAATATTCTCAAATGTGAGACAATTGGTGGGGCTCCAAGTGCTAGTTGCATTGGAGAAGATGACTGACCTCCAGAGGGTCTTAATTTTATTAAAGATGCAGCATGCAAAATTGCATGACCCCACGCATTCACTGGCATCTGGGATTGAAGTAATAATGGACGAGTGATCCATTGCAGTCTCTTAATTAGAGATTCTGCTAACCCTTTTTGGGTGTGAACATGCGCTACAGGATGTTCGACTTCAATTCCTTGAGCTTGGCAATAGTCTAGAAAGACTTGTGACGTAAACTCCCCCGCATTGTCCAGACGAAGTTTCTTTATCTGGTGGTCGGGGAAGTGGGCCCGTAACTTTATTATCTGAGCTAAAAGCTTAGATAGTGCTAGGTTACGGGTGGACAGTAGGCACACATGTGACCACTTAGTAGATGCGTCTATCAGGACCATAAAGTACCTGAACGGACCACTTGATGGGTGAATCGGCCCACAAATTTCTCCGTGGATTCTTTCCAGAAAACTGGGAGACTCCACATCCACTTTCAGTGGAGAGGGTCTCGTGATCAGTTTACCCTTGTAACAGGGTGGACATGGGAATTTGCCTTTTTGAAGAATCTTCAGGTTCTTCAGGTCAATGCCCCTGGAGTTCTTTATGATGCGGTACATCATAACCGAACCAGGGTGTCCCAGTCGACTGTGCCAGAGTTGGAATTTTGGTGTTTGGGGGCACTGCAGGTGCTCCACCATGGATGTTTCTGGAGTTTGTATACTTGTTTGGTAGAGTCCCGAGGGGAGTCCCTTGAAACGTTCCACAATGGTTTTTGAACCATTTGTAAGAGCCGTTACAAGCAAGTATTCCCTTTTATCTTCCTCGACCGTCTCTAAGTGATATCCGTTTAAACGGATGTCTTTAAAACTTATGAGGTTTCGGATGGATTTAGGGGAGTATAACGCATTTTTAAGTGTTATTTGTGTGTTGCCGGGGAGCAATATAATGGCTTCCCCTGATCCTTCGATTATGTTTGCTGGTCCTGAGATTGTTCTCAGTGGGCCAGAATAACTACTTATGCTCGTGAAGTAGTCTAAGTTTTGAAGGATCGAGTGCGTCGATGCACTGTCCACTAGGCAGATAAGTTCTGTTACGAGGTGGAACTCGCGTACAATGAATTTGTATTATGGGGAACCAAGGGCACGGTGGTTATATGGAAATGGGGGGTTAGGTAGGCTGTTTTACAAGTGATTAGTGGGATGAAGAGGTTGGATCCGTTGCCGGTGGAGCTCACGGGATCGTATCTTGTCGGACGCAGCTGAGGAAGGTTGGACGGCGGGAGGCTGACGCTGACTTTGGTCAAGGGGCGAGCTCTCCTGCAGCACGAACAACTCGTCAGAAGGGCGGGGTTGGGGTTCAACCCTTAGCCCCTCCGATGCCTAAGTCAGTAAAAGGGCTTAAAAGGGGGGCTAGACACGCCGACCGGACTAACGGTGTGTCCGCCTTGCGTGACGAGCTATAGGTGGGAGAACAAAGATATGGAGGACCTTTGCTCTCGTGTGTGAATAATAGAAGATGAGAGAATTTTCCAACCTCTTCTCCGTAAGAGGAGAGGGGGGTATTTATACCTGTAGGGTGATGACTAGGCGTGCTGAGCTGGCTCGGGTGTCAGCGGAAGCTTCGGACAAGGATATCGGGAACAGGAGTTTCTGACCTGCTTCTGTCAGGCGGCGCAACGGCCAAGGGGTGCTTTTGTCGGGATGTCAGGGCCGAAAGCACTAACCGCTGGACAGGTCAGCCGCCTGGGGGTGCTTTGTCAGGCGGTCGGGTGACGTATGTGTCAGTCGTGTCCTTATCCTAGGCTGTTTGTCGTTAGCGTTGAACTAAAGGTCTGGCTGTGTCACTTTAGGCGCAGCGGTTCGCGGGAATCGGACGGGCCGTTCCGATCGGGGGTTGTCCGGCCCGGCCGCGCCCGTCAATAGGCCTGGCCTAGCTACCCAAGCGTCCCCAAGCGCGCTACCCCGGTGGGTCGGGCGGCTGCGGTTGTTCGCCTCGGCCGGCTGCGGTTGTTCGCCTCGGCCGGTTCGGGGAGCGCTGCAAGGCGCGCCTATCTCCATGATGCCCCGGATTTTCGGGGCGGTGGCCCTTTTGTGAAATGGTGAGTTAATGGGGTACGTTAGCGGATCCGGGCGGGAGTCGGGCTCCCACGATCTTTAGGTCGTAACAATTGCCCTCGGCCTTCGAGTCTGAGGCGGTAGCCCGGCTCGGCTCGGAGGGCGAACCATATCCAACACTCCGGACCATCGATATGGGCCTTGGGAACCACCGGGTAGTGATGGCGGTGGCTTCGAAACTCCCGCCTTAGTGGCCATTATTATGATTTGAAAGGGGGGCAGAGGAAATCGAAGCGTCTTCGCAATTGATTTTGCGACACGTGGATGAGGTGACCTTTACGCCAGTCGAGGCGTCGGGGGCGTCTTGATGGGCGCCGCGTGGCGAAAGTTTGACGGCCGAGATGGCCCAGGGGCCACCTTTACCGCTAAAAGGGTCTGGGGAGGCGGTCGGCGGGAATTTTTGTCTTTCTCCGATTCTCCTCCGGCGCTCGATTTTTCTGTTTGGAGCTTGCTGGCTAATCTGTCCCTTCCGTCACCGGCCATCTTCTTCCGATCGCCTTCCAGGTTCAAGGGGTCAACAGGTAACAACAATTAATTTCCTTCCTTTCCGATCAATGGCTTCTCCATTCGAGATTGGGGAAAGTAGCCGGGTGGGGGAGGAAGAGTTGGCGTGCGAGGGGGCGTCGCAGCCGGGGGTGCGGCGGCCCAGGGAAAGACGGTCATGGAAATCCGTTGTACCGAGAGACATTGAGTCCCCCTGACGTAGGTTGGATAGGATCAACATCAGGGAGATTCGCGTGCGGTTTGTGCGACAACCCTATGAGGTGCGGGTTCCCGGGTCGGAGGAAGCGGTGAGTTCACCGGGGGATAATGAGGTCGGGGTCTATGTCCGGTCCTTTGAGTTGGGGCTCCGCTTTTCGATCCACCCGTATTTGTTTCACTTGTTGAATTTCCTGGAGCTGCCGATATTCGCCTTAGCGCCCCGTTCTTCGGGCTTGTTAGTGGGGTTTGTCGTCTTGTGCCTTGCTTGCTCCTTGAGTCCTTCCTTGGCGTTGTTCCAGCATTTCTTCGTGGTTCGGAAGTGGGGGATGTATCATCGCGTTTGCGCCAGGAGAGGGCGAGAACTCATCCTCGAGGTGCCTGACGATGTCGGCGATTGGATGAGGGAGTTCGTCTTCGTGACGGTGCCAAGTGACGTGGCGCTGATGTCGAATTGGGGGGCGCGGAATCCCTTTGTAAATGAATGGGTGGAGCTGACCGGGGAGGATATTGCCAAAGCTCAGATTTTGAGGGAGCTGCCCGAGGCGTGTCGTCATTGGGCGAGTCTAACGTTGGGCAGTCGGCTCGCCCAGGACTTTTGGACCCTAGGTATCTTTGAAGTTTTGTAAACTCTGGGCTAGGCTCGCCCTGATTGTCTCTTTTGTCCTTTTGCAGGCGAAGACGCGATGAGGGAGCCGGAGGGGGTGTCAGGTTCGGCCGGGGCCCCGATCTCGGAGGATTCTGATCCCCGTGGGAAAGGCAAGGGGGTGGCTAGCGAGGCCGGATCCCGGGAACGTGCGGGCGGGGCCCCCCGTGGGGAGAGGTTGCACCTGGGACGGGGGGCAGCCGGGCAAGGTATCTCTGCCGGTGGGCCCACCGAGGATCTTCGTGCTGACGCGCCCGTGCGGGGGGCCGGACCCTCCGTCCCTCCGCGGGTACCGGCGATGGCCGCGCCTCGCCGAGCGCCCGTGGCTCAAGGGTGGCCATACGGGATCCCTTCGTGGGAAATGGGGGTGTCGTCGAGTCCCGCTTGCGAGAGCGCCCTTATTCGTTTTAAGAGGGCCCGAGAAGAGGTCGAGGCATACCCCGATGACCGGCTCCACAAGTTCCCTTTCCGAGTCGGCGGCAACGAGTCGGTATTCGAGGACGCGGGAGTGGCGGCGCGCCTCGCCGAGTATTGCGTGTTACCGCGCGATCGTGAGTCTTTGACTCGTGTGGGGGCGGAACGGTTGGGCGGCTCGGCCATATGGTACGTCGTGCAGGTACGCCGGCTTTCTTTCCCCGCCCGCAGACTTTATTTGTTCGTGTCTCGTTGATTCGAGGTTTATGCAGATGATCGCCAACGTGTTTGCCCTGCGGGGCCGTAAGTCTGCGGCCGTCACCCAGGCGTCACTGGACGTGGCGAAGGCGAACCTTGACGAGGTCAAGGCGAAGCTGAAGGACACGGAGGCGGAGCTGGAGAGGGTTAGGGCGGCCTACGGGGTGGAGAAGGGGCGGGCTGCGTACTTCGATTCGTCCAAAGCCATGGTCGAGAAGCAGCTCCAAGAAGTAACGCGGGAGAGGGATGATATCCGGTCCAAGCGTACCTCGGAAGTTGCTAGCAAGGAATCGGTGATCGGATTACAGAGGCGGCAAATAGAGGACCTGGAGGTCGCCCTAAAGACCGAGAAGAGGGAGAGGGGTCTAGCGGTGCGGCGATTGGAGGAGAAACGGGACGCTGAGGGCAAACAGATCGAAGCCGCTATCCGTCGCTATCATGACGAGCATGTTGTGCCGATGCTGCAAGAAGCTAAGGAAGCTGCGATTCGGCAAGTGGTTAAAGATATGCGAGATCGGTCGGTTGAGAGGCGGCGCCGCTAGAATCGTGGGTTCGGGGAGGGCCGTACATTCGTGTGAGAGGGTTATAAACAATGTGCTGTTGTAGTGTGTGGAAAGTCCAATGTATGGTGTGGTTTCTAGGTAAATACATTGTTATTGTCTTGTGTCGAAATGTATTCCTACTTGGTTTGCTCGTAGAATGTCCGCTCTGTGAGGGACGACGTAAATGCCCCCAACTTTCCTCTGCCGAAGTCTTCAGGAGAGGGGAGTTGAGAGTAGTCGTGTTATCCGGTGGTCGTGATGCTCCGATGCCCAGTACGGGGCCCGGAGGTGCCGTGGCGGGTCGGACGTGCTTGGATCATACAGAAGTTTGCCAAGGGTTGGAACCGAGAATCCGATAAGTTGTGGGGCGGGTTCCTGTTCCGGCCGAACCGAAAGAGATCGGACCGTTATTGGTGCGGGGGAGACGATCGTGTTTTGGCCGTACTGCCGGAGCTCGGACTCAATTATGGATCGTGTTCCGCCCTCTTGTATGGCCGCCCTGTCGGGGGTCGGACTCCATCTGGGATCTAGCCCCGCCTACATGTTGTGACCGGACTTGATCATGGGCCGAGCGCCGGCGCCTTGTGGTGGCCGCCCTGACGGAGGCCGGACTCACCCATGGAGCGAGCGCCGCCTCCTTGCGGTGGCCGCCCTGACGGAGGCTGGACTCAACCATGGATCGAGAGGCGCATGGACTGATTTCGAATTGGGGTAATCGTTCCGCCTGGATTTGGGCGGGAATTTATGGCGGTCGCATGACTTTACGTCAGCCTGGCGATTCGACGGCGGGCGAGAATCGAGGCGGCCCGACCACTGAAGTGTTGACGCGTGGCGGAATTGACGGTTTTTGACAGTACGCGAAGCGTCAGAACACGTGGGTGGTGGACAGGGCCCGGATTGGTGACGCGTGTCTTGGGCTCGACGGTCGCGATGTTTTGTGAGGTCGCTTTAAAGAGATCATGAGGAGGGGGAGGGGAGCAAAGCTGATTGTCGGGCGAAAAAAATTTTTGACAAGCAGCTAGGGCTCGTAGGAGGTGTCTGTGACCTTGCCAGAGTCGCCCTCGTGGGAGCGGTCAGCGGGGTAGCGCAATCGCCCGAGTCGTCGGCACCCGTTAGGTAAGACGCTCGTTTTAGAAATGTCTTCTTCCATGTCTCCGTCTCGGAGTCAGGGTTCGGGGGTAGGTGGGGAAGGAAGCTCCGCAGCGGAGACAGGAGGGGTGCCCGTCGAGATTGCGGGCGTCAAGTCGGAGCTGAAGAAATCCGTTGCGGAGATCTTCACGATGTACGTCAGGCCGCCGTATTCGGTTCGTGAACCGGAGCCGCAAGAAAGGGTGTGTTTTGCGGGTGACCGAGAGGTGGGTGTATACGTATCTTCGTTTGAGCAAGGTTTGCGCTCCCCCCCCATCCGTTCTTGCTGGAAGTGTTGAACTTCCTGGAACTACCCCTCTATCGCCTGATGCCCAATGCCATCAGTGCCATTGTGGGGTTCATAGTGCTGTGCGTGAGCAACCAGGTTTGCCCGTCTCTGACCTTATTTCGCCACTTCTTCTCGGTCAAGAGGTTGCGGTCATGCTACTATCTCTCCGCGAAGAGGATGCATCCGCTCATTAGGGGTTTGCCTGGGAAAATTAAGTTTTGGCGCCAGCAGTATGTGTTTGTGGAGGTGCCGGAGGATGTGCTTATAAGGTCTGATTGGGCGGAGCTGAATCCCAAGGCAAGAGAGGGGGTGAAATTGGGGGATGAGGAGGAAGTGGTGGCCCGGATTTTGATGGCCATACCAGCGGAGGGACGAGATTATCGGATGCTCGCTCGGGCTGAGATGATAACGGCGTACATCTGGCCCGAAGGTATGAGAGATTTTGGTGTTCATGCTTCTGATGTGCTTACGCTGAACTTTCTCTCTTTGGCAGGTGGCACAATGAGTCTGTCCCTCGAGGAAATGATGAGGCGGGCCTCGGAGCAGGCGGGGCGATCGTCGATAAGAGGCGGCCCCAAGAGGTCGCGAGCGGAAGTTGGGGCGGGGAGCTCGACTGGGGTGCCAGCGCCCACAAAGAGGAGGAAGAGGCCGACGAAATCGTCCGAGCCTGACGCGCCGGGGGGAACCGGTCTGACGCAAGGCGGGGCCGGGGAGGGGTGGCGAATCCCATCATCGACTTGGAGGGCGGGGACGAAGGGTCGACAGGGGGTGGGGCGGAACTGCCCCGAACGAGGTCGCCTAGCCCGATGGCACCTGCGGGGGGGAAGGGGCGGAAGCTAGCGGTCAGTCGCATAGGGCCGAGGCGTCGAGTGGCCCGACAGGGTCCGGAGGATGGGACCCTTGGCCTTATGGTTGTCCCGTGTTCGGTCTCGAGAGGGCGCCAACCGACCCCCGCTGTGAGGCCGCCTTGGCTAAGTTTAAGGCCAAGAGGACCGATGTCGAGGGCTATCCCGACGGCGCGCTTCATCGGGCGCCGTACAAAGTGGCGAGTGACGAGTCCGTGTTTGAGGATGGAGGTGTGGCGGCGAGGTTGGCGGAGAACATTTTCCTGCCCCGCGATAGGGTAGCGCTGGAAGCGGTGGAGCCTGAGGGTCTGTGCGGGACTGCGGTGATGCATGGCGTCCAGGTATGTTCTGTAAGGTGGGCGACGTTTTTAGTCGGTTTTATAGAGCATCCTAAATGGGTTCTATTTGATCTCTGTCTTTACTCAGATCATCAACCTGATGCTTGGGATGATGAGGCACGTGCCAGCTATCCACAAGGCAGAGGGCGCCGTGTCTAAGGCGGTCGCCGAGCTCGCTGCTCTTCGTAAGAGGGCTGGCAAGGACCTTGCCAAGGAGAGGGAGAGGGGCGACCGAAGCGTGGCGGAGGTAGAGCGCCTCAAGACGGTCGTGTCCGATCATGAGCAGAGGGCGGCCGAGGCTGGAGAGAGAGTGAAGGTGCTGGAGGAGGCCCTTGGGAGGGAGGAGGCTAGGGCGGAGGATCTAGCGGGGCGTGCCAAGGCCGCCGAGGAGGAGCTGGCCCGTAGGGTCGAGGAGTTTCGGACGTACCAGGAGAGAACCGTCGTCCCCGCCCTCGCAAAGTCGATGTCCGAGGGCATGGGGAAGGGCCACGAGGAGGGATGGGAGGCATGCTTGGCTCGGATGAAGGAGAAGCTGGCGGGCCTGGTCCCGCCGGTAGAGATCGACCTCGACGGGCTCGCCGCATGCAGCGACGACGAGGAGGGGGATGGAGACGGAGGGGAGGGTGACGAGCCGGAGGCCGGCAGGGCAGTCGGAGGTTCCCTCGAGGGAGAGGGCGCCGTGACTGGCGGAAGCGCCAAGTAGTTTTGTATAGGCTGCCCCCCTTTCTCTCTCTCTCTTTTATAAAAACGAAAGAAAGTGACGATTCGTGGCGTTGGTATCTGCATTTTTCTGCCTGTGTGTGTGCATAAATTCTCATTTTAGAGTTACGCCTTGGTGCGGCTATTTAGATCCTGGCGTGGGGGGGAATCGTGGTAGCTCCCTTTATTACTCGTAGCGCGTCCAATAGATTTTACGGCCGGGTGGCCCCCCTTTTCGAGGGTTGGTCGGGTCTAGGTGTACCCGAGCTATAACTAGTGGTCAAACGGGATTAGTCTTCGGTCTTTTCATCGGCTATTATTGATAGTTTAATTAAACAGGGTCGCCACGTAGGCGTAGTATTGAATCGGCCCGTGGGCGTAACATTGTATCGGCCCGTAGGCGTTACCGTGTGTCGCTCTAGGTAGGTTGAGTTTCCCATCGCAGCTGATCCGCCTTTCTCTGGTGTTGTGCCCCTGATAAGGGGCATGGAGTGGATTTAGCGGGTTCCTCCTCGTCGTAGGGGTGGATGGTCGCGTCGGAGCCAGGCAGTGGCTTTGGCCTTCGATCCCAGAATTGGGGGGAGAGGGAGTCCTTGGTGGTTGTTCTATCCCACGGGGCCCCGTTGCTCGCCTCGTCTGGAGTCTCTACGTGGTAGGCGCGAAGGGACGCGGGCCGCTGCCACCATGTGCGGCCTCCTGGCCTAAGCGGCCCGGGGAAGGCCGATGAGTGGAAGGGGGTGCTGCAGGTGTAAGTGGAGTAGCCAGTTGGGGCGGGCCGGCGCTCAGGGACACGTTCCCCTCGGTTGGGGCGACACGGGCAGCTGCCGGGGTGTCCGGTGAGGTGATTTGGCAGGTCTGTCCCCTCCATCGGGTTGTCTGCCAGCCGCGCCTGCGCACGAAGGGCGTCCGTGGAGAGGCCTGGTATGCCAGTGGAGCCCCAGTTCCCCTGCCTTAAGTTGTCTAAAGGAAGGAGGGGAGCAGCAGGCTGAGCAACCGTCGTGTAAGGGGAATATCCTGTTGGGGGATCGGTTATTTTGGAGGTCGGCGAAGTTCACATTTTCCGCGTATTTTGAGGGAGAGAAGGTGGCAAAACGACTAGTCTTTCTGCACATCCTTCCCCTCGCCTTTCTTCCCCTCCTCAAGGAAGTTGGGGGGGTTTTATAATGGTGAATTTCTGCCCTTATTTACTCTTTATTGAGAGTCGGGGCCGTCTTGGAATTTCGTTCTTAGGGGGGGCGTTCCCGATGGGTGACGGGTGATGTGACCCCTCAGGCATGCATGACACTTGTCAGTGGTGTTTGTCCCGAGTGTCCTTTTTGGTTGGACAGGTCAATTCGGGTGTCGGCTTTATGGGGGTCAGGCGTTACTCCTCAGGGATGGCTCTGCGTAGGAGTTGCCTTGATTCGCGGTCCTTGAGTAGCTTCCCGAGGTTTGAGGAGAGGGGTGATAGGCCCTTTCGGGGGAGGGAGGGTATTGGTCCGTCGGGTACCCCGCCTAAGGCGCTCTGGTTTGCGTGGTCAAGCTCAGTGAAATTGCCCCGGAGGTCTTCTTGGGGGGAGCGAGTACGCAGCTCGGCTCGTGCCCCTCTCCGGTTTGGGTGGCGAGGACTGGTCCTGCCCCGGAGTCTTTGAGAGGGCGGGTATTGGGCCGTCGCCTCCCCGCAGCCTCTATAGTCGGACGGGTATTGGGCCGTCGCCTACCCCGCATATGGCGCTCCGGTTTGGGTGGCCAAGCTCAGTGAACTTGCCCCGGAGGTCTTCCTGGGGGGGAGCGAGTACGCAGCTCGGCCCGTGCCCCTCTCCGGTTTGGGTGGCGAGGACTGGTCCTGCCCCGGAGTCTTTGAGAGGGGGGGTATTGGGCCGTCGCCTCCCCGCAGCCTCTATAGTCGGACGGGTATTGGGCCGTCGCCTACCCCGCATATGGCGCTCCGGTTTGGGTGGCCAAGCTCAGTGAACTTGCCCCGGAGGTCTTCCTGGGGGGAGCGAGTACGCAGCTCGGCCCGTGCCCCTCTCCGGTTTGGGTGGCGAGGACTGGTCCTGCCCCGGAGTCTTTGAGAGGGGGGGTATTGGGCCGTCGCCTCCCCGCAGCCTCTATAGTCGGACGGGTATGGGGCCGTCGCCTACCCCGCATATGGCGCTCCGGTTTGGGTGGCCAAGCTCAGTGAACTTGCCCCGGAGGTCTTCCTGCGGGGGAGCGAGTACGCAGCTCGGCCCGTGCCCCTCTCCGGTTTGGGTGGCGAGGACTGGTCCTGCCCCGGAGTCTTTGAGAGGGGGGGTATTGGGCCGTCGCCTCCCCGCAGCCTCTATAGTCGGACGGGTATTGGGCCGTCGCCTACCCCGCATATGGCGCTCCGGTTTGGGTGGCCAAGCTCAGTGAACTTGCCCCGGAGGTCTTCCTGGGGGGGAGCGAGTACGCAGCTCGGCCCGTGCCCCTCTCCGGTTTGGGTGGCGAGGACTGGTCCTGCCCCGGAGTCTTTGAGAGGGTTGAACTGAAATTGTCATGCAGAAAAGGCGAAATTCGAAGATAAAAAGAAGGGAACAAGGTACTTCGTTCAGGACTTACAGTTCCCGGCTATGCCACGACCGGCGCACCGCGCCCCTTGGAGTGATTAGCCCGTCCTTCTCAGGGGGGGTGGTGGTGGTGTTGGGCGCGTGGTCGATCCTGTTTCCCTCGGCAGTGGCATCAGCTGGAGCTAACTCTGGCTGGTGGGGGTCATAACTCTGCCTCGGGGAGTCGATCTTCAGGTTCACCTCTGGTCCTTTGTGCTTGGTCGACCCTACGTAGCAGCTCCTAGACAGCTTCTGGCTTCCCCGTACGATCCCCACCCCTCGGGGGGTCTGGAACTTGACCATCTGATGGAGGAGGCTGGGGAGCACTCCAATGGCCAACATGTAAGGTCGTCCTATGATCCCATTGTACGCCGACATAATGTCGACCACAACGAACAACGTCATTCGAGTGACGACCTGTGGCTCTTCTCCGAGGGTTATCGGCAAGGTGATCACTCCCATGATGGGGGTCGAGTGACCGGTGAAACCGACGAGGGGTCCAGTGCAGGGTCTCAGGTCCGTCGGCCTTAACCCCATCTTCTCGATTGTGGACATGAACAGGATGTCGCAAGAGCTCCCTGTGTCGATCAGGAGGCGGCTGACGATGGCCGTCCCAATCTGTGCCTCGATGACGATGGCGTCGTCGTGGGGCTGCTCGATCCCCTCTAGATCCTCGTCGCTGAAAGTAATGGGAGGGTAGGCCATCCTTCTCCCTCTCTGGTCCCCTCCGAGACCCGCCGTCATTACTTGTCTCGCATACGCCTTTTTGCTTGACGACGATGCCCCTCCTGAAGATGGCCCGCCGCATATCGTGTTTATGAGCATGACGGGTTTCGGGGGGTGAAGCTCTTCCCGCTCGCCGTTTGCCGGAGGGTCTGCCCTCCGTGCCCTTCGGTGGTTCCCATCTTCCCGGTCTGGTCTCCGGCCTCCGACGAAGTCCCCCAGGTGGCCCGCCTGGATCAGCCGCTCGATTTCCCTTTTGAGGGTGAAGCAGTTGTCGGTGTCGTGGCCGTGGTCCCGGTGGTATCGGCAGTATTTCTTAAAATCTCTCCGGGCGGGGTCTGACTTCATTTCTCGGGGCGGCTCCGGCAGCAGTCCGGCCCGTGTAGCCGCGGCCATCACCTCAATCAAGGAGGCATTGAGTTGCGTGTAATGTGCCCGTAGGGGGCCTTCTTGTCTCGGGACGACTCGAGGGAGCCCTTGGGCCGGAGCGAAATCGCGCGCCGGGCCAGGTCGATCTTGCGGGCGAGGCCCGAGCGGTTCCCTCCTTGGTCGGGCCAGTTGGTCGCGACCACGGTGTCCCTCTTCCTGCCTCGGCCGTGGGTGTGACCGGGGTTCGCCTTGGGGGGGTTTCGCCAGGGGGAATAAGGCCTTGGCGCCGAGAGTCTCCTCGGCCAACGCGTGTCTCTCCGCCATAGCAACCAATGCCTCATAGTCGGTTGACGGATCCCGGAGCAGGGATTTGTGGAGGCTCCGAGTCCGCAACCCCGATTTGAAGGCCAGCATAAGCACCTCATCGCCACACGTCACCACCGCCCGTCTCTCCTCCTGAAAGCGGCGGAGGTACCTACCCGTTGTCTCTCCCTCCCCTTGGACTATCGTGCTGAGATAGTCTAAGGGCTTCTTTTTCGTCCGCCCGGCCCGGAACTCTTGGCAGAACTTATGGGATAGTTCGCCAAAGCTCCCTACGGACCTCGCGGGCAAGCCAAAGTACCAATCCAACGCGGTGTCCCTCAGGCTTTGGGAGAAATGTCGGCATAGGAACGCCTCATCCACGTCCTGGGCTTCCATCGCCCCCCGGTATTGTTGCACGTGCGTGAGGGGGTCGCCTCTCCCGTTGTATGTGGCCAAGTGAGGGGGTTTGAACCTTATGGGCCTTGGGGTGGACGTGATCCACCGTGCAAGTGGCGTGGCTTCCTCCGGGTAGGTTGGGCGGCTCGGCGCATCCCCTCTCCGCCATTCGGGGGTCCGGCTTCGATCGCGCCACAGCCGACGACGGTCCTCCGCCCCCGGGGAGTAGCCCGACGGTCGTCTGGCGGGGCTCCTTTCCTGGGCCGAGGACTCGACGGGTTGTGGGCTACGGCTCTCCCAGCGCCAGCGCCTCCCGGCCAACTCTCCTCGGGCCTCCATCCGTTCCTGATTCTCGCGGAGGAGCCTTTCGCGCTCGGTGGTGAGGAAGCGTAGCTGTCGACAAACGGCTTCCTCGTGCAAGGTATCGGAGGGGTGGTGCTGGTGATGCGGGCCGCTTCCTCCAGGCGGGGACCTGTTCAGCAACGGGTCCCGCCCGCCCCCGGGCCGCCGGCCCGTCGCTGTCTCTTCAAGGACCTCTTGGTTACTCCTGTTTTCTCTCCTTAGCCTCTCGCGTTCCGCGACAATGAAGCGGAGTTGGCGGCGGGCGGCCTCTTCTTCCTGGTAGGCCCTCCGGGCGGTCTCGGCCGCCTCGTCCAAACGCCTTTGCGCCGCGGCCGCCTCCCCCAGGCGCTTCCACCGCTGCGCAACTTCCATCTCCTCTTCCAGGAGCCTTTGCTGGGCCGCAATCTCCTCAGCGAGCCCCCCGTTTTCTCCCTCCTCCTCGAACTGAAGGCGGAGGTTTCGCCTCACGTTCTGGGGCTCCGAGGGGCCGAGCGGTGGCCCCGTTCCGGTTGTCTGATAGCCTCCCCTGGCCTGAGTGACGGCCTCGAAGCTTTTCAGGACGACGCGGGATGAAGTAGGCTCGGTTTCGGTCCCCACGCCCGGAAGGGCGTCGGACGCCGGGGTGATTTGTAGAGAGAGCGGCTCCTGATCCACGGGATCCTTGCCGTGGTCAGGGTTCCGCGAAATTGGCATGGAGTCTAACATGTGTGTGACCCTTCGTTCCCACAGACGGCGCCAATTGTTACGAGGTGGAACTCGCGTACAATGAATTTGTATTATGGGGAACCAAGGGCACGGTGGTTATATGCAAATGGGGGGTTAGGTAGGCTGTTTTACAAGTGATTAGTGGGATGAAGAGGTTGGATCTGTTGCCGGTGGAGCTCACGGGATCGTATCTCGTCGGACGCAGCTGAGGAAGGTTGGACGGCGGGAGGCTGACGCTGACTTTGGTCAAGGGGCGAGCTCTCCTGCAGCACGAACAACTCGTCAGAAGGACGGGGTTGGGGTTCAACCCTTAGCCCCTCCGATGCCTAAGTCAGTAAAAGGGCTTAAAAGGGGGGCTAGACACGCCGGCCGGACTAACGGTGTGTCCGCCTCGCGTGACGAGCTATAGGTGGGAGAACAAAGATATGGAGGACCTTTGCTCTCGTGTGTGAATAATAGAAGATGAGAGAATTTTCCAACCTCTTCTCCGTAAGAGGAGAGGGGGTATTTATACATGTCAGGTGATGACTAGGCGTGCTGAGCTGGCTCGGGTGTCAGCGGAAGCTTCGGACAAGGATATCGGGAACAGGAGTTTCTGACCTGCTTCTGTCAGGCGGCGCAACGGCCAAGGGGTGCTTTTGTCGGGATGTCAGGGCCGAAAGCACTAACCGCCGGACAGGTCAGCCGCCTGGGGGCGCTTTGTCAGGCGGTCGGGTGACGTATGTGTCAGTCGTGTCCTTATCCTAGGCTGTTTGTCGTTAGCGTCGAACTAAAGGTCTGGCTGTGTCACTTTAGGCGCCGCGGTTCGCGGAAATCGGACGGGCCGTTCCGATTGGGGGTTGTCCGACCCGGCCGCGCCCGTCAATAGGCCTGGCCTAGCTACCCAAGCGTCCCCAAGCGCGCTACCCCGGTGGGTCGGGCGGCTGCGGTTGTTCGCCTCGGCCGGCTGCGGTTGTTCGCCTCGGCCGGTTCGGGGAGCGCTGCAAGGCGCGCCTATCTCCATGATGCCCCGGATTTTCGGGGCGGCGGCCCTTTTGTGAAATGGTGAGTTAATGGGGTACGTTAGCGGATCCGGGCGGGTGTCGGGCTCCCACGATCTTTAGGTCGTAACAAGTTCCATATCTAAAAAGGGGGGAAAGACATTCAAGCAATAAATATAAAAAGATTCACTTTCATAAATAAATGCTCAAAAAGATATTGTTTGACATGGAAAATAGAACTAGATACGATGCATAAAATTGAAGATACATTGCTAATTGCATAAAAGTGGTCCAGATCTAGAGAGTGTCATCTCCCATGAAATCTTCAGGAGTCCATGAGGTCTCTGCCAACGCTGCGCTCTCAATCAGGTTTGTCTCAGCTCTAGGCTTGAGGCTTGCCTGGTAGAGGTCCTGGAGGTGTTTTGCTGTGCGGCAGATTCTGGACCAGTGGCCCGTCATCCCGCATTTGGAGCATTTGTCCTCCCAGTCTTTCTTGGGAGTGCCTCCTTTGTTGGGAATCCTCTTCTGCTTCTTATCCACGAACTTCTGGTTCTGGGGAGGAGCTGGGGGAGTGGCCTTCTTCCGCTGCTTCTGTTCTTTCCATTTCTGGAATTTTGCCTTTTTGTCCGTCTTCTTCTTCAGGGAAAACTGGAAGTGAGCCTCTGCAGGAGGTGGCAATGGAGCGGAGCCAGGAGGGCGCAGGTTGTGGGTGGCAACCGACAGGTCTCTGTTCTGTTCAGCCATAAGCAGGCATGAAAGCAGGTCAGAGTACTTTGTGAACTTCCTCTCTCTATATTGTTGCATAAGGATCATGTCCTTTTCGTGGAAAGACGTAAACGTCTTTTCCAGCAACATCTTCTCCGTCACTGGTTCACCACACAACTTCAGGCGTGAGGTGATGCGGAAGAGAGCTGAGTTGTACTCCGCTACGGATTTGAAATCATGTATGCGGAGGTGAGTCCACTCGTACTGTGCACGGGGGAGTATGACATCCCTCTGATGTCTGTACCTCTCCTCGAGTGCATCCCACAGCTCGTAAGGGTCCTCTACAGTGAGGTACTCGTCCTTTAAGGTCGAGTCTAAGTGTTTCATGATATATATAATGGCTTTCGCCTTTAATATATCGGAAACTTCCTCTGTATGAGGTGCTTCCACTGAAGCCTCTTTGTTAGCAGGGGCAGTACTTGTTGTTGCCTTTTCAGTCTGTGTGAGACTGAAACCATGAGAGCGCAGATGGAACTTCAGGTCCAACTGCCAGCTCAGGTAGTTTGACCCATCGGCCTTCAGGACCGAGAAGTCGACATTTGCGAGTCTGACCATTTTATGATCTAGCAATGTAAAGAAAAGTAGCATGTATCATTAAGACTGAATAAAACAGACATCCACGCATGTAATGTAATCATTTTCATAGCATGAATTTTAATGTGATTTTAACATACATGCTTTTTTTTCCAGATAATGTGAATAATTAATTACTAAAAATTAACAATCACGCATGCTGTTAAGGAAATTCATTGTGACATTAGAAACATGGTATTTTAAGTTAATTAACAACCACGCAGTTGAATGCATAAACAATGAAACAGAAAAATGACCTAGGGCTATGGGGATCAGCCAGCCGACACCGAAAAATAAAAAGAGTCCAGTCCGAAGTTACATCAAAAATAAAATGCATGAAAATTAAAGTACAACTCGGGAACTTCAGAGAGAAGCCCCTATCTTCATTGAGCGAACGCCTTCAGCTTCTTTTTGGTGTCCTTCGGTCTTCTTTTTACATTTTCATCCTCACATACAAAATTTCTCTCAAAAAAAGAAAAATTGCAGGAATTTAAAACGGTGTCGGAAACCTGGCTGATCCCTAAAAACATAGCCTAATATTTGCACATCCACGCAGATAATATATTCGCGACATACAACCACGCAGATAATCGAAACACATGCATTTAAAATAATTTAAAATTGTGTGCGACGTGCAAAAAAATTTTTTTGAAAACTTTTTGCCTTTTGATCCATATTTTAATGTTTTATTTTACCGCTTTAAACACTTTCAAATTTTCTTTTAACTATTTTGGGCTTTTTAGGGCCAAAAATAAATAAAATAATTTATGTGAATGTGCTAATTTTCTGGCCTTATGGGCCATGAAAACAACCCATTAGGGTTAATATTGGGCCTCCCCCGAAAAAAAAAGGCCCGTTAGGGTTAGGGTTTCTAGAAACCCTAGGCCGCGGCCGCCGCGGCAGCGGGCCGCGGCCGCCGCGGCGGCGGGCCGCGGCCTGAGGCCGCGGCGACTGGCCGCGGCTTCAGGCAGCGGCTGCCGCGGCCTGAGGCCGCGGCGGCAGTCCGCGGCAACTGGCCGCGGCCTGAGGCCGCGGCACAGGGCCGCGGCTTCAGGCCGCGGCCTGAGGCCGCGGCTTCAGGCCGCGGCGTTCGTTTTCCGTCGGCGGCGCAAAGGGCGCGCCGCCGTTTCGCCCTACGGGCGTGCAGATTTTTGGATCAAAGGCGAGGAGGTAAAAATCGGGTTTTTCAACAATTTTGATCGCTAAAAAACAAGTTTTTATTGTTTTAAACATGCAGATCTTATTAAAAAGGTTGAATTTCACCGAGTTTATAAATTTTTTGATCCTAAAACATGCAGATCTAATGAGAAAAGCAAGTTTAGATCTAAAAAGTTTGGATTTTTACCTCTAGATTCGACGAGGAATCTAGGCGAGGTTGGTGAAGGATGCCCTTTTCGCTCCCCGTTGAGAAGATTACGATCTTCTTGAATCTGAGCGATTTGTGGATCTCCTTTCCCGCGAGCCGCCGTCTCCTCCAACGAGCGTGATCGTGCTGATAACGTGTTGTGAAGGGAAATTTAAGGAGAATTGGTGTAGAGGGTTAAGAGCCCCCTACCCGTGTATTTATAACTTTCAATAGTGGGTTGGATACCCAATTGACCCAATGGGCATATTCATAACAAAAGACAAAAAAAAGAGAAAAAAATCAGTCCCCTCTTCAAATTCCAAATCTAGTCAAGGATTAAGAAAAAGTTGACAACAGACAGAATTCAAAATCTGCAAGCATTTCAAAATGCCATCGCAGACAGCTGTCTTTGCCTTTTGAACAAGAAAAGAACCAGGATCGCACATGGCCTCATGAGATGAGATCACCGAGGGAATATGTCTGTGAAAACATATAATAATCCATATGAGATATACGCTATCAATACCAAAAATATAACACATAAATCTAACACTGTATTATACATCTCAAACAAAAAATAAACCCAAAACTTATTTTTTTTTGAAATTGAAATTTAAAGAAAATCAGTCAAGGGCGTTGGGGCCTCTGCAGGCCTTGATCACGGGGCTCCAAACCCACTGCACCAAGAACTTCCGCCCGTTCCGGCCGTTCACGTTCCATCGCCTCCCCATTCCGTCGCTGCCCACCTCCCCCGTGTACCCCCCGCCGCCGCCGGTCCCGTAGACCCCCTCGCAGAGGTCCCCTATCTCGGTCGGGGCGGTGGGGTCCTCACCCGCGTACCACGCGTTGATCAGCGGGTTGGTAGCCAGCTCGGCCAGCTCGTGCCCGATCACGCTCAGCATGCCGTCCACCCCCACGTCGCCGTTGGGAGGCCGCATGGCCTTCATACCCGAGCCAGACATGTAGCCCGGGAGGGCGAAGGGGTAAGCGCACACCTCAGGGCACTGGGCGCCGCTGTTGCCGATCCAGGCGTAGGGGAGGGTGTGGCCGACGATGGAAGGGAAGGTGAAGTAGTGGAAGCCGCAGACGGCGCGGCAGAACTCCTGGACATTGATCTCGGGGGAGGTGAGGACGAGGTAGACGCCGTGGCGGTGGTCGACGGGGAGGCCGCCGGAGGAGGAGCGGTTGGAGGAGAGGGAGTCGGCGATGACCTGCTGGATGGAGAGGCGGGTGAGGGAGGGGCCGCGGGAGAGGAGGGGGTCGGAGTGCTCCTTGGCGATGGAGAAGGAGCGGGTGACGTTGGAGGAGGTCTGGTCGGAGTAGAGGGAGACGGTGGACCACCAGCGGGAGAGGGAGGGAGTGGGAGGGGAGGGGTCGGAGATGGAGAGGAGGAAGTCGCGGATGATGGAGCGGGAGGAGGAGGGCCAGCGGCCGTACCAGATGAGGTAGAGGTTGACGGGGGATGAGAGGACTGGGCCCATGTGGTACCGGAGGTGGACCAGGTCCGACGACCCCTCGTACCTCTTCGATGATGAGACCGACGACGAGGGCTGCTGCTGGCGGGGGAGGTTGAGGGTGGCAGTGTGTTTGTACGGGAACGTGCTTGCCGCTTCGAGGAGAGTGATGGGCAGTGCTGCGAGTAGCAACAAGAAGGAGGCGGAGGCTGAAGAATGCATTTTGGGGCTGGATTCTTGAATCCTGATGCGCTGATGCGCTTGATGCGATGAGGAGGAGAGGGGAGGGAAGGAATAAATATAGGGTGGGTTGCTGACAGTGGGCTGGATGGCAATGGAGTGAGGGAGGTGGGAGCTGGTGACAGCTTGTTGATGGGCCCCACTGGGTGGGGGTAACTGTAGCAGGGTTTGTAGCAGGGTTGCTTCCTTGAAAAAGTTAAATTAATGAAATATAACATTAAACGTTGGGGTTGGATCGCTGCTGGTTGAATGCTGCCGGTACTATTTGATGCGGTCGAATCGTGAAATTGACTTAAAGCACCGACTTCTTCTTGAAAGCGACTCCCTCGTTCGGGACGCGGGTGTGGAGGAAATATGCGGGATGGAGTGCCGATTTTCAAACTCTCCCGGCAAGCCAAGTTGCGATTGGTGAGAAATCTATTATACATCTATATTATATTTGACAACAATTTTTAAATTCTAGGACTGAATAAGACAGGTTGATACCATGCTGATGTATAAAAAGGTTGATAGAAGAATGACTAGTATTTAATCTTTGTAAAAGAAGAGTTGAGATTAGTGTTTGGAAAAACCACCAATTTTTTCCTTTGACTTTCAAACCCTCAACAATCACTACATTTGCGCAGAATACCACTCATTTCCACTTTTTTTATAAAAAAAACTCTCATTTCACTTTTTACACACACGCCCACATTTATGCACTTCTCTCCTTCATTTTCGTGCCCCCCCGAAACAATCATTACATATGCGCAGAATACCGACCATTTCTCTTTTTGCTTAAAAAAACCCTACCATTTCATTTTTCCCCACTTTTTGGCCCGGACTAAATATTTTTCCCCACACCCGAAGGCCCTCGCGACGAAGCTTGATTTTTGTTCGTTTAGATTTTGGAGGGGGAAATAATTTTTGGTGAGAACAAAGATTTTGAGGTGATATCTTAAATGAACCGTGCCCGAGGGTACGTGAACACGGGTTATTCGACAAAGGCTCCCACACCGTATCTAGATTTTTGTTCGTTTAGATTTTGGAGGAGTGTATAATTTTTGAGGAGAACAAAGATTTTGATGGGATAAATTAAATGAACAGTGCCCGAGGGCACAAGTTATGTGCCGAAACTAGATTTTTATTCGTTTAAATTTTGGAGGGAAAAATAATTTTTGGGGAGAACAAAGATTTTGAGAGAATATCTTAAATGAACTGTGCCCGCGGGCACGGGTTATGACTAATCTATTATACATTTGATGAATTTTTTTTATTTTTGTCCGACGTGATACTCAAAATATAACTAGGATAAACTTTGTTGATAAATAGAACAAAGCTTCAAGCCATTTTATGTTGACTAGGACAAGGTTAAGAGAAGGGTTTGAATTGTATTTGGGAGGCATGATTTGAATCTTTGGGGGGGAAACTATATGGGGAAATTTTGAATTGTGTCCTATTAGGACAAAGGGTTGTCACATGTGGTACCCCTTTTGTCCTACTAGGACAAAGTGTTTTGGAGAGTAGAGACCCAATGGGGTGTGGATTTGAGTGTTTTGGTAGAACCCCCAAACAAAAGCATATTACATTCCCCTTATTTACAAGATTGACATTGCGTTTTAATAAAACCCAACGACACATCATCTTCCCCTTATTTACAGGTTTGTCATCGCTCTTTTTCCACCTTGCACCACGTCTTTTTTGTGCTTTAGACTCTTCTTTTGCGCCCTTGCGACGACTGACTCGGGGTTTCTTTTCGCCGTCAATATTGCGTCCGAGAGACGAATTTCCACATCGTTCTTGCGCCCGGGAGACGACTGCCCACATCGGTATTTTGCCTGTGATCCTGCTATCCCCATCGGTTTCGCACCCGGGAGACGACTTTCGCCGTGCCCTCCGAGCACGGGCATTCGCTAGTCTATTATATATTTGAGAACCTTTTTGAATGTTTGTCCTACGTGGCTGGGTTTGTCCTAGTCATATTTTGGCTTGATAACTAGAATGCTGACTATGATAAAATAATGTGGTAGAGAAAGTTTTGGGGGAAAATTGAATTTGAAATTTGAAACTTTGAAAACTATTTGTTAAAAAGGGGTTGCCACATGTGGCATCCATTTGTACTAGGGCAAAGTGCGTGGGAGAGTGAGAGCCCATTGGGGTGTGGGTAAGGGGTTGGGCGTGGAGTTGGGTGTTGTGGTGAAACCTCCAAACAAAAGCCCACCAAATTCCCCTTATTTGCAAGTTTGAAATTACTTTTTCCATAAAACCTAATGACTCCTTATCTTACCCCTATTTTACGAGTTTGTCATCGCTCTTTTTCCACTTTGCGCCCCGTGTTTTTTTGCAATTTAGTCCCTACTTTTGTGCACATGCGACGACTGATCTGGTGTTTCTTTTCGCTGTCGGTATTTCACCTGGAGACGACTGTCCCTGTAGTTCATGCGCCCGGGAGACGACTGCCCACATCGGCATTTCGCCCATGAGGCAGCTGTCCCCATCGGTTTTGCGCCCAGGAGACAACCTTTGGCGTGCCCTCCGGACACGGGCATTCGCTAGTCTATTAAACAAATGAGGACTTTTTTGAACTTTGTCTTATATGGACATTGGTCACTAGGATAATGACTAGGACAATGATAATAGGAAAAATGATTTGAATTTGAAATTTGGGGAACAAATTGGGGTGCAAATTAAAACTTGGTGTGAAAATTTAAATGAGCTTTGATTTTTGTGTTGGGGGAAAAGCTAAAGTGGGGGAAATATTTATTTTGAATTTTGTCCTATGTGTCATCCCTTTGTCCTACTGGGTGGGCCCAACGGTGTGTGGTTGAGGGGTTGGGTGTGGAGTTGGGTGTTTTGGTGTAAACCCCAAACAAAAGCTGACCACATTCCCCTTATTTGCAAGTTTGCCATTGCTTTTTCATAAAATCCAAAGACTCACCATCTTCCCCTATTTACGGGTTTTCCATCGCTCTTTTTCCACTTTGCACCGTGTTTTTTGTGCTTTAGTCCCTGCTTTTGTGCACCTGCGATGACTGACCCAGGATTTCTTTTTTTCGTCGGTATTGTGCCCAAGAGATGATTGTCCCCGTCGCTCTTGTGCCCGGGAGACGACTGCCCCCGTCGGCATTTCACTCGTGAGCTGGCTGTCCCCATCAGTTTCGTGCCAGGGAGACGACCTGTGATGTGCTCTCTAAGCACAGGCATTCACTAGTCTATTATACAAATGAGGACTTTTTTGAACTTTGTCCTACGTGGACACCAACATATGACTAGGACAAACATATGTGACTAAGATGCTTGACTAGGACAATGATAATAGGATAAATGATTTGAATTTGAAATTTGGGAGGAACATATTGGGGTGAAAATTAAAACTTGGGGGAAAATTCAAATGAGGTTTGATGTTTGTGTAGTGGGAAAAGCTAAAGGGGTGGAAATATTTATTTTGAATTTTGTCCTACTAGAACAAAAGGTTGTCCTATGTGGCATCCCTTTGTCATACAGGGGAGGGCCCAATGAGGTGTTGATGAGGGGTTGGGTGTTTTGGTATAAACTCCAAACAAAAGCCCACACATTCCCCTTATTTGCAAGCTTCCATTGCTTTTTCAAAAACCCCAAACATCCATCATCTTCCCCTTATTTATGGGTTTTCCATTAACCTTTTTCTACTTTGCACCATGTTTTTTGTAATTTAGTCCCTGCTTTTGCGCCCCAACGACGACTGACCCGTGGTTTCTTTTTGCCGTCGGTATTGCGCCCAAGAGACGACTATCCCCTTCATTATTACGCCTGGGATACTACTGCCCCGTCGGCATTTTGCCCGAGAGCCATTTGTCCCCGTCGGTTTCGCGCCTGGGAAACGACCTTTGTCGTGCCCTCTAGGTACGGACATTCGCTAGTCTATTATACATTTGATGGCTTTTTGAATCTTTTTCCTAGGTGGCACCCAAAAATATGAATAGGACAAACTTTGTTGATGACTAGGACGAGGTTTAAGAGAAGGGTTTGAATTGTATTTAGGGGTAAGGATTTGAATCTTTAGGGAAAAACTATATGGGGGAATTTTGAATTTTGCCCTACTAGGACAAAGGGTTGTCCCAAATGGCACCCCTTTGTCCTACTAGGATAAAGTGTTTGGGAGAGTGGGAGCCCAATGGGGTATGAGTGAGTGGTTGGGTGTCAAATTGGGTGTTTTGGTGGAACCCCCAAACAAAAGCCCATCACATTCCCCTTATTTGCAAGCTTGCCATTACTTTTTCATAAAACCCAAAGACACACCATCTTCATTCTATTTACGGTTTTGTCATCGCTCTTTTTCCACTTGCGCCCGTCTTTTTTGCGCTTTAGTCCCTGCTTTTGCGACCCTGTGACGACTGAGCCGGGTTTGTTTTCCGTCAGAATTGCACCCGAAAGACGACTGTCCCCGTTGTTCTTGCGCCCAGGAGACGACTGCCCCCGTCGACATTTCACACGTGAGTCGGCTGTCCCTGTCGGTTTCACACCCGGGACACGAACTTCGTTGTGCCCTCCGGGCACGGGCATTCGCTAGCATTTAAATATGTTTTGGAATGTATTATGTATGCCCATATAAAAGCCAGTGTATGGCTTATCCTATCTGTAGGAGAATATAGGAGTTTGTATCCTATATGAATACGGTATTCTACCATTATATGAATTCTTCCATATATCTATATAAATAAAGGCCCGGTGTCTCCCTCAGGAAGTACTTCACAACACGTTATCACCACGCTCTTCCTTAAGAAAGAGACTGGACGTTGTGAGGACAATGAAGGACAACTTATGCGCGGACATCAAACCGAAATCAAACTGCCGTATTCATCGATCTTGAGGTATACATAGAACCACAGTATAATTATCATGATCATGATGCTTATCACGTAAAATACCCAAGAATGGATCAAACTCAAATCGCAAAAAATGTGGGAAGTGGGTGGTGGCCAACTGGCCGACCCCAATCCCTTTGGGGGACTGGGCAGCGACCAATCGGCTGCCAGCCCCTAACGGCCGTTGAAGAAAGAAAACAAAAAACATGAATAACACGGCTGGCTAGCGGCCCCATACCGTCAGCACATACCCCATCTTCCCATCTACCACATCTGCAGCGATGGTACGAAACCGTCGTCGTCGGAGGCGACTCGAACCCTTACGAGGGATTTTAGACAAAAAATATCTTCTCGACGGCCGACAGCACCCAGTCACCGGACCCCTCGTCACCAGAGCAACGATGGTTCATCACCGCCACGAGTGACGTTTACCCCCACCAAACACCCCGCCGCTGGCAGCGATGGCCGATGACCAGCCCCCACCCAACACTCGGCCAAACCCTAACTAGGGTTTGGCCAGTCGGGCAATCGGCTCACGAAAAAATAAACAAAAAAACCCTTTTTTCGTAACTGCGAGCCAAAGCCTACAGTGGTAGCCCGCGGGCTTCGGCCCGCTTGCCAGTGAAAAATCAAAAAACAAAAGAAAGTGGGTATTAAAGGGGCTGCGGGCCGAAACCCGCAGCGCCGAGCCACGTGGTTTGGCCCGCGGGCTTTCAAATTAGAAAAAGGGAAAAAATCTACGGGCTAAAGCATGCAGCACAAGCTGCAGGCTTCAGCCCACAGCAACATAAAAGAAAAAACAAAAAAAAACTTTTCTTTCCGGGGGGGATAGAAGAAACAAAAATAAAAATAATGGGAGGAGGGTATAGAAAATTTTCAAAAATAAAAATAAAGGGGCATAGCTCAGTTGTTCAATTTTTTCTGAACTAATACCCCATTACTAATGTCTACAATTTATTTTTTCAGCATATTATTTAATTGTGATGCCTGTTTTAGGATCATATTAATATACTAAATATCACATACTATCTGGCATATATTCTGAGATAATTCTATGCTTATTTTCGCAAGCATTCACTTAATAATTATGAGGACCCTGCGAACGCTTTGCCGCTAGTTGCCTTCCCTAACGGTATATGACGTAGCAACGTGGTCCTATTAATTATTAAGCATAATATATTTAAATTTTTACCCTGTGAATATGTGATATCTGGTATATGCGATAAAATGTGATGAAAATGTCTTGAGCACAAATTTGCATGAATGGCTATATTGTGGTTTTGGATTGGCATTTTTAAATCTCACGTTTATTTTCTCACAGTTTTCTTTTTTGAGAGATAATGTAGTGATGAATATAATGTAATACCCAAGACTGATGACCATTTCCATGGAGGCTGAGGCCACCCTTGATGAAGAAGAATTTTTATAGGACCCACG
The DNA here is from genome assembly GCA_030789695.1 of Scilla litardierei. Classification (NCBI taxonomy): domain Eukaryota; kingdom Viridiplantae; phylum Streptophyta; class Magnoliopsida; order Asparagales; family Asparagaceae; genus Scilla; species Scilla litardierei. The sequence goes on along the minus strand of CM061142.1, from coordinate 318,335,565 downwards.
AGGGTTTCCAAAGTTGTATTTTTCTCTTTTTCATTTATGTAAAAGGGACGTTATAATTTGGACTTTGGACATTATTCTTTTGTGGTGACTGGCCGATCCACACAATTAGCTTATTCATTTTAAATTGCATCTGCATGATATAATTTTTAGTATCATTAATTCATGCAAATTGTGTTTTTCTTGATAAATGGAAAAAATCGCAAGTGTTGATTTCAAAATTCTGGAAGCCTCTAGGAAGAACTAACTCAGTTGGCAGTTTGATGTTAAATTCCATCTGTGAGCCCAATCCTTAAGTGCCACAATTAAAAAAGATAGTTGCCCAATCCTTAAGTGCCACAATTAAAAAAGATAGCTCTGCGATATACATAAAAAATCAAAGTCAATAATATATATTCGTCACCACGTGGACAATACATTAAAGGCTGAATACCTTACAGTCGAAGATCCACTAGAGCTGTGGACTGCCCTTGAGGATATGTATAAACATTAGAAAGATGTTATACTCTTAAAGGCTCGTTATGAGTGTGAGAATCTGAGACTACATGACTTAAGTCTATAGCTGAGTACAACTCAGATCTGTTCAGCATCACCTCATACTTGAAGTTGTGTGGTGAAAAATCTCAGTAGAACGCATGCTAGAAAATACTTACACGTCTTTTCATGAAAAAGATGATATACTTATGCAGCAATACCGTGAACGAAAGTCACTAAGCATTCTGAGCTGCTTGCATGCTTATTAATGACTGAACAGAATAGAGAGCTTCTTCTTGCCACTCATAACATGCGCCCTCCTGGCACGACCCCTCTACCAGAGGCTCATAATACATCTTCCAAGAAGAAGAATAAATGATAAGGGAAATTTCAGAAGCGGTGACCAAATAAGAAACAAGCCAGAGGACATAGCCACCAGAACAACAAAAATGTAGGAAATAGGAAGCACACATGGCGGAGAAATGAAAATAATAATAATAATGAAGCACTTGGTTTATGTCATTTTACAATTGGTGCATATAAGTAGAGGGAGCTCATTAGCATTGTGTTTTCTTTATGTATACATAATGTGTGTCATCATTAAAAAGAGGGAGATTGTTAGGTATTGGTGTTTCATACAAATATTATTTTGATGATGATCACAACATTATGTTGTTGCTAATGACTCTCATGTTTTAATCTCATAGTTAACATTTCAAGAATATCATTTTTGGAGACTAAATGCTTGGTACAAGGATGGACATCTAGAGGTGCAATGCCAAAGCTTGGACTCAAGGGGTGCCAAAGCTTGGAAGATGATGGGGAGCATCAAGGCATCAAGAGATTGAAGATTAGACTCTAAGAGAAGCAATGTAATCAATGTATTATTTCATTTATTGATTTTCACTTTTTGAGTCTAGTTTTAATGTAATGCCTTGATAGATGGTCTACTCATTCATGCATATGCATATAACCATCTTAGTGAGCCTTATGAATATCATAGAGTCCAACCCAATAGGTTCATCATGCCAAATGACTTAATTGGAGTCTCTGGCTCTCCAACAGACGACTGTTGAAGGAAGCACAAATGACTAGGTAACTCCAGGCACCTGGCTGGTCTTCTATAGTCGACTTTAGTGCACAGCTCAAGTCAACATTTCTTGACTCTTTTTGAGCTCTAGGAAACAGACGACTGATGTTCATATTACAAGTGCCTGTCTTCCATCAGGTGCCTGGGATTTGTTCTTCAATCGTCTGTGTGCCAAAGTGCGTAACTTGCATTTTCTGGGTTTCAACCCACTTTGCAAGTTAGTCGACTAATGAGAGGTTTTCAGTCGCCTGTCAAATTACAGGCGCCTGAGAATTGATCATCTATTGTCTGAAAGCACTAATGCAAAATTTGCATTTTTATGTTACATTTCCATCCCATGTGACAATCGCATGCTGAAGGATATTCAGGCGCCTGTGTAGTCTTCTACCGTCGCCCGTCCTGGCTCAGATTATAGCCATTGGGATTTTTATAGCCGTTGACTAGTCGACTATCAGTTTTTCTTCAGTCGATTGTATGTGCCGTAAACTGCCAAAATCTAGTCGTTGCAGATTTCATTCTTTGGGGTTTTTGCTTGAGTTTGAGGGTTTATTTGGGCTTCCTATATATAGGAGAGGGCTGAGTTCATTAGAACTTCTTGGAACTATAGAAGATCATTTGAGAATCATTAACCACTCTCAAACTCTCTCATTTCCCTCTCATGAGCATTTCACTCTTCATGCATTGAAGCTTAGCTCAAGGAAAATCATCCAAGTGCTTTCAAGCAAATCTCATCACTTGGAGATTCTATTTCATGCCTTCTTCTTCATATGAGTAAGTTTATCATCAAGGCATAGGTAAGAGTATTTGTTTTACTTTGTTTTATTTGAAACCCTAGCTTTCTGTATGAGAGCAAGTTACTCTCTGTATTAGAGTATAACCTTCTGTGTGAGGGTTGGTCGAGATCTCTCTTTGTGAGAGTTAGAGTCTCTCTATGTGAGAGCAAGGATTTCTCTGTGTGAGAATCCAAAATCCTTTGTGTGAAGTATCTCTGTGTGAGATTGTATTCATTTCTCTTTGTGAGAATTATAGTGGATATTGGTGTGGCTGGACATACCCAAGTTTGTGGAACCAGGGTAAAATCTTGTGTTTGTGTTTGGATTAATTGTGTTGATTAATTCCTCTTGCACTTATTATTCCGCATTTGCAAGTTAAATTTTAATTGCACAATTTACTGCCATTATAATATTCATCCCTCCTTTAGTGTGTGTTGTTAGTATTGCAAGGGATAGACGGTCCTTATATGAACCGCCCTTGAGGAGTCAGTCGGGAGCTGAGTCAACATCAAAGTTCGATCAAACTCCGAGGGGATGGGGCCAACCAAGGGAGTCGGAGGATCGATACTTCCCCACGACCCCTTGTCTCGTGGACGACTCGCGGAAGGCTCGACCATCCCATGTAGAGTATGGGGATCCACCGTCTGACCCACCAGAGCTTAGGACGAAGAGCCGCTACCTTTTGCCATAAGTGAAAGAGGACGGGTCGGTTCCATGACCCTCTGTTTCTTTTCGGAATCCTCCCTCCCTACCTTTTGCCATAACCTATCAAATTCTTGCTCGCCATAAGTTCTCAGTCTCCCTCTTCTTGATAACAGGCTCAGTAGACCTGGGAATATCAGAAATATCGTCAACTTCTGCTATAGGAGCTACAAAGACGATAACAGAAGAGACGGGTGGGACTGAGCAAGATCCATCCCGACTCGAAATCTTCCTCGATGAGGTATGGGAGGATGACCTAGAGGTCCCCCTGGCACCACCTCCCTCAGAGGAGGAGCTCTTACTGAGGGGAAGAGGAGACTGAGAACTTGATCCTTCGATGCTCTTCTTCTTCTTGCGCTGCTCCACCCAGATCCGGCCCAGAGCGGGGGCTACACTTCTATGATCTCCTCCAGCCATATCTGCAAATGAAGACTATAATTACCATAAGTGGCTATAATAAAAGCACATGAGCAGTGTGCATTACCCTAATTCCACAAAACGGTCTTCAACCGACGGTTGTCCAACAAATACGAGGTTGACCTCTCTTGCCACGGTCGGTTCAAAAGAAGTTTGGTCGCTTCGACCTCTTCATGCGATAACCTGAGTTCCCTGGAAAGGACAGGACTTGGGGAGCCCCCGTTATTAAGAATCGACCCCATATTTGGGATGAAAATAAACACAAAAGTTTCCTCCCAATTAGGGTCTGAAATGGGGAGATCACAGATGAGCTTCCTCCCCGAGCGAACGACAATGTGATGCCACACCTTGCGAGGGTCGACCACCACTCAAAAGAAATGTCTAAACAATTGAATGGATGGTCAAACTCCACAAAGCTCACAGAGCATGGTAAAGCAAACCATGGGGGTAACGACATGAGGTGCAAGCTGGCACAGAGAAATCTCCAAAAAGCATAGGATCTCCGTGATAAAGGGATGGAGAGGAAAACGAAGGCCAAAGAGGAAAGATTTCGGATACACTTCGATCTCATTTCTACGAGGGAAACAGACTCTCTCGTTAAATTCTGGAACCTAACTTTATAAGGGGGATACATACATTCTGACCAAATCTTAGCATTTGAGTCATAAGAAAGATCTGGCACTTTCTCCAGAATCACTCAGGGAGCTGCTGATCTCGGGTCTTGCCAAAGAACTGGAAGTATAGGCTCCATTCAAAGTCCTTTCCCTTTTCTAGGAACCTCGACATGTCGATAAGGTCAAAGGCACTGCCCGATCTCTCATAAGACGGCTCCCGGATCCTCACCGGCGGCCAGACATCCATAAGAGCTAAAAAAGAATCTATTTGAGAGGGAGAAGCTACCTTATTGAAATCAGATGGGCAACAGAGGAAGCAAAGGAGAAATCGTGCTTTTGAAAAACTTGGAGGCATAGTAGAAAAGCTTTTTGCCTCCCATCCGCTCCTTTATATACTGGGAGAACCAATGTGACCGTTCGATGAACGACACGTGTCAAAGCCCGACCTCAGGAAACGACAAAGATCAAATCGAAGACGGAGGGGTTTGGTGGCATAAATCATATACAATCGCTTTGACTGCCGTGCCTATTTAATGAGGTTTTACATCACTCGGTCACAATCAACGTTGTTTCCTGAGCACGAATGATGGGGGCCATTGTTAGTGCATGTGTACGGCCCACGAAGCGGGACCAAATGATAAGGCCCAACTGAAGAATTACATCTCGACCCAATAGCCTAAGAGCCCACTGTTGGATCTCCTGGCACACCAAATACACTGGGGGGTGAATAGTGTATATCACGACGAAATTGCAAATTTAAAAGTAACTAAAAATTGCAATTTAAGTGCGGAAATAAATAACACAATCCAGAGAATAATAAACGCTAACACATAGATTTATTCTAGTTCGGATCCTTTGTGATCCTACATACAGTCCTCTACCCTGTAGAGATTTCAATCCACTAAAACACTTGCTCCCTGCAAGCAATTAACATACAAAGATGCCAACACTCCCCATGTTGCAAAATTATACAATCTCTTCAACAAGAGATTCATCTAATAAAGTAAAGAAAGAATTTGAAACAATATCACCTATAGCCTTGATAATGTAGGAATTATGACGTAAGGTTGGTGATGGATTCTCCAAGATTCTGGATTAGAATTGATGATAGAACACACTTGGAGAATGGACATCTAATTGAGGAAGAATTTCTGCAGAGGTTCCCCAAAGAAATTTGAAAACAACTCTCTTTCTATTGAGAGAAAGAACACTTAAGCATATGGGGGAGAGAGAGAGAGAGAGAGAGAGAGAGAGAGAGAGAGAGAGAGAGAGTTATTTTGTATGTTTAGGCAAAGGTCTTGGGGTCTATTTATAGCCCAAAAGAGTAGTATTTGAACGTTGGACAACTGCCTAAAATTTCAAAAAATTCTGAACTATTTTTGTCAAATTGGTCGACCAATATTAGTCATTGGTCGACCAATATTTTTGCCAAATATAGGTTTTGACTGTTGAAGCATTGTTTCGTGAAAAGACAGAAAACAGTCACTAAAAACTACCAGAAACTGCTATAAATAGGAAAAGATATGGTCGTTTGAGGTGGTTTGAGAAACTGATATAATCAGTTATAAAAATTGATCATTTAATCAAAAATCCGAATATTATAATATTGTGAAAACTTGACTGGTTTGCCAATCAACTTGATTGATCGACAAAAAATTTGAAAAACCAAATTTTGGGAAATTCTCAGAAAATGATCCTAATGACTTAAGAATAGTTCTGGGAAAATTTTAGCATTTTCTAAATATCTGGAATTTGTGTTTGGTTAACCAAAAAGGGGTATTGGTCGACCAATTTGGTCTTTGACTCAATTTTTGAGGATGAACCCTAAATGACTAAAATAGACCATCATCAAGGCTTTCACATTCTAAGTATTTTGCAAGAAAGAAAATAAAGATTACATCATGTATCACAAGTTATAAAAATTTGTCGATAAGCTTTAACTTGAACTTGATGCTTCTTGCAAAGTGTAGACTGATGATTATCTGATCTGAGTAGGTCTATAAAATCTGCATAAATAAAGTTAATATACACATATAAATGTTTGTATATCATCAAAACCTTATGAGGAGTTGTGAGTTTCTAACACCCACCAGCGAAGGAGAGTTATTGCTCAGTCAAAGGAACACTCACCAGACCGTTCAATCCTCGCTAATTACATGGAGTGGTTAATGCAGACCGAGTAAATGGACAGCCGTTATCAGCACTCCCGGAGGAGATCTCTTCATTATTGATGAAGAGCCATTATGCATTATTAGCATACATCCTAAACTATAAATAAAGGAGAAGATAACATAAGAGTCTTCTGACTCCCAAGGTACACGTGACCTAATACTGATAACTTTTCCACTTCATCTTACGGTGGAGGAGGTGGAAGTTCCATCCTTTGAATAACGGTGTAATCAATTCGTTAAGTGTTGCAGTAGGAAACTTCACGTTCTAGTGGGAAACCAAAATATTGAAGTACCTAATGATCGTACTAGGAAGGAAGATGTGGCTAGAGACGGGCTTTGCAAAGATTTTCATGATAGGGAATGACCAATTAACTTTAATGCCACCCATGATGGAATAGAGCACTCGAGAACGATCTTCGTTGACATAATTGAAGGAACCGGCATTGGGAATAAGGTTATAGATGATCAATTTCAAAAGAAGGCGAGGGGTAGGATTGAGTTCTATGGCCTTCATTCCAACGCGGAAATTTGGAATAAGGCGAGCAAGAATTCGTGAATCGGTGAGAGCGACTCCGAGGCCGGAATTGTTGGCTCGTGGAATTCCTAGACTTTCGGAGAGAGATTCGTAATCAATGTGTATATTAACACCTTTGACAACCGTATCAATAGTGATAAGATCATCATCACGAGTGACGACCACGTTAGCATAAAATTCTCTAACAAGAATTGGAAAATAGGGAGTATCATCTCCCCAAAAGTGAAAGAGGTTGACATCTTGAAGAAGATGGATAATGGGATCGGTTTGAATGACATTATCGTTGAAGTCGATGTAGGCTCGGCATGAAATGGAGTGTTTGCCATGGCCGCCAATCGTTGACGAAGAGTTGATGGAGACTGACGAGGATGGGGGAAGGAAGATGAAGCCATGAGAGGATGACTTCGAATTCGTTCTCTGTAAATGGAGGATTTTCGGGAATATTGGCTAAGGGGTTTTCGCATGATGAAGAAGGAGAGAAGAACCAATGGTTAAATAGGAAATTTGAGAGGGAAATTTCGAATTTCAAATCCTAAAACCCGATAAAAACCAATTAATAACGTATATTAACTCCTTGATTCAGTTGGGAAACGAATCATGGAGAGAGAACGCGGATTAGAACGGTCAAAAATTTTGAAAAACTGAAAAATATGGAAACTGGCGCGTTTTGGTCGACCAATTTGGCCAATTGGTCGGTCAATATGACTGGGTGCGATTTTCTGCAGGGTTAGATGATGAATGAACAGTGATTTTGACCAAGTTTGAGTGATTTTAACTGGTCAAAAGGTGATGTGGGAAGGTGTAAGGGTACTTTGTGTAAGAGGAAGTTGACTACTCTAAGTACTGTGTACTTTGGTGTAAGAGAAGGGGTTCCTTTCCAATGCATAAAGATTCAAAAAAATAGGAGGGAAGTTTAAAATTTTGTCTTCATGTGGTTGAAAAGGAAGTGAAGACAAAAACTTAAAATTTTTTGAACAAAACCTTTTGAAAATAAAAGTATTATATAATGGAAAACTGTATATATAATTTTCTGGTTCGGATTGGTCGGCCAATTGGTCAGATTGGTGGACCAAAATATTAAAAGTAATTTAAAAAAATCAGAAAAATTATATAATAAAAGCAAGATAATATTAAGATATAATATATCATTAAAACTCAGATTCACTTAAAATACCTAGTTCTCTCCTAAGTTTTAGAAAAGTCTCTTCCTTAAGAGGTTTTGTAAGAATATCGGCGATTTGATTTCTAGTGTCTATATATTTTAATATAATATCACCTCTTTGGACATGATCATCCAAGAAATGATGACGTATATCTATGTGTTTTGTACGTGCATGATGTACATGATTTTTGGATAGATTAATAGCACTAGTATTGTCACACATAATAGGACATGTGTCACATTTAATGCCATAGTCTAAATAGTTTGTTACATCCATAAAATTTGTGCACATGCTAAACCTGCAGCTTTATATTCTGCTTCAGTGGTTGATAAAGAAACAGAATTTTGTTTCTTACTAAACCATGAAACTAAAGATTGACCTAGAAAGTGACAAGTTCCACTTGTACTTTTTCGATCAGATTTGCAACCAGCAAAATCTGCATCACTATATGAAATCAAATCAAATGAATTTGATTTTGGATAAAATAAACCAAAATCAGATGTATGTTTAACATATCTAATAATCCTTTTGACATCAGTCAAATGTGATATCTTAGGATCAAATTGATATCTAGCGAATATACATACGGAAAAGATAATATATGGTCTACTTGCAGTAAGATATAGTAAAGATCCGATCATACCTCGATATAATCTTTGATCAACACTCTTACCATTTGGATCCTTGTCAAGATTTGATGAAGTACTCATTGGAGTACGTTTCTCTGCAGAATTCTCTAGTCCAAACCTTTTCATGAGTTCCTTTGTATATTTACTTTGGTGTATAAATATACCTTCCTTCATTTGTTTGATTTGAAGTCCAAGGAAGTAAGTCAATTCACCCATGTGACTCATCTCAAATTCATTCTGCATTTCCTTAGAAGATTCTTGACAACGAGAATCATTAGTACAACCAAAAATTATATCATCAACGTAAATTTGAATAATTAATACATCAGAATCTATATGCTTGGTAAATAAAGTAGAGTCTATCTTTTTAATAGAATATCCTGATTTCAAAAGAAAGTTCTTTAATCTTTCATTCCAAGCACGTGGTGCTTGTTTTAAACCATATAATGCTTTCTTCAATTTGAAAACATGATTTTCTAAACTTTCACGTTGAAATCCATGAGGTTGTTCTACGGAAACTTCTTCCTTTATTATACCATTTAAAAATGCGCTCTTAACATCCATTTGATATAATTTAAAATCCTTAAAACACGCATATGCTAGTAATATTCTAATAGATTCTAATCTAGCAATAGGTGCATATGTCTCATCATAATCTATACATTCTTCTTAGTTATATCCTTGTGCAACTAATCTAGCCTTATTTCAAACTACCTGACCAGATTTATCTCACTTATTCTTAAATACCCACCTAGTTCCTATAACAGGATGATCTGAAGGTCTTGGTACTAATTCACATACGTCATTCCTCTTGAATTGATTAAGTTATTCCTACATTGATATAATCCATGAACTATCTTTACATGCTTCATTAACATTCTTTGGTTCGATGGATGATATAAATGCACAATGAGTCATTTGTTCAATTTGTGATCTAGTTCTAACTCTATCAGAAACATCTCCAATAATCAAATCATGTGGATAATTGGGAACTTCAACAAATGCTTTAGGAAGACTTGTATTATCAGGAATTTGTTTGGGAATGGAATTAGTAGAATCATTTTCATCTAACTTAGTGTTCTCTAATGAACTAGTGATGGGTATTGAATCATCTTCATCAATGGGTGTGATGGGTGTATAATTCTCATCAAAACTTACATGAAGAGATTCCTCAATACATAAGGTTCTTTTATTATAAATCATATATGCTTTACTACGTGTAGAATATCCTACAAAAAATACCTTCATCATGTTGGATCTGGATCCTAGCCTAGAGGGGGGGTGAATAGGCTAATAAAATATTCTCACGCAACCCACGAGAAATCACACGCAGTTAAAAACACAAGCAGGGTTAATAAAATGCAAGCACAGAATACGCAGCAGGTTTACCCTGGTTCGGTCGCATCAACGACCTACATCTAGCCCCCAAGCAAATACTAGCATTAATAAGTTCCTTCTGTACACCTACAATAGGGTCCTAGCTCCAACTCCCCACCTAGACTGTACCACACTCAACAAAGTGCAGAACTCTATCAACCTAGTAAATGCGTATCTTGACTGCTACAACACGTCAAGACCCTCTTGTCTAGCCCCAACCAGACAAGTCCCAAAATAGTCACAAATAGCGGTAAAGTTTCCCCTACAGAGATTGTTACTACTACACACAAATAATAGTAAGTGAGTTTAGAAAAATCACAGTGTGTAGGCGTAGTCGTCTCTGTCAATTGGCACAGGCCAGCTTTCGTCTGGCAAGATGTAGTCGTCTCTCGTCTTGTCTCCTTAGCAACTCAAGATGCGGCTCTCCTTCCCTCTTAATTGCAGTGTCCCCCTTTTGATTAGCCTCGTTCCTAACTTCAATTCCAAGCCTTAGTAAGGTTTTGGTGTGAGGCCTATCCTCTTATGTAATTCTTCAATTAATTTTTAGCTTTCCTCAACTTGAGTGCCTGCAACAAAAATAGATTGATCAATGTAAGTGCCTGCAAAGGATTAAGTCATCAAAGAGTAAGAAATAAGCTTCCATTCATATATACATATGCATATATGTCTCTTCTCCAAAAAAATCTCAGCTGCACCTTCTACTTGTTACTTTCGGCCTGGGCAATGGAGATTTTCAAAGCACCCAAAAAGGAACACAATTCAGATTTTAGGATCTAGCCTAGGATTGACTATGAATCCCATTGATAGTGCTTTTGCTGAGGGTCAGTCCATATCACGTCCCCCCAGATTTAATGGTGTAGATTATGCTTATTGGAAAAATCGAATAAGAATCTACTTAATTTCTATTGATTATAAAGCTTGGCAAATTATTGAAAAAGTTTATTAGCCCCTTATCATTAAAATTGAGAATACTGAAATGCTTAAACCTGATGATAAATGGGATGATAATGACCGGGGATTTTATTCTCTTAATGCTAAAGCTATGAATGCTCTCATTTGTTCATTAGATAAATCTGAATTCAATCGTATCTCACATTGTCTAACTGCGCAGAAATATGGCATACATTGGAGGTGACGCGCGAGAGAACTGTTGGATCCTGTGGATGGCAAGCAACACTAGAAGGGGGGGTTGAATAGTGTTGATCAAATACTAAAACTTTTTCGCTCAACGATATTAACACAAATGAATTCCTTCTAACGTTGCCTAAGAAACCAAGTAGAGTGATCTACGCTTGGTTCTTAATCAACAATATAATTAAAAATGCACATCGAAATTTCACAGCAGGTAGTCGACTCCTTTTGAGCAGTAGTCGACTCCCAGAGAAAATGTTAGGACAAATAAGATTATCAATATGAATTTCAGCGTATATAGATATGAATGAAAAGATAATCAAACACAGATCAACAAGCGCAAACAAAAGGATTTTATCCTGGTTCCCCGCAACCCGGGTACGTCCAGTCCCCGACCAATCCGGTACGAGATTTCCACTATCTGCCTTGGCAAATACAAGCACCAAACTTCACTTGTTAGGATTTCCAACGACCTAGCCTTGACCAGGATTTCCGAACGCAACACCTAGACTTGTCTAGGGTTTTACCCTTGCCTCACAAACCGAGGACTTTCCAACTGGCAACAACTAGACTTGTCTAGTGTTCCAACAAATAACACAATAAGAGATTTGTTCAATACTCTACAATAAATGATAGAGATTGAAAATACACCCGATTCTATAGCCAATCAAAAGATAGACAATTGTGTAGTGGCTTAATAGAATGATAGTCTAGATCACACAAAGATACGAGATAAGTTCTTTGTGATCTAGAGCTTTTTCAAAAATCCTTCAAATAGAATTAAAGAGAAATAATAGAGAGGATTTTGAAAAACAATTTAGCAAACAAAATAATAATATGATCTTCAAAAGAATTGGAAAAAAATATTGCAAGATCAAAAACTGAAATTAAAATTGGCTAGAGAAAAATGAGAGAGCTTTTGATTCACGAGAGCTTTTGCGAATTTTGATTTTCAATTGTTGTGTTTTTCACAAAAGAATTAAGCTCTATTTATAGGGAAAAACTGAGATTTGAATTTCAAATTTGGTTTGACTTTTGTCCCAAAAATTTCGGAGTAAATTGCTCAAAAGTTTTTAAAATTCAAATTCAAAACGTCTGAAAATTTCCAGCAGGTAGTCGACTCCCTATATAGGTAGTCGACTCCCAGAGGAGTCTAGGAAATTTTCGTCCCGGACAAGTAGTCGACTCCCTACTTTTGGTAGTCGACTCCCAGAGGAGTTTTTCCTGTTGTTCTAGTCAAAAGTGTAGTTAACTCCAGGGTGCGTGGAGTTTCACTATGAGAATTATGAAGTGACTAGAAAAGCTCTTTAAAAACTATTTTTGAAGATAGTTAAAATTGTTTCGAAATCATTTGTGTGTGTGTGTTGTCTATTTGATATGGCTTTGACAAATATCCTAAAAGACACGACACACTCACACTAGACTCTGAACATGTCTTCGACAGTTTAGTCAACTTGATGAAGTGAAGATGAGCTTCTCTTTGAGCTTCTTGTTTTGTTTGAGCTTGAGCTTCATCACTTGAGTTTAGCCATGTTCGTCTTTGTCGTGGAGTATTGATGCGTACTTCTTGGAGTATTAGTAGAGCTTCACAAAATCTGTATACTTAAAGTGTAGTGTAGTTAGTACATTAAGCATTCATTTGGTGTGCTCATCATCAAAATTACTTAGGGGTGGAATTCAATTTCCATCACTCTCCCCCTTTTTGATGATGACACCCAAATGCAAAATTTGAAGCAAGACTATATATGAATAATATTTCAAGTATACTTACTCCCCCTGCTTTGATGCGGTTCTCCCCCTGCATCGAAGCTATTAGAAATACAATTCTCATTTTTGCATTATATATTTTTCTCCCCCTTGTCATCAACAAAAATAAAACAGTAATCTCTATGGATCATTAAAAATAAGAGGAATTCAATTCCATATGCCTGCAATGGAGATGTTAGTTCATAGAACAACTAAGTTTGGCATAGCAGATAACTTCATAGTAGCTAGCATCACACAATAAGATTTATTACAAACCGTAGTTTAAGTAAACATTGTTTTTGAAAAGAGAACCATTGTTTTGAAAGAGAAGTTCATGAGGCTAAGGATGACCGTTGTTCTTTTTCAGTTCCTTGATCTCTTCAAGGATCATAACAAGCGTCTCCTCAGTCATCTTGTTGCTTTTCACGACGATCTCCTTGAGGTCGTCCACCTTTTGATTGAGATCTTCAAATCCTTTCTCCTGTGAGATCTTCAATTTTCCAATATTTTTCAGGAGCATCTCCTGAAGTTCAAGGATGTAAGCAGGAACTTCTTCTTCTTCCTCGCCGCTTTCTTTTTCTTCTTCTTCACTTTCTTCATCTGAATCTGAAATAACAACCTTCTTACCTCGCCTTGAGGATGATGATCCTCCTTCGGTAGCGATTTGCTCTTCAGGGACATTCTCATCAAGGTCATGATGGAGATTCATTCTCCCAAGAGCATGAACATCAAAGACACGGGCAGGTTCGAGAATGGTTGTTTCATGATCCAAAGGCACGTTAAAACTAATGAATAGAATGGTCAGATAGTGCCCATGAGAAAGAGTGGAGGAAGGTCTGTCAGATGAAGCTGAAAGTAGGATGGAATCCATGATGACTTTAGCCCAATTCACACGAATGTTACCAAGAATGGCATAGATGCATTTAGCTTGTTTTTCAGAAAGGATAGCATGACTCCCAGATTTTTGAGTTATGTTATATGACAGAATATTAGCTAAGATTCTCGCCGGATAGCGAAGATGGCTACAAGGAAGTTTAGTCTGAAAGTGTTTACCAGGCAGATACATTCTCTCTAGGGTATTCTCGTCAGTCATCTCAATTTTGTCAAGGATCATACCGGAGTATGGGATTCCTAGGGCTTCACCTAGGGATTTTACAGTTATTGCAAGTTTGGTATCCAGAACCTTAGTAATGAAACGAATTTTCACGAGATCATAATCCATGTTTGCATAAAAGAGATGAACAAGCCTAGGATAACACATATACACATTTTCAGAGGAGAACAAATTTGCTAAGTTTTGGAAATCTAGCAGACTGTTAATACCGTAATTGATAACATCATTAAGTTTGACAAATCTTTCGTGCAAGATTGGTTTCTTAGAAACTTTAACAAACTGTTCATAGGTAGTTGATTTGAAGAGATAGGGTAAGATGATTTCTTTCTCAGAATCAATATTAGCAGTAGCAATTTTTCTCTTCTTAGGGAAAGCTCCTTTGAAAGGCATTTTGAGTAAATTTGAAGGAAGATGAAAAACAATTGCTCCAAAAGTCCAAGCTCCAAGATGAGAACTCAAGAGAGGAGAGGGGAAAAGGAGGTAGTCGGCTACCTCTAGGGTTTTCTTGGGGTTTTGTTTGAAGAGGTGAAGAGATGAGGAGAAGTAAGAGCCATTAGATCTAGATTTGGGTGGCTAGGATGGGTTTTAGGTATTAGTGGGTAAGTTATCTTAACGGATCTTGACCCATTCCCTCAAATAGAACCCAATAGGAGATAGTCAAAAAAGAGGCAACCCAGAATTTTACGCACTGGTAGTCGACTCCCTCCTGTAGGTAGTCGACTCCCTGCTGGGTTGAGTCGTTTTCTCATCCCGGAGAAGGTTTGGTCCAGGTTGAACGAGCTCTTTTAACAAAAATATTTTAAGCAATAAAACACAATCATTCATACAAATTTAACTTTTTTCAACTTATTTAAAATAATTATATAAATATATAAAAAAGCATTTGTTCCGATTCAGCCGTTTGACTTCCTGAATTTTCTTCATTGTTTTCCTCCCTTTTAGAGCACCTGAAAGATAAGCGTTTTATGGTACTCTTTGGTTTTGAGTCCGAGGAGTTAGTCTTTAGGAAACCAAACCCAATATGGTTTAGTTCCTTCATGAACAATATATTTATAATTTTTGTTACAATGAATCTGTTGAACAAAGTTAGTGGCGTACCTTTCTTTTTGCTGATCAGATAATCTCTTTGGTACCCAGATGCTTAAAACATTATCGTTAGCATGATGCATCCTAGTGTGCTTAACCAGTTTCTTGGTATGATGTGAATCATAGCCAAGTCCGGTTTTGCTAGATGAAGCTTTTTGATTATCTATTATATTATCTAGCTTCCCTTTTCCTTTATTGAAATTCTCAATAATTTTCATCGTAGCGTCGTATTTATCTTTGACGGATACGAGAAGATTATTCAGACTTTCAACCTTTTCATTTACTAGCAAAATATCCTTTTGTAAAAGATCATTTTTCTCTTTAAGAAGACTATTTTCTTTAATGACTTCTTTTTTTTCCTTAGTCTCTCTTTTAGCAATTCTAAGTGTTTTTCTATGTTCTTTAATGAGCTTTTCATGCATTTTGCATAGCTCTTTATATGCTCCCCTATAGTCCAAGTCTTCATCATCGTTTGACGATGACTCATTGTCGCTAGATGAATCATGATGCGAGCTTACCTTGGAGGATGTAGATGCCATGAAACACATATGTGCCGTCTCTCTTCTTTCATCATTATCTTCGTCTGAGGATTCGTCGGATGAAGAATCGTCGCTCTGATCGAAGGCTGCATATGCTTCTTTCTTTGGTCGTCGAAACTTGTTTCTTGTATTGGTTCGTCTTTCATTATTCTCTTTGTTCTTCCCACGATCTCTGGAATCACGGTTGTTTCTTTCCAATGGACAATCTCTCTTGACATGCCCTGGTTTATTGCAACCAAAACAAATAATACCGTTAGTGGGTCTAAAAGATCGTTTTCCATACTTACTTGTGATGAACTCTTTAAAGTTCTTTGAAATGAACGCGATGTGATCCTCTTTGTCCGTGTAGTCGGAGTCTTCTTCTTGAGCTTTGAATGCAAGATTTTTCTTCTTTGGTTTTTCTTCGATTTTCTTGTCTTCTTCAAGCTCGATCTCATATGCCATGAGATTTCCCATCAGTTCTTCAATGGTGAGGTCCTTTACATTGTGAGCTTCTCGAATGGCCGTGGTCTTTCCCTTCCATTCGGGTCGGAGTGATCTTAGTATCTTCATTACCTGTTCATACTCGGAAAGTTTCTTTCCTAGTCCTGCAAGCTCATTTGTAATGTTAGTAAAACGAGTATTCACATCGGTGATACTCTCTCCTTCTTCCATTTTAAAAGTTTCGAATTTTGAATGTAATACATTTATACGCGATTCTTTTACCTTTTCTGTACCTTCGTGACTTACCTGAAGAGTATGCCAAATTTGATGTGATGTCTCACATTGGGAAACTCGATTGAACTCATTTCCTGTAACAGCGCAAAACAAGGCATTCATTGCTTTTGCATTGAGATTAGCTCTCTTCTTGTCATCGATAGACCATTTTCCAAACTCAACGTCGGTGGGTGTGATGTACGGGACTTTGGTGATAGTCCATGCTTCAATATCCAATGACTCTAGGTGAGTCTTCATTCGGATCTTCCAGCTGGCGTAGTTGGTTCCGTTGAATAGAGGTGGTCGCATGGTGTTCAGTCCTTCGGAGTGAAAGGATGTTGACGCCATCACTATTGCAACCTTGCTCTGATACCAAGTGTTGGATCCTGTGGATGGCAAGCAACACTAGAAGGGGGGGTTGAATAGTGTTGATCAAATACTAAAACTTTTTCGCTCAACGATATTAACACAAATGAATTCCTTCTAACGTTGCCTAAGAAACCAAGTAGAGTGATCTACGCTTGGTTCTTAATCAACAATATAATTAAAAATGCACATCGAAATTTCACAGCAGGTAGTCGACTCCTTTTGAGCAGTAGTCGACTCCCAGAGAAAATGTTAGGACAAATAAGATTATCAATATGAATTTCAGCGTATATAGATATGAATGAAAAGATAATCAAACACAGATCAACAAGCGCAAACAAAAGGATTTTATCCTGGTTCCCCGCAACCCGGGTACGTCCAGTCCCCGACCAATCCGGTACGAGATTTCCACTATCTGCCTTGGCAAATACAAGCACCAAACTTCACTTGTTAGGATTTCCAACGACCTAGCCTTGACCAGGATTTCCGAACGCAACACCTAGACTTGTCTAGGGTTTTACCCTTGCCTCACAAACCGAGGACTTTCCAACTGGCAACAACTAGACTTGTCTAGTGTTCCAACAAATAACACAATAAGAGATTTGTTCAATACTCTACAATAAATGATAGAGATTGAAAATACACCCGATTCTATAGCCAATCAAAAGATAGACAATTGTGTAGTGGCTTAATAGAATGATAGTCTAGATCACACAAAGATACGAGATAAGTTCTTTGTGATCTAGAGCTTTTTCAAAAATCCTTCAAATAGAATTAAAGAGAAATAATAGAGAGGATTTTGAAAAACAATTTAGCAAACAAAATAATAATATGATCTTCAAAAGAATTGGAAAAAAATATTGCAAGATCAAAAACTGAAATTAAAATTGGCTAGAGAAAAATGAGAGAGCTTTTGATTCACGAGAGCTTTTGCGAATTTTGATTTTCAATTGTTGTGTTTTTCACAAAAGAATTAAGCTCTATTTATAGGGAAAAACTGAGATTTGAATTTCAAATTTGGTTTGACTTTTGTCCCAAAAATTTCGGAGTAAATTGCTCAAAAGTTTTTAAAATTCAAATTCAAAACGTCTGAAAATTTCCAGCAGGTAGTCGACTCCCTATATAGGTAGTCGACTCCCAGAGGAGTCTAGGAAATTTTCGTCCCGGACAAGTAGTCGACTCCCTACTTTTGGTAGTCGACTCCCAGAGGAGTTTTTCCTGTTGTTCTAGTCAAAAGTGTAGTTAACTCCAGGGTGCGTGGAGTTTCACTATGAGAATTATGAAGTGACTAGAAAAGCTCTTTAAAAACTATTTTTGAAGATAGTTAAAATTGTTTCGAAATCATTTGTGTGTGTGTGTTGTCTATTTGATATGGCTTTGACAAATATCCTAAAAGACACGACACACTCACACTAGACTCTGAACATGTCTTCGGCAGTTTAGTCAACTTGATGAAGTGAAGATGAGCTTCTCTTTGAGCTTCTTGTTTTGTTTGAGCTTGAGCTTCATCACTTGAGTTTAGCCATGTTCGTCTTTGTCGTGGAGTATTGATGCGTGCTTCTTGGAGTATTAGTAGAGCTTCACAAAATCTGTATACTTAAAGTGTAGTGTAGTTAGTACATTAAGCATTCATTTGGTGTGCTCATCATCAAAATTACTTAGGGGTGGAATTCAATTTCCATCAAGAACGTCACAGGTGAAGGAGTTTAGACTTGCAGTTCTGAGCACAGAGTATGAGGGATTTTGCATGCTACCATCAGAGACCATATCAGAGATGTTCGCGAGGTTCACCAACATCGTCTACAAGTCTAGCTCGCTCGGTAAGCCATATTCTAGCCTTGAACTGGTGAGGAAGATATTAAGAGCACTGCCAAGATCTTTCAGACCTAAAGTCACCGCCATCCAAGAAGCGAAGGATCTATCACAGATGAGGGTGGAGGACTTGATAGGTAACTTAATGTCCCATGAGCTTGAATTACAAAATATTGAAGAAAGAGAGAAACCTGAGGAGAAGGAAAAAGCTTCAAAGCCACTTGCTCTTAAAGCTAGCGAAGATGAAGATGATGATGAGGAGATAGCGCTAATGGTTAGAAATTTCAAAAAATACGTCAGAACTCCTCAAGGAAGATCAGAAATGCATAAAAGGTTCATTCGCTCTAATACTTTTAATTATGATAAAAATTCTTCTGAACAAGATTCTGCTAATAGAGTTGAATGCTTCAAATGCAGGAAAAAGGGGCACTTTGCGATGCAATGAAGACAAGAGACGGCTCAGGTTGATAAAGATAAAGGAAAAGCCAAGGTGCCAACTTGGGACATGGACATCGAAGCTGAGGATGAGGATGAAGAGGTGGTAGCCCACTCCGCTGTCGTCTGCTTAATGACAAATAACGATGAGGTAAATTCCTTCACTAAAGCTGAATTGTTAGATGTTTGTAAAGGAATGCACAATGGGATTAATGAGCTAGAACTCACGTTAAATGACTATAGGAATGCTAGCTTTAAATTACAAAAGGAAAACTGTGACATTTCTGATGAAGTAGATATTCTTAAAGAGAAACTTGTTACATGTAACGCTAAAATTGTGTCAATAGTAAAAGAAAAATCTAGCTTGCCTGAAAAAGCTACTTGTCTTTCTTGTCCTTCCTTATTGAATAATATTAGCATGCTTAAGCAAGATTTAATTAAGCTCGAAACTGAAAAGGATTATATGATTAGAGAGCTTAATGATAAAATGTGCATTTTAAATAACGATCTTAAAAGGAAAATGTCTAAATTTGAAAAGGAGGAGGAAAATAAAAGAGCTTTTATAAGTAAATGTACTTTGCTTGCGGATGAAAATAAATTATTAAAATCCAAGTTTCTAATCTAGAATTGTCATTAAGAAAATTTTCAATTGGTAAACATTCGTTGGATACCATACTTGAAAATCACTTATATGGCAATAATAGAAGAGGACTTGGATTTGGTTTGAAAAATGTTGAAAAGCCCAAATTTAAGAAATTCCCCAATGTGCCTTCTATTGTGAAAATATGCATGCAAAGTGTTTTACTTGTGATAGTGTTGGTCACACATCCTATTATTGTAAATTTAGGAACACAAACATAAAGTTCAAACAAGTGTGGGTTCCTAAAACTTTAATGGCTAACACTATTGGACCTTATTGGATTTCAAGGTCACACTTAACACCTTTCATGTATGTGGGATGGAGATTTGGCAAGGAGCATTGATTTTAAAGTCTTATTATTCTAGTCCCTTAGTCAAATAGCGACACGAAGGTATATTTCTTTTCTCTCTTTGCATTCATTGCATACCTTCATAGATCTAGGGGTGGCAATTTTCGGCCCGGCACAATAGCCCGGCACGGGCCCGGCACGATAAGGCCGTGCTTGGGCCAACAATTTTGGTCCAAAATCCTTATCGGACCGGGCCGGCCCGGCCCGGTTCATTTTCGGACCGGATCCGGGCCAAGCTTTTCAGCCCATGGGTGGCACGGCACGGCACAAAAAGAATTTGATTGCCCCACTTCAATTTGACCACACACTGGTCTAAAGCGGATTTCAGTAATGTGCATTCATTTATGGTGACGAGTCCAATGTCATGAATTTTATCAGATCAATGTCCAAATATCATAAATTTTAACAACTTCCCGCCAGCGCCAACTTTGATGTCTTCAGATCTTGGGGGTCAACCTCAGTTTCCGAGAAGAGACAAAGAACCACCAAACATGTTACTTCATCTTGCCATATAAATGAAAACAATGTATGACACATCACCTTATGCAACCCACTTAATTCTCTTCTTTCGTGCTCCATTTCGATGAATCTTTAAGCATATGAGGCAAGTTTGTGTTTAAAAATATGATAAAATATTATCACGATAAATCTTTAAGCATATGAGGCAAGTTTGTGTTTAAAAATATGATAAAATATTGTCACGATACATAATTCATTCAACCCTATCGGACCGGGCCGGGCGGCCTGAATTTTTATCGGACCGTACCCGGGCCTCTCCGGAATAGCCCGAAGTCTTATCGGGCTGGGCCGGCCCAGTCCTTTAAGAAAACCGGACCGGGCCAGCACGGCCCGAATTGCCACCCATACATAGATCTTGTGTGTGCTTGATTTAATTTTTGTTTGTGTGCTTGTGTGCTTGTTTTTTTAGTTTGTTTTAGTTCATTGTAAAAGAATAACCAAAAAATTTGAAAAACCAAATATTAAAAAAAGTGCTTAATGAATACCTCTTTATGATTCATTATAAGTGGTATTTTTTGAATGTTCATTCACATCCTTTGTATAAATCATTGTATTATTGTTATAGCTACATGCGCATGTTAGAATCTATTTAGTAGCCATGACATACTTCATGAAATGATTAATTTGATTTATATACCTACATGCTCACTTCCACGAATATTAAACTTGTTGTACATTTGGAGATTCTTTTTATGAATATTGGAAAGTGAATGAAGGATGAATAAAAACTGAATAATCTAATGGATATGATGTGTATTGCCATAGATAAAAATTGAGCACAAAATAATTGAATATGAAACAAGAAAAATGAAAAAAAATGAATATTGCTCCGTATGTAAAATAGATACAATTCATGGCAAATACACTATCCACGAGTATCCAACATATGCTTTATGGGTAATCTTTAGCATTGGTGTATTCTACTCGTCAAGTAATGCCAACCCCACATCTAAGAGTCCTTATAGGCTATGTTTTTGGGATTTGATATCTTGAACTCATTTTTAATGAGGTGGGAAAAATCAATCCTAGTGATATTCACGTTAAATGGAAAATGTGGATTGGTTTTGGATGATGTTCAAAATTGAATCTCCCATTGTACTTCAATGTTTATGTTATCACACAAACACAATGGTGATGAAGTCTAAATTATGATTTCATTGAACTTGAATTTCTACTTTTTGGAAAATAACATGCAAGTGATGGCTATATTCAATAATATTTTATTTTTGCATATGATATTTAATGACCTCATTAGTACGATTTTGATGATAACAAAATGGGGCGAAAAGTGGTGAAAAAGATTTGGTGTATTTGTTGGCACATAATCCGGTATTATTGATTGAGGGGGAGCAATAGAAAAACATGGGGGAGCAATAGAAAAACATGATTATTAGTTCAAGGGGGAGCATGCCTATTTCATTTCTACATTGCTACATTGTTGGTGTATTTGTAATGCTTGAATGTCTCATTGTATACATTATATTGCATTACACTCTTCATCACACTTCACACACATATTTATTATTGCTTAAATCTTTTATTGTTTTGTCATCATCAAAATGGGAAGATTTTTGGAAGCGACGATAGAGGATCTCTAGTTTGATGATAACAAACCAACGTGAAACTATTAACATGTGTGCTAAGTGTGTTTCAGGATTGACAAAGTCGTTACTCTAAGCGTTGGATAAATTGATATTCATATAGCAATTTAGGAGAGAGGGGAAGTGTTGTTTGCAAAGCAAGTGGAATGGGTCAAAGTTGGATAGATGAGTCCAAATCATATGCAATCTTTAATTGAGATTATATCAAATCCTCCCAAATCTCAAATAGCCTCATACTTCTATCTTCAAGGGGATTTGGTATCACCTTTCCATTCTATCCTAGCCGAAATTGATATGCACCCTCCCTCCTAGTCACATCAATGCTCATGCTAAAAACCCTAAGTCTACCTATATAAGGTTGCAATCAAAGCCAAGAAATAGGCCAGCTGAAATTTTCCATTGCCGCAGCTTCACCTCCAAAAACAAATGGCCGCGACTTCCTAAAACCCAAAAACAAGAGAGCACAACCACAACATTTTTTGGGGGACAGCTTTGCATCAAAAATCATAAAGGGAGCCGCAAAATCTCATTCAAATCTCCAGGCCGAAATTGTTAAGGTAAGTGCATGTTGTGTGTTTGTTTAAACAATTGATTTAATGTTTTTTCTTGCATGAAACAGGGAGAAGCTTGCAACCACATTAATTTTGAGGCCAGGCATAAACAAAGAAGAATCTTGGACAAATAAGTAAAGGGGCAAGCAACCAATTAATGGAGGAGGAAAGCAAGTCAACGAACAATCCTTTTGATTGTATATGGGCCTGTGCATCTGCAGAGTTTTGGAGCACTTGAATCAAAGAGAAGAAGAAAGGGGGGAGACTTAAATTACAGAAGAAAACAAAAACTTTGGTGGAGAGGTAAAGATATTATCATAATTAAAGTAAACTACTTGATGCTTTTAATGAACTATATACGAGATTCAAGAAATTGAACTCTCAACATAAGGCATTAGTTATTTCTCATCAAGAACTAACCTCTTCTTCTTCTTCATTAGATAGTCTAAAAATTGAAAAGGAAACATTATCTTCTCAAAATGATAAACTGCTTCATGAAAATGAGATTCTCAAATCTGAGAATCATAATATGGTTTCATGCATTTCCATTTTAGATAAAGATATCTCTTCTCTAAAGATGAAATATGATGATATGTCTTCTAACATTAGTAAGTTTAATAAAGAAAAAAATAATCTTGATGATTTACTTAGAGTACAACATCTTGCTAATCATGGACAAGGTTTGGGATATAAGAATACTCCCAAATCCAATCTTCTTAGTAATGTTATTTTTAGAAAAGAAAAAGCATGTATTTATTAATGCTAAGAAAATTGACCATTCTAATAGTATGAAAAAGGATACTATTCATAGTTCAAATAAGACCAATTTTCTTAAATCTTCTAAGAAAACAATTATGCATAATATTTGGGTTTCCAAAGCCATTTGCTTATATGATAAGGATTTATATATATCTAACTTTATGCAAAATATTATTTTTTTCTTCTAACTATTTGAAGAAGCCAAATTTCACTTGGGTTTGGTTTCCTAAGGACTAATCCTAAGGACCCATAAAAAAGGGTAGCAATATTTATTGTTTATCTCTCAGGTACCCATAAAAGAAAGATAGATTCTACTTTATTTACCAAACATATAGATTCTGATGTTATCGTTATACAGATATTATGTTTTCTATTTGTATATGTGCTAGATATCAATCTGATCCTAAGTTATCACATTTGACTGCTGTCAAACGGATACTTAGGTATATCAAACACACATTTGATTTTGGTTTATATTATCTAAAATCAAATTCATTTGATTTAGTTTCATATAGTGACGCAGATTTTGCTGGTTGCAAAACTGATCGTAAAAGTACAAGTGGAACTTGTCATTTTTAGGTTATGCATTAGTATCATGGTTTAGTAAGAAACAAAACTCTGTTTCTTTATCTACTACTGAAGCGGAATATATTACCGCTGAATTAGCATGTGCACATATTTTATGGATGAAACAAACGATACTAGATTATGGCATCAAATGTAACACATGTCCAATCATATGTGATAACACTAGTGCTATAAATTTATCCAAAAATCCGGTACATCATGCACATACTAAGCACATACATACATACATACATACATACATACATACATACATACATACATACATACATACATACATACATACATACATATATATATAACATTTGACAGCGATTTTTGAATCCTAGGGCTGACTAGGACAAGCTGACTAGGACAAAGGGGTTGATAGAAAGACGGCTGAGATTTAATCTTGAGAAATCGATGGCTAGGATGAAGGTTTGTGGAAAAAAATAGGGAGAAACTTTTTGTTTTGGAGGGGAATACATTGGAAAACCCCAAGGTCACTTCGGATTGATTGTTGAGAAATTCATTGTTGCCGTAATTAATAACACAAATGCCTCATCGGTCAATGCACTGGACACAAACTCACCTCACTTTCCTCTCTACATGGGGGCCCACCAACTTACACAAATTAATTTCACCCAACTTCCTCTCTACACAGAGGGCCCACCAACTTACCTCACTATTGAAGCAAATGCTGAACCCTAAAGGTACCCATACTAAAGGCACCCACATGCAGCAAAGATGGACTCACATGCTAAAGGCACCCATATTCAAAATGCACGATGCACCCACACTCAACATCAATGTAGCAAATTGCATCTATTTGACGCACGGGCCCACCATGTTTTTTGGTAGGGGGAGGAGGCGTGCATGTGCAGCAGACCAAGCGGGCTATCTCTGCCAAACTCGGGACATGGGCTCTCTCCAGATGCGGGAGCCTTCGGAGGAAAATGATGACACGGGGGCTTTGGGAAATGATCCCTCATCTAGCAGCACGCCCACAAATTACATTTTCTACATCAACTCAATCTGAACCATTCATTTTCAAAACCAAAGCTTTAATCATGTCCATCCAAACAAATGCCACGTTGGCAATCCACGTGACCTTTGCCAGCGATCCGCATCAACCCCTCACGATCTGTGTCAACCCGACGATCCGCGTCCTCATAAATCTCACACACATCCTCTATCTATACGACTAGAACAATGGAGGAAAAAAACAGAAGTTGTGTTTCTCAGGTCGGCAAAAAGGGATGTCGATGGCGATCGGCAAAAATCCCTACTTCCATTTTTTGAGGGATCGATCTTGAGTTAAGTTAATCTATTTTAACATTTCACAAAACAAAAATCTCCACCGATGCTTTTTTTGAAATATTCAGTCCAAACGTCTCCAAATGTCTAAACATCCTTTTTGAGGCCTTTCTCCAATTTTTTTTTGAAAGATTCAAGTTCAACAAAAATCCAGAATCTGTGCATTTTCCCCTATTTTTGTTATGTGAATCCACTGTATGCTTATCATATCATTGATATTTATTTTTTATGATTAATCCCTACTTTCTTATTTGGGCAGTTGTTTTTTGCAAGATTCATTAACGTTTGGGGTTCTGTTTTTTTGAAGTAGTCAGAGGTCAAAAGATGTCGGTAAAAAGGGGCGATGGTCAATGGAGATGTCGAAGATGGTGTTGTGGTTGCAGAAGGCGAGCCTCCAGTTTCCGATGGACCGCATCACCAGTTTCCTCAAGGACGGCTCCTAAGCTCTGCGCGTCTTCTCCGGCACCCCCGTCTAACTCTCTATCTTCCTCAAGTACGTCGGTGTTACGCCTATTTAACCGAGACCAGAAAGACACGAGCCCAGAAACTCGACTGCCGGTCAAGAGCCCATCTGTGCGCTCAGGCCCATTCGATAAGGCCCTATGGGGGACCCCCCCAAATGTCGATCCGACCCGGCCCCGATAACACACTGGTCACTCACCCACTCCTGCGATAACCGCTCCCTCGATCCCGCTACCACTTAATGGCAGTTATGGGGAGATGCTGGCATGGCGCAGGGAGCGGCGACGGGGGGGCGGATTGAGGGGGCACGATTGAGGGCAGACGAGCGACGTGGGTCGGGGGCAATCACGGCGGAGGTCTATAAAGGGGCTAGGAGGACGACAGGACAAAGGACCGCATCTCAGGTATCTAAAACCTAAGGTACTCCATCAACGACCTTGTTCCCCCATTTCTCCTCCTTCCTCCCCCGCTCGCGCCGTGAGACACCGTACCGATCTCCTCTCGAGTCGTACCGTCTCCGCCGGGCCTCCTCTTTCAGATCACTGTCTAACTTAGGCATCGGAGGGGTTTTGGCCGGAACCAAGGTCCGGCCCCCTGACGAGTGTTCTCGTCTACGCAGGAGGATATCCAATCCACGGGCCAAGGCTTCCCCTCCGCCCCTCGCCGACCACGCAACCAGCTGGACGACCGAGGCTTCCCCTCGTCGTCCAACCGACCGAGGGCCGAGCGTCTCAACCCAGGCCGAGGCTTCCCCTCGCCCTACCAACGAACGAGGACCCCGATTCGACCCAGCTGACGCGCTCCACGTCGTCTGTAGATCCGACTCAAACCTCGTCTGCACCAACTCGACTCACCCGAGGGACCCAAGCGGGCCCCTTGACCACGTTGACCGGGTTGTCCACGGTCAACGCTTTTGCAGTGAGAAAACACTCTGAAACATCTGGCGCCGTCTGTGGGAACGAACTGTCCCACGAAGAAGCAAACCACACCTGCAATGGCACGAGCCAGCAACAGAAGGAAACGCATGCCCCCCATCCCGGAGGAGGGGAATGGCGCATCCAACGGCAACCTCGAAGGCATGCCCGTCAACAACCACCCCGCCCCCACAACTGAAGAGATTGGCGGGTCGGAATTGGCCACACAGGGGCAACTCCGTGCCCTGGCCCAGGAGACCAACGCGAATCTCCAGACGCTGGTCGTGGCAATACAGCAACTCGTCAGCACTGCGCCAGTTAACGGAGGCGCATTGGGCGACGACCATCGTTGGGCGGGGGGTCCCCCGCTCTTACGATCCGCTGTGGTCGACGACCACGGGAACCAAAGACCGAACGCGGAGCGTCGGTTCACGTTGTCCGGCTCCCGCCAGGCGAGATCACGCGCCTCCTCCCCTCATCGTGAAAGGAGCCGAAGAGAAACTGAGGGCACGGGGGACGAATCGGTGACCGCGTCGTCTCGTCGACCACGGTCACCCCACCGTAGGAGAAGCAGCCGACACCACTCGAGAGACCGATCGCGGCGGAGCAGGAGCTCCCGCCGGAGGAGCCGGGAGCGCCGGGTCAGCCCGACCCCCAGTGTGGCGAGGGCCGTGGAGCCAGCCCCGCCGGCGCCGGTGCACCCTCCACCACCGAACGAACCGGAGGCAGACGGGTGTCGAACCCCCGGAGGCATCCACGGGGACCGGTGCCCCCTATCACGGAGGATAACCGACGCGCGGGTCCCCTCTCGATTCAAGATCCCGACGCTGGGGAAGTACGACGGGATAGGGGACCCGGGAAACCACGTGATGGATTACGAGGGGGACATGTCCTTCCAGGGAGCCGACGATGACCTACTCTGCCGAGGCTTCTATTCTACTCTCAGGGGAGCAGCGAGGACCTGGTACCGCAGCCTACCCAGCCGCTCCATCGACAGCTTCGAGGAACTCACACAACTGTTCTGCAAACAGTTCATGGCGGGGAGGCAGATAAAGCCTGACGCTGAACATCTGTTCAACATAGTGCAGGGCCCAGCCGAGCCGCTCCGACAGTTCATGTGCCGCTTCAACGCGGAAAGGCTGAACGTGAACAGCCCTCCCGACCTGGTGGTCCAAACGGCCCTTAAGAAAGGGCTGCGCCATAGAGGCCTTAAGAAATCTCTGCACAACGACCCTCCGAAGGACCTCCCCGGGATCATGGCGAGGTCCGAGCGCTTCATGTTAACCGAGGAGGCCTTGGCCGTAGATGCGGGAAAAGCCACTCGAGGGACCAAGCGTGGCGACAACGGGCGAAGCAGCCCCGAGGGGTACCGGACCGAGAAGAGGCCGAGAAACAGGCAGCGGGCAGAGGGTACAAGGGACGCCACCCCAGACGCCGTCCTCGCTCAAGTACAGAAGGAAGAGCGCGCCGACCGCCCCCCACCGAAAGCAAAGAGAGGGGGGAAGAATGGGGAGAAGTACTGCAAGTACCACAAGGACAACGGCCACGACACCGAAGACTGCTGGCACTTGAAGAAGGACATTGAGAAGCTGATGAGTCGGGGGCACGCCAGGAGCTTAGCCGACGAGCCGGCCCATGGGGAAGGGACCTCCATGCAGCCGGACAAGGGGAAGAAGATCAACACCGTCCAAGGACCCCTCCGCATCATAGAGTGAGCGGGCGAGCTCTCTCCCCCAGTCGTAGCCTGGTCCGAGGGGATTATCTAGGTTTACATCCCTCTGTCTAGCTTTATTCCCTGTTTCCTTTCCTCCAAATGTGCTAGTCCGACAGGACTCTTAAGAGTACAATTGCATTCCCTTTTGTCTTTTCTTAAATCCTCGACGGAATTGACGTTTCACTAATGGTGCAAAAGAATGAAGACCGCCGCCTCACTGGAGGGGGAGGGGGAGCACTGCCCTCGCCGACCGACTCCTGCGCTCATAAGTCTGGGGGCGATTCCCCCAGCCAGCGCGGACGCCGACCGGTCCTAAGCCGAGGAGCCTTGCCCTCGCCGACCGACTCCTGCGCTCATAAGTCTGGGGGCAGTTCCCCCAGCCAGTGCGGACGCCGACCGGTCCTAAGCCGAGGAGCTTTGCCCTCGCCGACCGACTCCTGCGCTCATAAGTCTGGGGGCAATTCCCCCAGCCAGCGCGGACGCCGACCGGTCCTAAGCCGAGGCGCTTTGCCCTCGCCGACCGACTCCTGCGCTCATAAGTCTGGGGGCAATTCACCCCGCCAGCGCGGACGCCGACCGGTCCTAAGCCCGAGGAGCTTTGCCCTCACCGACCGACTCCTGCGCTCATAAGTCTGGGGGCAGTTCCCCCAGCCAGCGCGGACGCCGACCGGTCCTAAGCCGAGGAGCTCTGCCCTCGCCGACCGACTCCTGCGCTCATAAGTCTGGGGGCAATTCCCCCAGCCAGCGCGGACGCCGACCGGTCCTAAGCCGAGGAGCTCTGCCCTCGCCGACCGACTCCTGCGCTCATAAGTCTGGGGGCAATTCCCCCAGCCAGCGCGGACGCCGACCGGTCCTAAGCCGAGGAACTCTGCCCTCGCCGACCGACTCCTGCGCTCATAAGTCTGGGGGCAGTTCCCCCAGCAGGCACGGACACCGACCGGTCCTAAGCCGAGGAGCTTTGCCCTCGCCGACCGACCCCTGCGCTCATAAGTCTGGGGGCAATTCCCCCAGCCAGCGCGGACGTCATCCAGTCCTAGACCAAGAACAAGGCAACAACGCAAAATACGCGAGAAGTCCGAGTAAGTCAATTTCGTTTATAACAGTTAACCAAGGTACAAAAATGTGTCTTATTTACAGGGAATCGAAGCGAAGAAACCTCTCTACAAATAATCCACTCTCGACGAATGACAAAGTTCGTCACCTACAGAAACTAGGTCGACACCGACAGAGCAAAATTTGTTGACAAAAGACCCAAAGTTGTCGGCCCAAGCGAACAGCCATGCAACCAGCAATTATTGGCTCTGGAGCCGGTAGCGAAGCCGAAGGAGATAGCAGGGGCAGGGATCCATTTCAAGTAGACTGGCCCAAAGCGAAGCGGATGCTAAAAAATTTGAGGATAAGGCCAGGAGGGATGGCTTAGGGAGCCCGGGCTCGGGAGGACACATCCTCGGGCACTTCGCCCTGCTCGGAGCGAGGGGGATCGACAAGCGGGGGAGCCTGCCGAACGCGCTCCGCACAATCCCGGAAGGAAGACTGGACGACTTCGACAATCCGAGGGGCGATGAGGTCTTCATACGTACCGAAGGCCTCCCTGAGAACCTCGAAGATCTTCTTCCCCAGGGTCCCGACGACACCCCTCTCCACCTCCTCCGCAAGCCGCGCCACCTGACGCCGATCCGATAGTTCCCTCTGAAGCTCCTCCCTCTCCAGGCGGAACGACTCAGCCGCGTCCTCAGCCGACTGCCGAGCGTCCTCCAACTTTCCCTGGAGGTCACCCACTCGCCCCTCCAGCTCGGCCACACGGAGCTTGAGATGACGAGACTCCATCTGAGCCTCCGTCATAGCTACCTCCGCCGCCCCGGCCCGCTCGTGGGCCTTCATGGAGGACTCCTCCAGCTCCCTCAAGAGGACGGCTCGGCACTGCAACTCCACGGCGAGCGCTGAACCCTGGAAGACGAGACATGGGCTAAGAAGAGGATAAAGGGAAGGAGAGGATAGCAAGATAACCGAACCTGTTGAAGGATCCAGACCAAGGAATCCGACATCTTGTCGGCAGGGATCTTCTTGAGGAGGCTGCGGTCCCGGGGAGGGACGGAGACCTCAGCAACCTGCTGGGCCAAGGCTCGGTCGACAAACATCGAACTCCCAGGGACGACATCGAGGGAAGCCAAATTGCTCGCCAACAGGGCTCCGATCCCCGGTGATATGGGCGAGGACGCTGCGAGGGGGGTGGTTGTCAAGGCTACCGGAAGATCCCCGGTGGTCGCCGCAGGGAGCACGGAACCCGCCGGACTGGAGGGATCCGCGTCCTCCTTCCTCTTCTTTCCTCCGTGAGGCTCCGAGGGCGCCGGAGGGGAGCGCTTCCGCCTCGCACCATCCCCACCCTCGGGAACCAGAGGGGGCGCGCCAAGGGCAGAAAGGACTGCACCAGACCCGTCGTTACCCCCCGCCTCTTGGGCTGGCGGGGCGGGTCTGGCCCTTGTGACCCCCCTGGGAAGGGGATCGCCAGAAGAAGAGGCGGGAGGCGCGGCCACCACCTTACCCACGGAAGGCTCGGCTCGGCGCACTTCCTCCTCAACGGTCCGCCGAGGCGCCCTTCCAGAGGTACTACCTCGGCTCCGAGCGGCTCCACGACGGATCAGCTCATCGACGTCACGGACGAACTCGCGGCCAGCCATCCCTGCAAGGGAAACCAAAATCAGGATGAGTCACAGGGCGATTCGAGACCGAAAAAGCGACCTACCCGGAGACCACAAGACGGCCTTCAGGAGTAGGTCGTCCAACAAAGACCAGATGGACTTCGATTCCAAGGGGAGGGTCGACAGCAGCGCGGCGGCTGCCTGATCAACGTCAGAGAGGGCTAGCGGCGGGCGAGGCTGGACAGACCCGCCCCAACTTGTCAAAATCTGGGCGTCCTCCAGGAAGATCACAAAGACATAATCCGAACTCCAATCCCCCGACCAGCGGGGTAGCCCGATCAGGCACTCCCTCCTCGAGCGAGCTCGGAGTTGTAGCCATGACCCCGGGCCGACCGTCTGGATCTGATAAAAGTGGAAGAGAAGGGGGAGAGACGGCTCCAGACCGTGGGTACAGCAGAGCGTCGCGAAGCCCGTCAGTACCGCAATCGAACAAGGGGTGAACTGGCAAAGGGGCACCATGAGATATTCCATGACCTGGATGAAGAAGGGATTGAGCGGGAAACGAAGACCCAGGCGGAACATCTCGACGTAGACGCCGACCTCATTGCTCCTCGGAAGGCAAATCCGCTCGTCGGCGAATGGAACTCGGACATCGTACGGGAAGCAGAGATACCTTTCCCGGATCTCCGTGGCCACTGAGGGAGGGGTCCCCGACGGCGTTCGGAGGACAACCGGGGGCACGTTAAGCCGCACGGCAGCCGACGCCACGTCATCACAGGCGAAGTCTGGGAAAAGCTTCCCTTTCCCCTTATCTCGGAGGGGACGACTCCCGGCGGAGGAACCTGATCCCCCTAGCCGGGGCCCGCCTCGCCTGGACTCCGGAGGATCCCTCGCCCCTTGGCCAGAACCGCCTATCCTAAGAGCAGCCATAATACGAGAGCGAGAAAGGAATTACCTTTTAACTAGTTTGGAGGAGACAAGGAAGCGAAGGCGACGGGAAACTCCGAGTTGTGGAAAGCCTAGAACAATGGGAAGAGCAAGAAAGAAGTGGAGATCAACGCAGCTGGGGATCTTATATACCGGACACAGGGGCGAATTCGAAGCGCCTGACAAGAACGCGTGGCAGGCCTCGAAGAACCGGCGGCGTTTCGAAATCGGCGCCAAGGGAAGTCCAATCGATCCGCCTCATCATGACCTACATTTATGACCACGCCTCGACTAAAGCGCCACTCGGAACCCCAGGAGGCACAGCGGGTCGAACCGAGCTAGCCAAGGCCGATCGACCCCACCGAGGGCGGCTCACGAACCCCTCGGCTTCTCAACTTAAGACGACCCCGCGAGCGGTGGGATAAGCTCGCAGCTACACGTGGCAGCATCAGAGGACCGACGGCGCTTCGGAGCCCGCGCCTTAAAAGTATCAAGCGGACCAACTCATGATGACGACCAATAAATGAGTCGGCATCAACTGACGAGCCCGTCAAAGTCGGCGGAAGTCACATCGGCCGAGCCGAACCGGCCGAAGCCAATCAACCCGACCGATGGGGGCAATTGTTACGCCTATTTAACCGAGACCCGAAAGACACGAGCCCAGAAACTCGACTGCCGGTCAAGAGCCCATCTGCGCGCTCAGGCCCACTCGATAAGGCCCTATAAGGGACCCCCCCCCAAATGTCGATCCGGTCCGGCCCCGATAACACGCTGGCCACTCGCCCACTCCTGCGATAACCGCTCCCCCGATTCCGCGACCACTAAATGGCGGTAATGGGGAGGTGCTGGCATGACGCAGGGAGCGGCGACGGGGGGCGGATTGAGGGGGCACGATTGAGGGCGGACGTTCGACGTGGTCGGGGGCAATCACGCCGGGAGCTCTATAAAAGGGCTAGGAGGACGACAGGACAAAGGACCGCATCTCAGGTATCTAAAACCTAAGGTACTCCATCAACGACCTTGTTCCCCCATTTCTCCTCCTTCCTCCCCCGCTCGCGCCGTGAGACGCCGTACTGATCTCCTCTCGAGTCGTACCGTCTCCGCCGGGCCTCCTCTTTCAGATCACTGTCTGACTTAGGCATCGGAGGGGTTTTGGCCGGAACCAAGGTCCGGCCCCCTGACGAGTGTTCTCGTCTACGCAGGAGGATATCCAATCCACGGGCCGAGGCTTCCCCTCCGCCCCTCGCCGACCACGCAACCAGCTGGACGACCGAGGCTTCCCCTCGTCGTCCGACCGCCGAGGCCGAGCCATCCGACCGAGGTCGAGCGTCTCAACCCAGGCCGAGGCTTCCCCTCGCCCTACCAACGACCGAGGACCCCGATTCGACCCAGCCGACGCGCTCCACGTCGTCTGCAGATCCGACTCGAGCCTCGTCTGCACCAACTCGACACACCCGAGGGACCCAAGCGGGCTCCTTGACCACGTTGACCGGGTTGTCCACGGTCAATGCTTAAGTAGTGAGAAAACACTCTGAAACAGTCGCCACTAAGGTTTGTTTTAAAAAACTCCATACTTTCTTATCTGTACATTTTTTGCGGGATCGATCTTCAGTATTTTCATATGATTCCTCGCAACAAAAATCACAACTACTCCAGAGTGGGTTTTTTCTCTGAAAGAACCGAATGTATGTTATGTTCATGTATAACAAAAAGAATGAAAATCTCATGAGTGGGTTTTTTTAGAAGATTCACCTACAAATGCAAATCACAAAATCCTACAAATCCCGTTTCTCACAACAAAAATCACCACTGAGGCCTTTTTTTCCTTTTAAAGCAATTTTTGTGTGATTCAGTGCAACTCATGATTAATGCAACTAAAGATTATCACATGTGTGGGCTTTTTCTATATTTTTATTGTGTGAAACTCTTGCATGCTTAATTTGGATTTTCTAGGCTTTTTTTGATCTGTGTCTGAATCAAATTTAAAGTTGTGTTGTTTTATATTATTAGGATTGAAAGTTGGCTGGGAAAGCGGTGAGGAACAACGAGGAACGATGCAAAATAATGAGGAGTTTGGTATGTTGCGGGCCGGAATCACCCTCTCTAATGGCAAACTGTACCAAACATTCTTAAGGTGAATGTTGCTGAAAAGCAGTGGAAGGAGAAGAACGACATCTTAGTAGTTTTAAAGATCCATCTTTATTTTTTTTTAAATTCTGTATTACTTTTCTCTCAATTCTAGGTTTTGGGGATGTAATTATTAGTTATGATATGTATGATGATGATCTTATAAGAAATGAGTTGAGGTTTCTAACCCAGTTAATTTGTCCATTTGCACGGTTAATTTTTTGTGGTGGCTCAGAAATTGATTCGAGTTTGAATAAAAATCTCCTATCTCATTTGCATTTGCAGGATTTTGTTATAATTTTGTTTAATGCCTTAAGAAATAAAAAATTGGAGATCTCAGGAATGTGTGTCTTGAAATTTTAAATGGAAAATTATGAAAATTGATAGCATCATGCTAGCATTGCCTTATATGCTGGGTGTGTCATTTTTACAATTGTTTGATATTAATTTTGAAGGACAAAAATTGATTTTTTTAATCTTGATTTTTGATATTAATTTTGAAGAAGAAACTTATGAGGAATAATATGCATGTTTTTATTTTAACCTTGAGTTCAGAAGTACATTTGAAGATATGTTTTAAAGTTTAAATCTTGAGTTTTAATCTCAATTTTTATCTTATTTTTAGATCTTATGTTAATTCTATCTTTTATTGTGTTCATGTTGTGTGTACATTACATGTATGGTGTGTTCATGCATGCAAAGATCGGAAGAAGAAGCACGGGGAGAAGAAGCACAGGGAGAAGAAGCAGATGTTGTCTTGAATTTTGAAGAGAAGTGTTCAATTGTTTTAAAGTTTCGATCCTGTGATTCATATGTTGAAAACTTTAAAACTTTTTAAACTTCTGATCTTAAAAATTTAAACCTTTTGAGGTTTATTACTTGAGTTTTGAATAGAAGGGTTCGATTGAAGGTTTATTTTAAAGTTAAGCTCAAACGGCTAAAGAGTTTTAAAGTTTGCAGCATATCTCAGTTTAAAAGTTATAAACTCTCCAATATCTCATTTTCTTGCTACATATTTAGTTGAGAGGTTTCATGCTACTTAATTTTTCATTGAAGTGTCAAAATTTGAGATATTTGTTATATTTGTTAACATCTGTCAAATATATATTATATATCTCTACACATTTATCATGTATTTTCTTTATTGAATTCATGAGTATGCCTGATTTGTAGCTCGCAAACCCCATGAATATTCCCATAATGAAACATTTCCTTTGGGAGAACTAAATTTTAGGGGAACTTGATTGCTTGGAAAGAAACTAAAGTTTGGAGAAACTAAAATTTGTGGGGAACTAAATAACATTTGGATGGAACTAAATACTCTGTGTGCACTAACTTTTGGGGGAACTAAAATTTGTGGTGGGAACTAAATAAATTTTAGGGGAACTAAATAACAAGTCTTACAATTTAATTATTATTGTTCATGTAAAATTAGAGAATCCAAGATTTTGAGGACGAAAATATTATAAATGAACAATGCCCTTAGGGCATGAGTTAAATCTGGATGGAACTATTTTGGGAGGAACTAAAATTTTTAAGCAACCCAAATACTCTTAGGGGTACCAAATTTTAAGAGAACTAAATTTTTTGGGAGTACTAAATAATAACTATTGCTCTTTAATTATTGTTATTCATTTAAAATTAGGGATCCAAGATTTTGAGGAGGGGCATATGTTAAATGAACCGTGCCCTTAGGGCACGGGTTATGACTAGTATATATATATACGTCATCATTTCTTGGATGATCATGTCCAAAAAAGTGATATTATTCTTAAGTATATATATATACTAAGAATCAAATTGTCGATATACTGACTAAGCCTATTAAAGAAGAGACTTTTCTAAAACTTAGAAGAGAACTTGGTATAGTTAGTGAATCGAAATTTTAACTATAGATTATAGTTACATATAATGTTATTAAAAATATAGAATTTTTCTGGAAATTTCAGAATTATTTTATATTTTTATTAGTCGACTAGCAGATAGTTCTGGTCGACTAGGCAGCTAGATATTATTATATCTCAGATATATCTATATATATTTTATTTTTGTTACTTTTATATTAAAATATCTACTCGGTCAAACTGGTTTTTGAACTCCACTAGAAACAAAACTATTTAAAACTTTTGACTTTCCCTCTACTAAGACCAAAGTACAAGGCATTGGAAAGCTCCTTTGTCTAGTCTTATCCAAGTACAACCTACCCCTAGGCCTTGGACAGAAGTCGGGTCCTTTTCGTCCTCTTTATTGACCGGATTTTTCAATAAAAAAATCCACAATTTTCGCATCTTCCCCATTACAATATTCCATGTGTCTCGATTAGTCGACTAGAAGTTTCGACTAGTCGACCAGAAAATTACAGTTTTACAAAAAACTACGATTTCGATCATTTTCTTCCACCATTTTTTGCACAAATCGGTTCTTCCACGTCTAGAGAAGTTAAGGGAAGTTTTTAATTGGTTCCAATTCAGTTTTTCTTTCAAATTTCGAAATTCCCTCTTCTTTTTCTCTATTTTAATCAATGGGTTCTTCTTCACTTCCACCATGCGAAAACCCCTCTCCACTTGGTCTAAACGATTCTCCATCTTTAGATATCATTCTTAGATGGCCTCCTCGTCCTCCCGTCGCCCAAATCCCACTGACCGCCAGCCCTTGGTCTTCAACTCCGTCGAAGCCCGTGAAAAATTTGATTCCATGGCCAATACCCCATTTTACCTGGAGAGATTCATAGATTTCAACGATTCTGAGATCCTCAACTATGATGTTTTTAATATTCTTCATGATGCCTCCCTCCTTAATCTTTGGAGTTATGCTGAGGTTGTTCCATACTATCCAAGTCTTGTTAAGGAATTCTACGCCAATATAGAAGTTACCCACGATGATGGCGATGTCTATTTCGATTCCATTGTCAAAGGCTGCGAGATTCATCTTACCTACACTTCTCTTGCCGAATGTTTAGGCATCCCTCTCTCTCATGTCTCTGACCTTGGTTTTCCATTGGATAACACCAATGTTCTTGCTCGCTTAAGCCCAACTTTCCATGTGGGAATGAGCGCAATTGATTTGCTTTCTACTCCACGTCTCATCTTTAAGATCCTCATTTACAACCTCCTTCCCTCCTTAAAATATGTTAGCAACCATCGTGCTCTGTCTCTACGCCATTGTTGGTGGTTTGAAGGTGAATTGGGCTTACGCTATCATGAGCGTACTCACCAAGCTCGTTTAAACACATATCTACCTACCGTGCACTATCACTTGGATTTTCAAACATTTCAAAATTCCTATTGTTAGTGAAGTTTCTGTGTTTCCTACAATTAACTTTGATCGT
The DNA here is from genome assembly GCA_030789695.1 of Scilla litardierei. Classification (NCBI taxonomy): domain Eukaryota; kingdom Viridiplantae; phylum Streptophyta; class Magnoliopsida; order Asparagales; family Asparagaceae; genus Scilla; species Scilla litardierei. The sequence goes on along the minus strand of CM061142.1, from coordinate 318,298,287 downwards.
GCCGCCCTTAATCGCATGACCTTACCCCCTCCTCCTCCTAGAAATGAAGAAGAAGATCGCCCCGTTGAACCTCCTCTCTGTCGTCGTCGTTTTGATGTTAATCCCAATAATCCTCCTCCTCATCGCGCCACTCTCCAAACACAGATTGACAACTTGCGTGAGGATGTTAACAAAGGATTTGCGGGAGTCCAGGAACATTTGAGCGGTTTTGAAATGCGTCTAGAGATCATCACCACCACTATGAACAAGGGCTTCGAGACTTCACAAAACAGTCAGGCCCAGATCCTCAATCTCCTCGAACAATAGTCCCCTTATTCCCCTTCATCCTCGTAGCATCCTCCTCTACCGTTTTGAGCGATTTCAGGAGAAATTTGGTTATTAGTCGACTAGGACTCTCAGTTAGTCGACTAATACTTAGTTATCACTGGTTGTTTTTCAGTTGTATGGGTTGGTGTTTGTTTTGTTGTTGTGTTGTTTGGTGTTTATTGTTAAGTTGTTGTTGTGTAGCCACGTTAGTACGTACTAAATTAGTTTGGTTTAGGTTGCTTTTGTTAGTTCTTGGGTTCAAGACTAACGTTGTTTTGATGATGATCAATACATTATGTTAGTGTGTTAATCAATCTTATGTTATAGTCTCAGTTTATCTTAATGATTATATGTTGATGAGACAAAGCATAATGCTTGGAGGATATTACAAGGGATATCTTAAAGACCTCCAAGAGTGATGGAGTGCTCAAGCTTGGATGAAGTCATGAAGATCATCTAATGAAGCCAAAGCGTGGAGCATGATGATGAATGGACATCTAGAGGAGCAATGACAAAGCTTGGAGCTTGATGAAGGGAAGCTCATCAAGGGGTGCCAAAGCTTGGAGATGATTGGGAGCATTAAGGTATCATGAGCTTGAAGACTTAGACTCTAAGAGATGCAATATGTAATCCATGTAATTTCTATTACTTGCATTTCTCTTTTTGAGTCTAGGATTATTGTAATGCCTTGATAGATGGTCATACTCTCATGCATATGCATTTAACCATCTTAGTGAGCCTTAGGATTATCACAGATATCATCCCATTAGGTTCACCATGCCTTAAACTCTTACTGGAGTTTTTGGCTCTCCCACAGTCGACTGGATGTCATCCAGTCGCTTGCCCAGCTTTCTACAGCCGACTGGTATGCACAGCTCAAGTCAACTTTTTTATTGACTCTTCTTGAACTTTTCGCCTCAGTCGACTGATGTTCAATTTACAGTCGCCTGTATTTCTACAGTTGCCTGGGAATTGATCTACAATCGTTTGTGTGCAACTTGCATTTTCTGGGCTTCATCCCAATTAGCAAGACAGTCGACTGATGAAGTATTTACAGTCGCATGTGAAATGGTCATCAGTCGTCTGAAAGGCGTAAGTGCGAAAATTGCATCTCTCTGTTTTATTTCCATCCCCTGCATCAGTCGCCTGATGAAGGATATACAGTCGACTGTCTGTTATACAATCGCATGTGTAGTCTTCTACAGTTGACTGTCCTGGCTCAGATTTTAGCAGTTGGGATTTTTCTAGCCGTTAAACAGTCAATTGTCACTTGTTCATCAGTCGATTGTCTGTGCCGTAAACTGCCAAAATCTAGCCATTGCAGATTTCTTCCCTTTGGGTTTTGGCTGGTTTTATGGGCTCTTCTTGGCTTCCTTTATATAAGAGATGGCTTAGTTCATTTAGAACTCTTGGTTAATATTGAATATCTTTGAGAATTAATAGCCACTCCTAATCTCTCCCATTTCCCTGTCATGAGCACATTCCTCTTCATGCATTGAAGCTAGCTCATAGGGAAATTCTCCCAATGGATCAAATTCTCATTCCTTTCTGGGAGATCATCTTTCTTCTCTTCATTTCATACACTCAAGTGAGAAGTGTTAGGATTCATTCCTAGAAGAGAGAAAGATCATCAAGTGCAATCAAAGCCTCATCTCAAGCACTTGAGTTTCACTTGCATGCCTTCTTCTTCACATTGGTAAGATCGTATCAAGGCATATGTAAGTGTTGTTTCGTTTTGTTTTATGTTCGAAACCCTAATTCTCTTTGTGAGAATTAGTTACTCTCTTTGTTGGAGTTACTCTCTTTGTGAGAGTTTGGTTCTTTCTATGTGAGAGAACAAATCCTCTGTGTGAGGTCTCTCTATGTGAGAGTAAGGATTTTTCTGAGTGAGAATCCAAATCCTCTGTATGAGGTATCTCTGTGTGCGATTGTATTCACTTCTCTTTGTGGGAATCATAGTGAATATTGGTGGGGCTAGACGTACCCAAATTTTGGGAAATCAGGGTAAAATTCTTGTGTTTACGATTGTTGTTGAGCACTCTGTTTAATTTTTGCTGCTTATTGTGCTTTAATTTTATTAACCTTTATTTAAGCACTTTGCTTGCCATTACACTATTCACCCCCTCTAGTGTGTATGTATCACAATTGGTATCAAAGCCTTGGTTTGGTGGCTTTTGCAAGCATGACTTCTAAGTCTCAACAACCCCTCTCCCTTCCTCCCATCTCCACTCTCCCTTCATCCCATCTTCAAAGGCAAATACTTCTCAATATGGAGGAAAAACATGTTCCATTGGCTTGATGTGCATGAGGAGTCCTTAATTACTTCAGATGCCGAAGAGTGGAATGCTTTGCTCCATGCTCTCTCTCCGAAAATTGCTAAGAAAGTGAGGAGTTCGAGACGGCCAAGGAGATAGGGAAATATCTTGATGAAAAGTATGGTGGAGAGGAATCTTGCGATGATGAGAGCATCGTTGGTAATGAGGTATCTCGTAACTCTCTCGTTCAACGCAGTAAATTTATTGAAAATGATAATGCGTAGAAGGGTGTGTTTCAGGAGTAGATGCATATGCAGGAGAGGAAGTGTGTGCAGCAGTAGTAAAAGGAGGTGCAGCAGGACTGGGCTAGGATTATTACTATTTAATATAATCATGTGTTTCAGAATGGAAAAAATCCGCGAAGTCTGGTGTTTCTATAGGGTAACGGAGCATATTCATAAAATATCTATATTCGAAGTATCATTAAAAGTCACATTTATATTTCTACAGTCAGATGGTCTGGCCATTATGCTAATTTAGAAATAAAATTAGGAACATAATTGCAGACTGAGATTAAGAGTAGACAGAGCTTGAAAGCGGACGTAGATTGAGAATAAACGGAGCTTGGGAGTGGACATAGATTGGGAGTAGACGCAAACTGAGAATATGCAGCTTGAGTTTCTTGATTGAGATTAGAGTTAATGAGAGTTGTGTAGAAAATGAGAGGGTGGTGGCTGTGTTTATAGTAATTCTTAGGGCGTAAAAAGACCAAAACACCCTCCCAAAATAGTCGTTTATGACCGTTGGAGAGGGTTCTTTTTGGTCTTTTTACTTTAAAAAGACCAAAAACTCCTGAAGGGGGTTACGAACAATCACATGGCCGTTCCCAACGGTCATTGTGAGTGCGCTGTGAAGTCCGGCCCGGGCCCGGCCCAACGGGCTTGACACCCCCGTCCAGCTTGGACCTGGACACAAGTCGGGCCTGATCCACGGCCCGGTCAAACCAATCAGGCCAGGCCGTTGACCTGGCCGGCCGGACCAAGTGGACCATTTGGACATCTTGAGGCCTGAGTGACGACAAACATGGAAGTTTTAGCTCGATAAGCTACGTAATGTAAATTTTAAAAGGGTAAAAAATCAAAAATTTTAAATAAGAAATACTGCATCCTAGATGTGTGAGCTCAACGCGAAATCAACGAGTTGGCTCCAGCTCGCAAGGAAACTGACCCTTTTCCCCCTAATTATTCGCGCGAACCCGTCCAGTAGTTCGAACAGACACTCATGTATGGGCTCTTTCAGATCCGTTACTTAAAGACACCCACTTCTACACACCCGCAAGTTGACCCACAGGGATGTAGATAACAAACAGGACCCTTTTTCTTTGCGTGAGAGTTCAAGTCGAGACTTTCAAGATATTTTCGAGATATTTTCTCGCTCTCCCAAGCTTTTTTCCTTCTCCTTTCTTTTTTTAAAACTTTTTTGTTAATAAATAATAAATGTACATATATTTATTTTTTGAAGGCCCCAATTATTCCGTGTCGGGTCAGATGCGGGGCGCCACCTGTCAGGCCCGCTGTCATTTTGTCTGCACTCGGCGGCAGATAGGGCAGGTTGGCCCTGAACTAGTGTACGCCGTCCGATTATAATTGGATGGACGTTAATAATTCGGGTGCAGTACACAAGGACCACCGTAACCACAAAATAATTAGGCGTGCTCGCTTTCGTGGGCCCGGGCAGTAAACAAGTTGCTCCCGCAGCGCTGACGTGGAATTTCCTTATCGAGTGAAGGGAGTTGGGTCCCGTAGAAAAAGGCTGAGTTATTGCCAGCGTGTTTTCTTTCAACCTGGGGCCCAGCCCTGCGTCTGTATGGGTGGGGCCCGCTGCAATAGTCGAAGCATGGCTCCATGGACCATGGTGAACTTTGTCCTTTGTTATGGTGGTCGAGCGGATCACCATATCAACATTTTTTAACGTTACTTTTCTTTTTTATTTTCGCTTTTCTTTTTTAAGAATATATATGTTCGGGTCTTCACCTTTAGACACCATCATCATCCATGGTCTTTGTACGAGACATTTCTTTACCCATTTATTATTTGAATAAAAGAAAAACAAAATTCTGGACTTTTTTGTAGTATACCAACGAAAAGGCATGTGTGTCCAAATCAATAAAGGGGTTACGGCATCAACTTCTAAACATGTTTAAACAATTCTTGTTAAGTAATATATTCTCATTATTAGATTATATTCCTTATCTCTCGTGTTCTAATTTGGTCATCAAAGAAATTGAAGTATAATCACAACCCCAGCTTTGACTCGCTAATGTATTGGTGATGCGCGTGAAACCACAGACTCGTCCTTCAAGCCCTGTGCAGCAGAACTGACGTATAGCGACCCTACAACTCGCTATGTCACGATCTTATAGAGAGAATCAATAGTAGCAGATATCCAACCAACCAAATCAAGATAAAAGCAACTAATCAAGAAAGTAACAAATCAAGCACAGAACGACACAATGTTTATCCAGGTTCGACCCGCTTACGTCACCTACGTCTAGCTTCCCGGTAACGGTTTCGATTAATATGATTAGAGCAAATACTCCCGACTCCTTCAATCTTCTTCAACACACGAGAGCTCCAAGAAACTCCCAACTCTGAGTTCAAACTCTTCTCATCAAACAACAGAGATCTCAACCTCACCAAAAGCGAGGAAACACAAAGCTCTATCAAACGATCTCTTAACCAAAAAGGGATTCCAAGAAGAAGATTACAATAATAATCTCACCAAACCATGCACTCAATCTCCAAGAACGCACGAAGAAGATACTTTGATGGCGACTATCTCACTCACTTCTTTTTACTCAAAACAACCCCGAGGAAGGGTTAAAATGGCTCCTAAAGTCTGTTGGATCTGGATCTAAGACTCTGGGGGGGGGTGTGTGTGGGGTGGTGAATAGGCTAATAAAAATTCTCGAGATAACACATGTAATTATTCAGCATAGATAGTCAGACACAGAGTAAATAAAAGCAATCACAGAGTGCACGCGAGATTTACCCTGGTTCGGTCGTCCCAACGACCTACTCCAGCCCCAAAGCAATTACTAGTATTAATATGTTATAAAGGTACAACCGTAAAGAGATATAAGCACATACTCTACGCTCACCAGGTTCCATATCGCACTCACCAAAGTACTAAACACTATCAATCTAATAAACGCTCTCTCTTGACCAGCAACGACTAGTCAATGTAGGGTCCCTGGATATGAGGAAAACACTATAAGTGGGGTTGAATAGTGTTTATACAATTTAAAAAGATAGTTACACCAAATTAAATTCCTAACCAACAATTAAGTGCAGAATGAAAGTTAACATTAAAAACGAAATAATGCAAACACAGAGATGTTTCAAGGGTTCGGATTACCCAAGTCAACTCCCGATTGTTCCTGGTAATCCTACGTCCCTTCCACCCGGATACCACCGGATACTCAAGTTAGAACCCTAACTTGAGGTTTCCTTAAAACCCACTTGTAGCAACCCTACAAGTGAAATCGAAGTACACTCGATTGTCCTTGACTCCTGCAAGGATCGCCGTACCTTTACAATACTAACAACACACACTAGAGGGGGTGAATAGTGTAATGGCAATAAAATTGTCCAATTAAAATTAAACTTGCAAATGCAGAAGCATTGATGCAAGAGGAATTAAAAGGCACAATCAATCCAAACGCAAACACAAAGTTTTACCCTGATTCCCCAAACTTGGGTACATCCAGCTACACCAATATTCACTATATTCCCACACAGAGAAGTGAATACATATCTCATAAGGAGATATCCCACAAAGAGGATTTATACCCTATACAACGACCCAACCAATCCTACACGAGGATCAAGACTCCCACACAGAGAATCACTAACTCCCACTCAGAGAATTAGGGTTAGCCATACACTATGACACTAAACTCCCACAAAGAAAGTTACTCCCACAAAGAGAGTTATTCCCACAAAGAGAATATCCTAGTCCCACAAAGAGACAACCTCCCACAAAGAGAGAAAGATCTAATTCCCACAAAGAGAATTAGAGACACAAATTCACCAAGTACAATAAATACTCTTACCTATGCCTTGAGATGCTTACTCATGAATGGATACAAGGCATGGAAGAGGATCTCCAAGTGTTGAGATATGCTTGAAAGCACTTGGATGAATTCCCTTGAGTTGGACTTCAATGCATGAAGATGAATGAGAGCTCTAGAGAGGGAATTAAAGGAGTTTGTGAGTTGCTTATGGATCTCTTGAGATATTCAATAACATCAAGAAGTATAAGAGATGGCAGCACACTCATATATATAGGAGCCCTATATCAAACCCCAAAACCCAAGAAAACAGCCAAAGAATTGATTCTGCAACGGCTAGAAACTAAGCGAAAACGACAGGAACAGTCGACTGATGATCAAAAGACATTCGACTGATCAACGGCTAGAAAATATCCAACGGCTATAATCTGAGCCAGGACAGTCGACTGATGAAGACAGTACAGTCGACTGAGAACAGGACAGATGACTGTAAATCCTTCAGCATGCGACTACTGCATGGGAAGGAATAAAACAGAGAGCTGCACTCTTTCTCCAGTTAAGCACACAGGCGACTGATGTCAATAATACAGTCGACTGTCTATAATTCAAGCGACTGTAAAATCTTAATCAGTCGTCTGCCGTAAAAGATGGAGAAACATCAGACAGATGCAGAGATTGCATTTACGCTACTCAGGCGACTGATGACCAATCTACAGGTGACTGTAAGTATACATGTGATTGTAAACTGACCAGTAGTTTACTGTGCGTAAAGCTCAAGTTTAAGTTAATTGAAATGTTGACTTGAGCTGTGTATATCAGGCGACTGTAGAAGGATCTACAGGCGACTGGAAATCACCCAGTCGACTGTGTTTCCTTCAGCAGGCGACTGATTGAAAGCCAGAGACTCCAAATGAGTCTTTGGACAAAGTGAATCTATTGGGTTGGATTCTATGATAATCCTAAGGCTCACTAAGATGGTTAAATGCATATGCATGAATGAGTAAACCATCTAACAAGGCATTACATTAATCCTAGACTCAAAAGAGAGAGAGAAAGCAATAAAGTAAATTACATGGATTACAATGCTTTCCTTAGAGTCTAAGTCTTCAATCTTGATGCCTTGATTGCTCTACATCATCTCCAAGCTTTGGCACTCCTTGAGTCCAAGCAAAAGTCCTTCTTCACATGATGTCCATCCTTGCACCAAGTGATTAGTCTCCAAGAAAGATATTCTTGAAATAAAACTAAGAGACTAAAACATGAGAGTCATTAGCAACAACATAATGTTGTGATCATCATCAAAATAAGATTGGTATGAAACACCAATACTCAACAATCTCCTCCTTTTTAATGATGACACACATTATGTAAAATACAAATAATTAAAGCACAATGCTAATGAGCTCCCCTTACTTATATGCACCAATTAAACAATGAGCTACACAATAGTAAATACTCATTATACCAAATAAGATCATGGTGACATATAAAAGGCATGGATTACATAAAACAATTGTTAATAGACAATATCATGCAAACATGAAAGGTTTATCTAATCCCATATATCTCTTCCCATAGATATATCTCTTCCCATATGCATATGAATATATCTCCCCATATATATTTACATAATGCATATATCTCTCTCCCTTGACATCGTCAAAAAGGTGGACATCAAATATATCCCCCCTTTGTCATCTTAATCAAGATGTGACAATATGCAAGAAAAGAAAGATATGTATGATACCAAATTGAAAAATTTAGTGGGTATCTAGATCATAGAAATGGTCAACTTTTGACTTCTAGGATCTAATACCAATTATACAATTAATTGAGCCATGGGCCTAAAGTGTATCACAGCAATAGTTATGGAAAAATCAAGCTTCAAAGATACACAAAGAATATTGCCAAAAAAATATATCATGAAACAAGTTGGCAATATACAAGAGGTTTGGTTTGAGATCAAAAACAACCAAATATGAATAAAGATATCAAATAACCTCCGAAATGAGAGTTAAAATATGTCTTAAAATACTTTAAACATATAACATATTAACTCCTCCATTGACATACACATGGATCAAAAATGCATGCATGTCAACAAACCCCAAGGTCCCCATTTTCATGAAAAATAAGTTTGAAAATATTTTTCATAATCATGAAACACAAACAAACAATGGGTATGCTAAAAATAAACATTCAAGCACAATACCCATGCAATATGCATATGTATGAGGAACCTCAACATTAGGCAACCAAACCCAAGAAGAGTTTGATTTCCTAATGTAATCACACGAGGTGATCACATCCCTAATTAGAGAGTTGATGTAGCTATCCCTCTCTTGCACACTAACCTTAGTGGGAATCCATAATCTGAAGGAATTCCTAGGCAAGGGTTTTGCCTTTGCCAGAGGGGTGGATGTGGCATGCTTCGGTATAGAAACAAGTTTCTTGGCATGCATAGAATGAGGATTTTGCTTCTTAGCAAAAAATGCAGATTTTTCATTCTTTCTCATTACCTCGTGATCTACATACTTCTTGTTGATGTTATTGTTGTACAAGAAAGCATGATGATTCTTCTTAGGTGCTTTAGCAATATTTCTTGTATTTGCACCATAAGAGGAATTAGAGGTATGTTTGGGTACCACATTTTGAATATAACCCAAACCTCCTCTATGATTTACCGGATGTTGTTTTTCCAACAAATCGTGGAGTGAATCTAGAATACACAAAGCTTATGAGCTTACGGGATTCATCTTCACATTTCAACGTAAGTTGTTGAATGTGAAAACCTAAGCTAAGGTTTTGAGCAACAAGTTTTTCATTTGTAAGGCTCAATTCCTTAACTTGAGAGAGAAGTGTGTCTCTCTCACAAGTGTCATAAACATGCCTTTCATCATGAATTACACTTGCAATATCTAGTTCAAACAATCTACTCTTAGCAATCTTATATTTTGCTTTTAATTTATTGTAAGAGTTGATGCACTTACTAGCTTTTTCGGAGAACAAGTCGAAGTTATTCTTCAGCTCCTTATATGAGATCTTTTCTTTCTCGATCTCATCATCATCATCATCATCATCCTTGCTAGAGCTTGATGATGACTTCTCCTCCATAGCCATGAGGCACGATTCCTCATATGAATTGTAAGCGTCGAGCCAAGCATTTAACTCTTCTTCATTTAATCCGGAGGGGATTGGAATAGGACCATCAATGGCTACAAATCATGCGTGAGCATCCTCCTTTGCATCCTCTTCTTCGTTACTCGAAGTGTCCTACTCGAATCATCAAAGGTCCCGACAAGTCCCTTCTTGTGATTTTTGGACTTGGACCTTCCTTTCTAATGCTTCTTCCCTTTACCCTTGTAAGCTTCTTTGTTGGGTTTGAAAGGACATTCGGTGGACAAGTGACCTTTTCCACTGCAAGTGTAACAAGTAGGAACCTTGTTAGAATTGGAGGCAAACTTTGACAAAGACTTACCTTGCTTGCATTTGAGGAATACTTTGAATTGCTCAGCAAGCTCCTCAATTTCATCTCCACTTATATCATCTTGCTCATCTTCTTCACTAGAAGCTTCACGATGGAATTTCCTCCTCCACTTGATTGGCTCCTCCTTGATATGTAATGCAATCCCCTTTGGCTTCTCCGGCTTCTCGGGCTTCGATGGTTGAATCTCCTTGTATTGAAGCTTCACTTCATACGCATGAGATTACCAATGCACTCCTTAACGGTGTATTTGGACGTGTCATATGACTCAATGGCCTTTGACTCCCAACGAGGTGTGAGAGAGTCAAGGATCTTCTCTACACGATCCTCTTGGGAAATCATCTTCCCGAGTCTCTCCAAAGCGTTCACAATATCAGTGAACCTTGTGAACATCTCTGAAATGTTTTCGCCTTCCTGCATCTTAAACATTTCATATTTAGATCTAAACACAGTTTGTTTAGATTTCTTTACCTTCGTAGTCCCTTCATAACAAATCTCCAAGGTATACCAAATATCGTTGACCGTTTTGCACATGGAGATACGGTTGAACTCATTTGCTGAGAGGGCGCAATGTAATGCATTCATAGCCCTCGCATTGAACTTGTAACGACTGCTTTTCATGTATCTGGATTTAATATAATATAATATATGTTTTGGTGGATTTTCTCCTCATGTGTGGTTTTTCGTCTCCGTAGATTTCATTTTCGATCGATTCGTCGTATTTTCTCGCTTCTTCCTTAGGATCGTCGATTTCGAAGTATGTCATTCGTGACGGGCTTCATAACGGTCGTATCTAACTGTTAGATCAAGCCTAGGAGTCTTAGGAATCGATCCCGGGGCCCCGCACTCCGTATCGGAACTTTTCTGTGCTCATTAGCCGGTGTAAAAAGGGCCACCGACCGACTAGATGACGATCCAGTCGGTCGGCAATCCTTCTTGGACCGACTAGTTAGCTTTCTAAATTTCTCAGGAGTTACTGTTTATCGTTAGTCGGTCTAAGAACGTTGGTTGACCGACTAGGTTGCAAACTAGTCGGTCAGCAATGCTTCTTGAACCGACTAACTCATCAAATTATTTTTGTATCAGTTACTGTTTACTCTTAGTCGGTCTAAGAACGTTCATCGACCGACTAGATGCCAAACTAGTCGGTCAGTATTTGTTCATGGACCGACTAACTCTAGAATCCTATTTTCGTTCAGGAGTTACTGTTTGCACTTAGTCGGTCTGCGTTGGTCGACCGACCGACTAGTTGCCAAACTAGTCGGTCAGTGGTTGCTCTTTGACCGACTAACCAGTGTTAAAACCCTAATTTCTGGGCAGCCGCCAGCTCAACCTATTTATACCCAACCCAAACGACTTCTTCTTCTCCAACACGACCCAAAACCCTAAAAACTTCCCCCTTCAGCCCCCATCTTCCTCCAAGCTCCATTTCTTCATTCCAAGCCCTAGAATCATCATCCAATCCAACCATTCACTCCATCCACCTCTCATCTTCCCCAAAATCTCATCAAATCCATCAAAATCCCCAAATCCCCCAAAACCCTAGTTTCCCCAAACTTCTCCAATCTTTTCCAGATCTGATCCTAGGGTTCTCCGGAGTGTTTCTTCCGTCTCCTCTTGGTAAGAAATCGATCTACCGTTGTTTTCATAGCCTATTTATAATTTTATGAAAACCCTAATTAATTTCATGTGTTTGGTGTTTGTTTCCCCCAAAACAGCGATTTCCCCCGTAGATAGCATCCGTGTGACGAAGTGGTCGTCATCCCCTGTGCTAGGCAAGTGAAACTTGCCACTTAGGGTTTGGGCCATGTTTTAGGCCATTTTCTTGTTGTAGGCGTAAAAGAGACTAGGCGACGAAATGATACTCGCCTAGGCGCAAATTGGGGAATTAGCTTGACAACGAAGCTAATTCCATCACATATAGCATGTTGCACAATTTCCATGTCATGTTTACTTTCCATTAACGGTACGCAAGTTAATTGTCATGTCATTGCATCCTTCATGCATTTCAGTGATTGCGTAGCTTTGCTACATTGCTTGTGTTCCTGGCTCGTGTTCCAGAAGCGGGCCATGTGTTGGTTGATAGCCAATGCCCGAATTGTGTGTTTCCTGGCTCGTGACCAGAAGCGAGCATAATGAGTTGGAAACCCCAACGCTCGATATTGAATTGTGAAATAGGAATGCGAGCTCATTATGCGGGGCAACCCCAGGCTCACTAGTTGAGTTCATTGTGCGGGGACCCTAGGCTCCATTACGTGTGGGTATAGGGGGTGAGGGTTAAGCGGCCATTCAACTGGGAGTCTGTTTGATCAACAACTGCAGTTGTAAGGCGTAAACTCTTTGGGGTGGGGTAGTGTTTAGTGCCGATCGGTCTGAAATGCTATGCCATTCAGCGAAGGGCGTAAACATCTACAAATCAACCGTGAAACGTGAAATGTGTTTAGTGCCGATCGGTCTGAAATGCTATGCCATTCAGCGAAGGGCCTAAACACCTTCAAAATGTGAATTGATTGAGATTGATAGTAGCGTGGCTACTCTTGTCTTGTCTTGTCTTGTCCCGATGATTGTTCTCTTGTACAAATCGTCTTGCCATGTTTTAAATTGTGCACTCATGTTATAACTGCCATGTCATGCATGCTAAACTGCTAGGTTGCTAGTTGCCTTACTTTCAGTTTCCTTGCCCAAGTCTTTTAGACTTGTTGACATGTGCCCCTTTACTCTTTTGGGTGACACATGTTAGATCCTGAGCCTGAGTACCTCGTTGAGGACGAGGTGTTTGCTGACGCCGAGCCCGAGCTTGTGTTTGACGGGGAGTACGTGGACACTGGGGACCAGTCCTAGTGTCTTCGTTGTGTTTTACTTTTGTTAGACAGTTGTTTTGTTATCGGTGCGTAGCACCTATACCTTGTTGTTGTCGTTGCTTTTGTTGGCCTTGTTCTGGGCCTTTAGACTCTTTTCTTTTAGCCTGGTGGCTTTTGTTGATGTTGGACTTTTGTTGATGTTGGGCAATTTGTGAGATGTGGAATTTTATTTCTGTCTCGCCTTGTGTTATTATTGTTATTCTGTTGTGGTTACAGGGACCTGTTTATGTATTGTGGACGCTTATCGGGTTTGGGGCTTCACAGCTCCACTCTCGTGCGGACCTTTTCACGTCTCGCCTCCATTTTAGGGAAGCGGGTCGTGACAGAACTTGATCGAGTCCTTCTTCGCCTTTGTCCTAGAAGCCACAGGAGTAGTGGGCTTCTCAAATGGCACCTCCGTGATGTCCCATAGGTCTTGACCCTCCATGTAGATCATCATTCTGATCTTCCAACTTAGGTAGTTGGTTCCGTTGAAGAGCGGGGGTCGAACGGTTGAATGAACTTCTTCATGAGACGCGGATGAGGCGTTGAATGCCATGGTTGCAGTAAACTATAACCTCGCTCCAATACCAATTGTAAGGATCGCCTTACCCTTGCAATACTAACAACACACACTAGAGGGGGGTGAATAGTGTAATGGCAATAAAATTGTCCAATTAAAATTAAACTTGCAAATGCGGAATTATAGATGCAAGAGGAATTAAAAGGCACAATCAATCCAAACACAAACACAAAGTTTTACCCTGGTTCCCCAAACTTGGGTACATCCAGCCACACCAATATTCACTATATTCCCACACAGAGAAGTGAATACAAATCTCACAAGGAGATACCCCACAAAGAGGATTTATGCCCTACACAAGGACCCAACCAATCCTACACGAGGATCAAGACTCTCATACAGAGAATCACTAACTCCCACTCAGAGAATTAGGGTTAGCCCTACACTAGGACACTAAACTCCCACAAAGAGAGTCACTCCCATAAAGAGAGTTATTCCCACAAAGAGAATATCTAGTCCCACAAAGATACAACCTCCCACAAAGAGAGAAAGATCTAATTCCCACAAAGAGAATTAGAGACACAAATCCACCAAGTAAAATAAATACTCTTACCTATGCCTTGAGATGCTTACTCATGAATGGATGCAAGGCATGGAAGAGGATCTCCAAGTGTTGAGATATGCTTAAAAGCACTTGGATGAATTCCCTTGAGCTGGACTTCAATGCATGAAGATGAATGAGAGCTGTAGAGATGGAATTGAGGGAGTTTGTGAGTTGCTTATGGATCTCTTGAGATATTCAATAGCATCAAGAAGTATAAGAGATGGCATCACACTCATATATATAGGAGCCCTATATCAAACCCCAAAACCCAAGAAAACAGCTAAATAATCGATTCTGCAACGGCTAGAAACTGGGTGAAAATGACAGGAACAGTCAACTGATGATCAAAAGACAGTCGACTGATCAACGGCTAGAAAATATCCAACTGCTATAATCTGAGCCAGGACAGTCGATTGATGAAGACAGTACAGTCGACTGAGAACAGGACAGACGCATGTAAATCCTTCAGCAGGCGACTGCTGCAGGGGATGGAATAAAATAGAGAGCTGCACTCTTTCTCCAGTTAAGCACACAGGCGACTGATGTCAATAATAAATTCAACTGTCTATAAGTCAGGAGACTGTAAAACCTTAATCATTCGTCTGCTGTAAAAGATGGAGAAACATCAGAGAGATGCAGAGATTGCACTTACGCTACTCAGGTGACTGATGACCAATCTACAGGCGACTGCAAACTGACCAGTAGTCGAATGTGCGTAAAGCTCAAGTTAGAGTAAATTGAAATGTTGACGTGAGCTGTGCATATTAGGCGACTGTAGAAGGATCTACAGGAGACTAGAAATCACCCAGTCGACTGTGATTCCTACAGCAGGCGACTGATGGAAAGCCAGAGACTCCAAATGAGTTTTGGACAAAGTAAACCTATTGGGTTGGATTCTATGATAATCCTACGGCTCACTAATATGGTTAAATGTATATGCATGAATGAGTAAACCATCTAACAAGGAATTACATTAATCCTAGACTCAAAAGAGAGAGAAAGCAATAAAGTAAATTACATGGATTACAATGCTTTCCTTAGAGTCTAAGTCTTCAATCTTGATGCCTTGATTCCTCTCCATCATCTCCAAGCTTTGGCCGTCCAAGCAAAAGTCCTTCTTCACATGATGTCCATCCTTGCACCAAGTGATTAGTCTCCAAGAAAGATATTCTTTAAATAAAACTGAGAGACTAAAACATGAAAGTCATTAGCAACAACATAATGTTGGGATCATCATCAAAATAAGAATGGTATGAAACACCAATACTCAACAACTCTCACAACTTGGGAGCAAGCAAACCACTCTCACAACACGAGAGTAAATCAAATAACGAAAGTTATGAAATATGAAATACAACACTTACAATCACCTATACCTTAGAGTAGAACTTGAAGGAGAGTGTGTTATGTGTTGAATGACTCTCTTGAAAGAGAGAAAAGCCCTTTCTCTTAATTGCACCAAATGACTAGAAGATTTCTCTTTAGTTCTAGGTTGGAGAGCAAGAGATTGAAAGATAGGAATTCTAGAGCTTTAAGATTTTGAGAGCTTTGATCTTGGAAAAATGAAAGCTTGAATGTTTAAGCAAATGAGAATCAAGTGAGTAACCTCTCAATGGAACGGTAGAGCCTGGTTTATAGGTTTCTCAAAACCATCAAACAGAATTCCCAAAAGCCTCTTTGAAATCCGTGGAGAAAAGCTCAACAGATAGAATTTGCACACGCGACAGTCGACTGTTAAACAAAACACAGTCAAGTGATGCACTGAGGGTATGTGAGAATTCAAACAGTAACTTACCACGTGGACAATCGACTCATGAAGAGAAGACAGTCGACTGTTAAACCAACAGGCGACTGTAATTCCTTCTACATGCGATTGGCCGCAATCTGGATAAGTTGAGAAAGTCTTGGAAAATACTAGGAAGACAGGACATGCAACCGATGAAGAGAAGACAGTCAACTGTTAAACCAACAGGCGGCTGTAATTCCTTTTACAGGCGACTGTCACAAACCCTGATATTTTCCAGAGAGTTGAGTCTGTAGAGAAGCTCAAAGACAGATGATTGTTGAGGCATTGACAGTCGACTTTGCCATTGGACAGTCGACTGTAAATACCACATCAGTCGACTGACACTAGAATAGGAAATATTCCAGAGAGCAAGTCCTACAGAAGAATCATGGACATGCGACTGTTGAAGCATTTACAGTCGACTGGTCCTTAGACAGGCGACTGTAAATACAACATTAGTCGACTGGCCAAATCAAACTGAGAATGATCTTGGGCTGAAGATAGACAGGCGATTGATTAACAAATCACAGTCGACTGTCTTTTGGATAGGCGCCTGTGACATGTACAGAAGTCGCCTGATAGAGTGAAAGCTCAGAAAGCCCAAAAATCAACTGATAAAGTATGTGTATAATAGGCGACTGTAGAACAAAACACAGTTGACTGTTTTTAGACAGGCGACTATAAATCGTTCAGTAGTCGACTGTTGAAATCACCACATGCACATTCTTGATAGAAATAAATTGGAGTCTAAGGAAGGTTGCTCTAATGAATTCCTAAGAATGAAATGAAGATGTTTGTGTGCTCCAACAAAGTTCTACTTCTATGCTATTTACTAGAAGAGAAAAAGAAGAGACATTTGTACAACTCTCTCTTCTAACCAACATATGAGCTTGAAGTCTTCTAGGAGCTTCAATCACCGTCTTTGATCATCCAATCAACTTCTCATGCATTCATTGGTCTTTGAGTGTCATCCATTGCTAATTGATCTTCAAGATATGCTTAGGCAATGGATTAACTGCAAATAGTGGATTAGTCACAAACATTTATATTTGCTCATCATTAACACCAAGTAGGGAGAAGTCCAAACTCAACATTCTCACCCCTTTTGATAAAACATATCAAGTTGTTGATTCTTGATAAAACATTTTGAACCAAAAATACGGAAATATTTAACTTGTAGTTTCTTGCCATAAAATAACTCAAAACTAGTTTTGTTCGTTCGGAGTCTCACTAGGATCTCATTGAGCACACATGCCGTGTGCACCACCTCTGACCAAAATTGTAGTCCAATATGACTATTATGGAGCATGGTACGGGCACACTCAATAAGAGTCCTATTCTTTCTCTTTACAACATCATTTTGTGGTGGTGCATGAGGAAAAGAAATTTTGAATAGTGATAATGGTGGATCCTAAGAAATTTTGAATCTTCTTTGCAAATATGGTAAACTCTTCAAAGGCTTCATTCTTATTAGTTAAGAATGAAACCCAAGTAAATCTAGATAAGTCGTCAATGACAACTAATCCATAGTGAGTATTACCTAAAAAGGCGGTTCTATTTGGCCCAAATAAGTCTAGATGAAGTAATTCTCGGGGTCTCTTAGAAGTTATGCCTTCTTTAGGTTTAAAAGATGATTTACTAAGTTTAACTCGTTGACATGAATCACAAATGTTTTTCTTACTAAAAGCAATTTTTGGAAAATATTTTGCTAGATCATGCTTAGCTAACTATATAAGTGCTTAAAATGAACATGACCAAAACGGTGATGCCATAATAGTTGTTCATTTATATTAGCAACTAAGCAATGTTCTACGGTTTTAGGCAAGCTCAAATAATAAATATTTTTACGCCTAATATCGGTAAATAAAACATGTGAATCAAAATCAATAATTTCACACATACCCACTCCAAAGTTAACCTTGTAACCTTTGTCACAAAGTTGACTAATGGAGATAAGGTTATGACACAAGCCACTAACTAAATAAACATTAGTAATGAGTGGTTTGGAAGGATTACCGAATTTACCTACTCCAATGATGGTTCCCTTTTGATTACCTCCAAAAGTGACCGTTGCACCATCCTTGATGCTAATCACTTCGGAGAACAATGAGGGATCTCCCGTCATGTGTTTGGAGCAACCACTGTCGAGTATCCATCCTTTCCTTTTAGAGCCAATATGACGTTTATTGATCTCTTTCTTTTTCTTGGGTACCTACATGATATACCATAAGCTTATGATACCCAATTTTTATTGGGTCCAAGGGGGTTAGCCCTTTGGAAGCCAAGTCCAAGTGAACTTCTGCTTCTCAACATAATTGTCACTATTAATAACATCATGAAAATAGGAATCAACATAGGCATTCATATCATTTAAGCTTGTGTTCTTAGGACCCCAAATTGTGTATTTTTGGGAGTCATTTTCCTAGTTGCATGCACAATTGATTGATTTCTATATGGTGTGGGCATCCTAGGAACATGCTTTCTAGCATATGACAATGGAGGTGGATAATCATTGCACATATAAGGGTTGTATGCAACATGACATAATGTGGATGTGCATACATGGAAGGATGATGTAAATGAGCATATGAGGTGTAGGGGCACGTACATGAGTATTTCTCATGTGTGGGTTTGCACATGTCCATGGGTGTGGAGCATAGAAAGTGTCATGAGTGTCAACTAGTGAAGTATGGGATTTCCTACGTGGATGAATGTTGGTGTACATGTAAGCATGGCCTCTCTGTTGGTTTCCACCCTTAGTGGGTTTCTTATAAAAAGGAAGAGATTGTGAAATGGTGGCTTTCTTGGTAGGTTTGCTATCAATAGTGACACCACTTGTTGATGCACCGGAGGATGGCCTTACAAAGTCTATAGTGACACCACTATAGG
This sequence comes from Scilla litardierei, assembly GCA_030789695.1. NCBI lineage: Eukaryota > Viridiplantae > Streptophyta > Magnoliopsida > Asparagales > Asparagaceae > Scilla > Scilla litardierei. The sequence goes on along the minus strand of CM061142.1, from coordinate 318,279,528 downwards.
ACATGCGAGCATTGGATGCACTTGCTTTCACAAAACCAAGACCAACACGATGTGTGGCCGGAAATTGGTTTGCTAGCAAATCATCCAATGTCCTTTCCCCTTATTAAATCTCATAATACGGGAGGACATGAGCTCATATTTCTCCTTAAGAGAAGAAATAGAGGTATCCAAGGTGGACACCCGTGCTTTGAGCTCGTGCACTTGGGTTTTAAGAGAATCATTCTCTAAATCCAATTGTGTGTTTCGTGAAGCTAGATCACTATTATCCTTAGAATACGTTTGATCCAGTTGAGATTTGAGGGAATTCCCCTCATTTCTCAATATGTCGTTTTGAGAAACCAAGGAGGTTTTTTCAAGTGTTAGTGTATCATCAATGGTGTCATTGTTGATAATGAATGGAATGGATGGCTTACTAACATTCAATTTCATTAAATTAGTATATCTAAGCATTAAAGATTACTTAGCAAATAGTTCTTCATTAGCAATATGCAATTCATCCATTGTTACCTCGAATTCATCAACGTCGGAATCACTCTCCTCGGAGAGTAGATCTTCCCGGGCCATGATGCACATGTGGGCACTGTCGCCCTTCTCATCCTCGGATTCGCTTGATGAATCTTAACTTGAGTCATCGAACGTATCAATAAGTCCTTTCTTCTTATCTTTCTTGTACTTTTCAGACTTGTGGTACTTCGGAGCCTTCCACTTCTCTTTGTTTCGTAGCATTAGGCAATCCTTCTTGATGTGCCCTGGCTTATTATACTTAAAACAAAGAGTTGGATTGTTATTAATAGAATCAAATTTATTCTTAGAGGGAAATTTACCTTTGCGAAAGAAGCATTGGAACTTCTTCGCTATTTGAGCCATCTCATTCAAGTCCATCTCATTTTCTGATTCTTCACTATCAGAGGATGAAGAATTAGCTTTGAATGCTAATGCTTTCTTCTTGGCCTCCGAAGGGTTCATCATAGCTCGAATCTTCAATCAGTTCTCATGTCTTACTTCGTAAGACATAAGAGTTTCGATGAGATTTACGACTGTATGATTCTTCATGTCGTTGACCTCCTCAATGGCGATAGCTCTTCGTTCCCATTAGGAGATCATTCCCTTATGATCTTTCTCACCTTCTTTGGTTGGGTGTAGGTTTGCCCAAGCACGTCCAGTTCATTGGTGATGTCGGTAAAACGTCCGTACATCGTTGCTTTGTTCTCATTATCCTGCATGTTAAACATATCGAAATTTTGCACATCAACATATAGTTTGGAAAGTTTTACCTTATTCGTTCCCTCATGGGTAACGACTAGATGGTCCCAAATTTGATATGTACTCTTACATGTGCATATCTTGTTGAACTCATCTGGGTCCAACTCACAATGAAGAGCGTTCATTGCCTTGGCGTAGTTGACTTCGGCGGCCTTCTCGGAAGACGTCCATTTGTCATAATCCTCTTCGGAGGGTTCGACGTATTCCTTATGGAGGGTTCTCCAAAGAGAAGCACTCTTTAGGAACGTCTCCATTCGACATTTCCAATAGCCAAAATTCGTGCCATTGAAATGTGGAGGATGAACCGTTGATTGTCCTTCGAAGACGGTGGACGCTCCATCACGGTCGTGATTGTTGTACGAAGTCAGTGGAGAAACGTTGTTATTGTTGGATGCCATAGCTAAATACCAGTGCTCTGATACCAATTGTAGGGTCCCTTGCTATGAGGAAAACACTAGAAAGAGGGTTGAATAGTGTTTATACAATTTAAAAAGATAGTTACACCAAATTAAATTCCTAACCAATAATTAAGTGCAGAATGAAAGTTAACCCTAACAATGAAACAATACAAACGCAGAAATGTTTCAAGGGTTCGGATTACCCAAATTAACTCCCGACTTGTTTCCGGTAATACTACGGCCCTTCCACCCAGATACCACCGGATACTCAAGTTAGAACCCTAACTTGGGGTTTCCTTAGAACCCACTTGTAGAAAACAAGTAAAATTGAAGTACACTTGATTGTCCTTGACTCCCACAACTTGGGAGCAAGCAAACCACTCTCACAACCCGAGAGTAAATCAAATAACGAAAGTTATGAAATATGAAATACAACACTTAGAATCACCTATACATCGCAGTAGAACTTGAAGGAGAGTGTGTTGTGTGTTGAATGACTCTCTTAAAAGAGAGGAAGGCCATTTCTCTTGACTGCACCAAATGCCTAGAAGATTTCTCTTTGGTTCAAGGTTGGAGAGCAAGAGATTGAAAGATAGGAATTCTAGGGGTTTAGGATTTTGAGAGCTTTGATCTTGGAAGATTAAAAACTTGAATGTTTGAGCAAATGAGAATCAAGTGAGTAACCTCCCAATGGAACAGTAGAGGCTGTCTTTATAGGTTTCTCAAAACCCTCAAACAGAATTCCCAAAAGACCCTTTGAAATCCGTGGAGAAAACCTCAAAAGATAGAATTTGCACACGCGACAGTCGACTCTTGAACAAAACACAATCGACTACTGCACTATGTCAGAGGGTAAGTGAGAATTCAAACGGTAACTTACCACGTGGACAGTCGACTGATGAAGAGAAGACAGTCGACTGTTAAACCAACATGCGACTGTAATTCCTTCTACAGGCGACTGGCCGCAATCTGGGTAAGTTGAGAAAGTCATGGAAAATACTGGGAAGAAAGGACAGGCGACCGATGAAGAGAAGACAATTGACTGTTAAATCAACAGGCGACTATAATTCCTTCTACAGGCGACTGTCACAAACCCTGAAAGTTTTCAGAGAGTTGAGTCTGCAGAGAAACTCAAAGATAGACGAATGCTGAGGTATTGACAGTCGAATGTGCCATTGGACAGTCGACTATAAATACCACATCAGTCGACTGACACTAGAATAATAAATATTCCAGAGAGCAAGTCCTACAGGAGAATCATGAACAGGTGACTGTTGAAGCATTTACAATCGACTGGTCCTTGGATAGGCGATTGTAAATACAACATCAGTCGACTGGCCAGATCAAACTGAGAGTGACCTTGGACTGAAGATAGATAGGCGACTGAGTAACAAATCACAGTCGACTGTCTTTTGGATAGGCGCCTGTGACATGTACCGAAGTCGCCTGATAGAGTGAAAGCTTAAAAGCCCAAAAATCAATTGATAAAGTATGTGCATAACAGGCGACTGTAGAACAAAACACAGTTGACTGTTTTTAGATAGGTGACTGTAAATCATTCAGCAGCCGACTGTTGAAATCACAACATGCACATTCTTTATAGAAATGAATTGGAGTCTAAGGAAGGTTGCTCTAATGAATTCTTAAGACTGAAATGAAGATGTTTGTATGCTCCAACAAAGTTCTACTTCTAAGCTACATACTAGAAGAGAAAAAGAAGATTACATTTGTAGAACTCTCTCTTCTAACCAATGTATGAGCTTGAAGTCTTCTAGGAGCTTCAACCACCATCTTTGATCATCCAATCCACTTCTCTTGCATTCATTGATCTTTGAGTGTCATCCATTGCTAATTGATCTTCAAGATGTTCTTAGACAATGGTTTAAGTACAAATAGGAGATTAGTCACACGTATTTATGTTTGCTCATCATTAACACTAAATAGGAAGAAGTCCAATACTCAACAGTCAAGACCCTCTTGTCTAGCACCGACTAAACAAGACCCCAAAACGAATGTATAAGTAACCTACAAAGATCAATACACCAACACACAAATGTAAAATAAATATAGAGTTTAGAAAAGGTCAGTTCATGTAAATGTCGTCGCCTCTGTCTATCAGTGCATGGTCAGATCTGGTCTGACTAGATGTAGGCGTCTATCTCAAGTCCCCCAGTCATCACTTCAATGTTGTGGCAATGGAGATTAAGGAACCTCTATGAGTTACGGCAATGGGTGATGAAGCCCCTCTATATGTTGCATAAATGGAGTTGAAGCCTTTGATGACTTGCGGCCTTGTAGGCGGGAGAAGCTCTTTAGGTGATGGCAATGGAGGGGATGAAGCTCTTCTTAATGTTGGTAGCTTACGGCCTTAGGAGTTGAAGGAGCTTTGTGTACTTGTGCCAATGGAGGAGTTGAACTTGGAAGCTTGCAGCAATAAGAGGAGAGCCCCTTGGGATCTTGCGGCTATGGAGAAGATGGAGGCTTTGCAACTTGCGGAAATGATGTTTCCCTTGGTCAAATATTTCGGCTATGGGAGATTTGCAAGCTTTTGTAGTCAAACATTTCGGCTAGCTCCTTGATGATTGTGCCTTGGAACTTGATAATGATAGATGTTTGAACCAATGAGGAGAAGCTTACTTGCAGAAATGAGGATGGACAATGAAGCTTGCGGCTTGGAGATTCCCCTTGGTCAAATATTGCAGCTTGAAGGAGGTTGCAATGAGGTTAAAGATTTCAGTAAGGGGAGGAGTAGCTTACGGCCTTGGTGATGGCAACGAGGTTTGTGGATAATGATGAAAGCTAGTTTCTTTGGCCTTGAATCTTGTGGGCTTGCTGCAATTAGGATGTTGCTAGGGTTTTCAATTTGGTCGACTTTGTTTCTTGGTTATTGCCACAATGTATCTTGTGTTTGGCCGCATGAAGACCTCTCTTTGGAGAGGGGTTTATATAGGGATGTGAGGAGATCAATTAGGCTCAAATAAAATCTCAGAAAACTAGGAGATATGATGGAATTCAAACTAGAAAAGGATTTGAAATAATCATATGGAAGATCTCTTCTAATCACAATAGAATTTGGAGTGTGAATTCGGATTGCAATAGGATTTGGATTTGAATGGCAATGGGATTTGGTTCAACCACTTTTGATATGAATGAGACCCTCCTTACATCTCCATCTTTGACCAAGTCCACTTTGCAAATGAATTGCAATCTTCTCCATCTTTGACCAAATCTTCATTTATGTAGTAATTTTCTCCATCACTTTGATTAGGTCATCCTTTGAGAATTTACAAGCTTGCCACTCCTGAAAACACTTAGCACACACATAAAATTATTCACACAAGTTTGTTATCGTCAAACACGAAGTCATCGATCGTTGTATCCAATTACACGTTGTATCCAACAAAGTCGTCTGGAATTGTAGACGTATGATCTTCAATAAGTATCAGATCAACTGCTCAAAACAAAACCTATCTAGATCGAGCACGATCATGCCATATATGGTACGATCGTGTTAACTATGCTTCTCAAAACCTGGGGTTTCTGCCAACACCATACGATCGGCCAGCCATAGAGTAAACTTGACACGATTGTGTTTCTGGCCCAGAAATCTCTACCATGTCTACACGATCATGCCAACCATAGAGGAAACTTGACACGATCATGTCATGCCCAGGAAATGGGAGTTTGAAGCATAAAATTTAACACTCTATCCTGCTTCAAACTTCATCCATTACATAAGCTGTGCTCCATCTATCACCTTGGTATCTCCAGACTCTCCCCAACGACTATATCCAAATACCAGACATCTCTACCCAGATCATGAAACCACCAACCTGTCATTTGAAACTGTGCCATTTGGTGCATCAACGCTCCATGAGATTCTCCAAGCTCAAGCACATCTTGATCTCGAAGAACTGCACCATCCTTACCACGTCTACTTGTGGCAATCTTTCTCTCTCTCTCTCTCTAATGTTGATTTCATGAATTTAGGCTCCATCATCAATAGTGAACATGTGTCTCCCAAAATGCTTGAAGGAAATCCATAGCCGCCCTCCACAATAGTCACCTAAATTGATTCGTTTCTACCTATTGAGGAAGCACCATGCACTGTCTTGCCCAAATATGAATTGAGAGCACCTTCTACATTCGGCTTATCCTCAAGTTACTATATTTGGATTTAACCATCCAATTGGACTTCTCCACTGGACCCTCTCAAACTCTGTGAGATCCTATGCTCATAATCATCCCTGAACCGTTTGTTCTTCATACTCCAGATGATCCCTTGGACGTACTGCCTCTCGCTAGCTGGGAGCCATGCCACACATGCCATCTCTGTAAGTCCTCACTAATGTATTATGGTCACTCTTCCATAATTCATAACTCCTCCTTATGCCCAGTAATGGATCCAGTTGAAGATTACAACTTTCCCATGTAGCCACCTGCTTCATTGTAGACATTTCTCTATTTATGTCTGATCTGAGATGCACACAAAGTTGTACCACTATGGGATGTATCCTAAATTCTATCACCTGACGATCCCTCGCTGCACACTGTAGATATCATATCCTGTAACCAGCCTTGCTTCCCTATCACGACGTCACTATGAGTTTTAACTGCTTCTCCACTACAGCTCTCTAGTGCGCTAGAGATCCAATTCTTCATCATCTGACATTGAAGCCGATAAAGGTTGCCTACCTTTCTTGCCGACTTCATAAAACAACCTTTCTTGGAAACCTGCAGTCGCTCTCTCATGAGCACCATGCAACACCACACACTAGTAAAGTGTCTAAGTGATATAAGGTTTCGCTATAAATCTTGTACATGCCTAGCACTTGTGGTGTCCTAATGGCTCCGTCCTGCATCTTGAACCGCATTGGGTTGATCCATGCCATTGTAGACATAGCTCCATTACCCATGTATACGTTTGGACCGTCTCTAGGAGTATATATCACAGATTGCCTCTGCAGCGAAGTCATATGGGAATCGTACCCTGAATCAAGAATCCATGAAGAATGTTTGTCTTCCAAGGAAGACACATCTAACATCTCAACATCATCAATATCTGTGCATGCACCACCAAACGCTGATGTAGGCCGAGTGTCCTCTTTACCTTTGGCCTTCAACTGTGTGTACTTGTTCCTCCAATGTCCTGGTTTCTTGCAGTGATAGTATAACTGGTCGTCACCACCTTGGCCCCTCCACTTGGGCCTCATGTCTTGAATTATGGCCAAGCTCGCCCACCTTGGAAACCCCTAAAGAAATTTGCATTATGATCACCAAAACTTATGTCAACTTTTGACACTTTCTTCCTGAGCTCATGCATGTATAAAGCTGCCTCAACCTCTTCCAAAGATATTTTGTCTTTTCCGTGCGTCATGGTCTCGACGAAGTGTGAATAAGCTGCATGTAAGAAACATAACAATGCAATTGCTTGGTACTCATCACTTATGTTCTCTTCCATAGCTTGCATATCCAACACCAATTGATTCATCTAGGTGATCATGTAGCAATGTCTCCTCTTTTATGCTGAGCATGAACAATTTCTGTAGTAGAAACAGCCTTCTTGTGAGAGATTTCGTCAAATAAAAGGATTCGAGTTTCTTCCACAATGACTCTGTCGTTTTCTCTTTTGCAACCTTGCAAAGACTATGTCTGATAAGCCATCTGAATGGCACTGTAGGCTTTCATCTATAGATCTGATTTCACATAGTCCGTGACCGTGTTTGGAATAGATTTCTTATCAAAGAATGTCATGTATAGCCCCTCATGTTTGAGCATAGCCTTCACCCTCATGCACTAGAGACTGAAGCTATTTTTTATGTGAACTGTTCGATCTTGTACCCGTCTGATGAATATGTCTCTGTTATTATGATCTCTCCGACAAGCAGAATGCTCCAATACAAACTGTTGGGGATGCACGTGAAATCATGGACTCACCCTTCAAGCCATGTATAGTGCAATTGACAAATAACAACCCAACACATTGCTATGACATGATCTTACAGAGAGAATCAATAGTAGCAGATATCCAACCAACCAAATCAAGTTAAAATCAACTAATCAAGAAAGAAACAAATCAAGCACAAAATGACACAGAGTTTACCTTAGCTCTCCCTCTAATGGCACCTTCATCCAGCTTCTCGATGGTGGTTTCCACTAATATGATCAAAGCAAATACACATAATACCTTCAATCTTCTTCAACACATGATAGCTCCAAACAACTTCCAACTTAGAGTTCAAACTCTTCTCAACAAAAAAACCGAGATATCAACCTCACTAAAAGAGAAAAAACACAAAGCTCTTTCAAATGATCTCTCAATAAGAAAAGAGAGAGAACCCAAGACGAAGATTATAATGAAAATCTCACCAAACCATGCATCCAATCTCCAAGAACGCACAAAGAAGAAACTTTGATGATGGCTATCTCATGCACTTCTTCTTACCCAAAACAAACCCTAGGAAGTGTTTAAATGACCCTGCACGATCTTCAATAAGTATATGATAAATGGCTCAAAACAAAACCTGTCTAGGCACGATAATGTCACATATGACACAATAATGTCACATACGACACGATAATGTCAACTATGCTACTCAAAACCTGGAGTTTCTGCCAACATCACACAATCGTGCCAGCCATAGAGTAAACTTGGCATAATCATCTCACCGGCCCAGAAGTCTCTGCCATGTCTGCACGGTCGTGCCAACCACAGAGGGAACTTGACACAATCATGTCATGCCCAGGAAGTGAGAGTTTGAAGCATAAAGTCAACATAATGTTCTTTTTGGATGTGGTCCACAGATATACAGTATGGTTAAGACCATCATTAAAAAATTAGTTTCATTATGCGTACAACTCGACTAGCGTATACATGGATTGTGTACCTGATTATACTGATTATGAAAAAAATATGTGTATGTTATAGGAAACACTAGATCGTTCAAATCCAGTGGATGAGCAAGCATTAAACACTAGGAAGGGGTGAATAGTGCTGTATACAACTTTATAAAATCATCTAACTTTTCTACCTAATAATTTAAATAGTGTTAGCTATATGAATCTTAATCAACAATTCTACAACAAATATTTGCAAATAAGAGTAAATAGATATGCATCAGAAATAATAATAATAATTGCAAGATCACAAAGCAACACAAACATAAGGATATATATTGGTTTGGTCAACCCTGACCTAATATACTCACCATGTCCAACTTGAGGTTTCCACTACTCTCTTCCAAATCATAAGACAAGTATAATCTGTCTATCTACACCATAAACTAGTGTATGAAACTAACATTTGATAAACCTCGAGTAAACAAACTATAAACACTTGAGAGAACACCTCATTCTAACAAACAAAAGAAATTCTAACAAACAAAAGAAGAGAATACTCACAATCCTATTCAACGTTACAATTAACATATAGCCTTGCATTGAAGCACTGGCGTAGTAGTGAAGCTATACGATCTTTGATTTCTTGAAAGATGTTTAAAATTGAGCTTTAGAAATTGGTAAATTTGGCCAAGAAATCTATAAAAAACTTTGAATAAAAAGGCCAAAAGAGAGGGTTGTTCTAAAGAGAGCTTTTGAGCATAAAAGAAGGATTTCTCAAAAAAAAAAATGAATTTTTTGATATAAAACACATGATAATTCTTTTGTATTTATAGATGAAAATTCATGCAAAAAAAATCCCAAAACACCCTCAAAAAGTTAACAAATGGCTAGTTCGCTAAATCCTGTTTGGCCAACGGTAATGTTCTAGTCGACTCGAGTAAACCAATTAGTCGACTAATGGCTTAATTAGTGGACTATTCACAAGATCTAGTCTACTAGACAGTCAGTCAGAAATAGCTAACTTTATATTTGCCAATTAGTAGGCTAATGTTCTTGGTATAGTCAACTAGTCCATATGTGAGCCAACTATTCCAATATAGTCGACTAGTTCTGACCTGCTGACAAACATTGGTTTCTAGGTTTATTAGTCAACTAGGAGATAATTCTATTCGACTAGTATACTTTAAAAAATGTTTTGGCCATGAAAATTTAGGAAAACTTTTTCAAATTTTTTCTATGTTTTCCTAAGCGAGAGAGAGCTTCAACAAGGCTTTAACATAAAAGCTAAACAAAATATAAAATTACATCAAAATTTATATTTTCCTTTGAATCTTGTTGATATAGTCCTTGAATTCCATATCATGTCTTTGCTTCTTTGAATGCATTACTCTATAGGCCTTGATTGAACTTCACTTAGTTTTGATTTTCTTTATGCTTATACATGCACCCATAAATCATTAGCACACAAAACGTTTGCTTTCACGCCTCGATTCTCATTGTACTTGGGAGCGAGAACGTGAGCATGTCTGCTTGTGCTTAAAGAAAAGGAGAAGTAATTTTTTCTTTCTTCTTTAATTTAAGCACAATAAGCGACCGTGTTTTAAACATTACAGGTTCTTGCATGCAACTCAAAACAATGCAGATTATCATTATTACAAAGTCAATGTCCTGAATACATGTACAGAAATAGGCCTAGCATGTACAAATAGATACACGAAATGGAAATACTCCAAAATAACATGCAACAAATATTAAATTATAGCGGTGTTGCAAAGACATGATGTTCCTCAGTAGGAGATCTCAGCGTCAAGGTACTCTTGGACAACTAGCTCAGTCTCAAGTATAATCCTCATCGAAATCTGTCTCAAAACCTGACGTATATTTCACAAGATAACAGACAAGGAAATATATGTCATCGAGGGTCGCTCGGCAAGATTTAAAATGTTACAAGAATTGACCCTCGGCAAGATGTAAAATAATATAATATAGTTTTGCAAAGCTCTGAAGACGAGAAAACATATTAGGTTCATAGTAAAGAAAAGTATAAGAATTGTTAGAAAGCATGTGAGCATAGTAAAGTGAAGTGAGCTTGGCACAGTGTAGTATACATAGCAAGGAATAGTGAGCATAGTAAAGTGCAGTGAGAAAGGCAAGTGCATACGAGCATGGTCAGAAAGTGGCTAGCAGTTTTACACACCACCCAAAAGTGTCATTGTGTATTTGTATAGTTCAAGGTATGCCTCATGGCCAAATGTTCCATAAATGCCCCGAGTACCCAATATTCCGTACATGCCCTAAGGGCTCAACATCATGCATGTGTATTAATAGACCATCCAAAGATGGGGTGGCACAAATAATGTTATGAACATTCAATAAGGCATTTTTGTGGGTGTTTTTAGCATGGTAGAAACACTTTTCATTTATGAGTTTACATTACGACGTAATGAATTATAACACAACAAGCCACTACAAAGCGTACACAAAAATTTTATTATGAGAGAATTACTTTCAGAGGTTAAACATAATTTTTCTGGATTTTTGAAACGATAATTGCAATTTTTTGGAATTTAAAAGCAATAATAACCATTTTCAAAAATTAGAAAAATAAAATCCCTAAACTTGCAAAATTTGTATCTCACAATTCACACGTCAAATTTTTATGTATTTGCTGTCAAAATTTTCGTTGTGCTGAGTACTTTTAGGTCACGTGTGTTTCACAGAGGCATTTACGTGAAAATGGCTTAAAATGGGTTATTTACACATGTGATTATAAATATGCGTAACTTCGAAAATTCACAGAAAATAATATACTTGCCTGATTGAGACGAGTTTCGTGTCCACGCATTTGTATTAAAGGCGTGAATTTATCTACATCAATAGATTTTTAATATCAAGCTAAAATATTTTTAACCAATTAAAATACTATTAAATCTAACTTGTATAACACTTGTTTATACAGTATTAGATATATATATATACATCTATTATACATTTGACAACCTTTATTGAATTCTAGGGCTGACTAGGACAAGATAAAGAGTGGCTGTGATTTGATCTAGGGAAATAGAAGGGTGAGATGAAGCTCTGAGACCGTAAATTTAAGCTTTGAAATTTGGTCCAGCTTTGAAACCATGAATGTGAGCTTTGACATTTGGTCCAGCTTTGAAATTTGGTCCAACTTTAAAAGCAGCCAGTGAACCAGTTTTGCGCCAAAGGTGCCCGCGAAATATTTTAATGATAATTTGTTGTTCCGCGCCAAATGCGTCCGCACCGAATTAGTTTTTCTATGCAAATTTATTGTTCCACACCGAAGACGCCCACACCGAATTTGTTGTTCTATGCAAATTTGTTGTTCCGCACAGAAGATGCCCACACTAAATTTGTTGTTCTACGCGTTGTTGTTTCGCACAGAAGGCGCCCGCACCGAATTTGTTGTTCTACGCAAATTTGTTGTTCTGCACCAAAGGCTCCCGCATCGAATTTGTTGTTCTACGTAAATTTGTTGTTCCGCACCGAAAGCGCCCATACCGAATTTGTTGTTCTACACAAATTTGTTGTTCCGCGTAGAAGGCACCCACACCGAATTTGGTGTTCTACGCAAATTTGTTGTTCTGCACTGAAGGCACCCACACCGAATTTGTTGTTCCGCGCCTTTGGTGCCCGTGCCGCTAAATTTTTTACGCTAATTTGGTGTTCTTTTAAATTTTAATAATTTTTTTGGGGAACAAAAATTTCACAGGGGAACATCTTAAATAGACCATGCATTGGACACGGGTTTTTAACGCTAATTTGTTGTTCTGCACCGAAGGCACATGCATCGAATTTGTTGTTCTACGCTAATTTGTTGTTCCGCACTGAAGGCTTCCGTGCCGAATTTGTTGTTCCGTGTCAAAGGCATCTACGTCGAATTTGTTGTTCTGTGCCGAAGGCACCCGTGTCACTAAATATTTTTACGCTAATTTGGCGTTCTTTTAAATTTTAATAATTTTTTGGAGAACATAGATTTAATGGGGAAAAATCATAAATGAACCGTGCCCACGGGCACGTGTTTTTTACGCTAATTTGTTGTTCCGCGTCGAAGGCGCCCACACCAAAATTGTTGTTCTACGCTAATTTATTGTTCTGTGACAAAGGCGCCCGTGTCGAATTTGTTGTTCCGCGTCGAAGGCGCCTGCACCGAATTTGTTGTTCCGTCGAAGGCGCCTGCACTGAATGAATTTGTATCTGTTGGAATTTCATAATTCCATATTTCTATTCCCATATGGTTTTGATATGACAAACACATTCAGTGCTACTAACTCTATCAATGCAGATACAAATACATGCTGAGTTCCACACATTCAGATATCTTCATGCATATTCAAACAGATATATCATAGTTCATGAAGCTGGAAAGGCAAAGGCATCTTACATCCACAACTTGGATATATAATTACTTGATAAGGATCCCCTACAAAGAAGCTTCTCAATTTCAGTTGCAGAAGCAGTCCTATCTATGGCTTTTATGTAATCTATGTAAAATTTACTTTTTTAGAGTTACAAAGCCTTGTGATACTATATCTTAGTCTCCTAGGTTCCATTACTCAGAGTTCTACACTTCCCAATTTCGAAAATTCGTACCAGAAAATTGGCAGACCAATTTCCAAATTAGTCAACCAATTTTAAACCTTCGAATTTGACTATGGGATTTCTTGAGCAAACTCCCCTAACCATGTAGACTCTGGATCTGTCTTCCAACGGCCAAAATTCCTTTTCTAAATTTTGGTCAACCAATTTTGGAATTGGTCGACCAATTTCAATCCTTACCGTTAGACGCTCAAATTTTCCAGAATGGTTTCTGACCATTTTCTAACTTCTCTGACGGTTTCCTAGCGTTATCCAATGTCTCCAAAATTTTGATCGACCAATTTTGAAATTGATCGACCAATCTCAAAACTAGCCGTTTGAAGCCCAAATTTCCAGGAGCGGTTTATGACTGTTTTCCAATGTCATTTACACTCTCCAACCGTCCCTAAACACTATATAGAGGGGTAGACCCTCTCTTTCACTTCACACACTTTCCTCTTCTTTACTTCTATCATTGCTGAAATCACGCCTCTGAATTTCTTAAGTATTCGGTAATTAGTTGTTCTTTTCTTATTTGTAAGAAGAAATCATTAGATTTCTCTCTTCATTTAAGAACGGAAGAACTTGGATTTCAACACTTTTGGGAAAGTTGTTCTTTTCTTATTTGTAAGAAGAAATCATTAGATTTCTCTCTTCGTTTAAGAACGGAAGAACTTCAATTGTGTTTCACCATTATATATCTTGAGACATTGAAGTTCCCTTTTTAAACACCGTCCTTTTGAATTCATATTTCTTATTCATTACAAGGCTATAAGGTGTTTATTTTCTTTTATTTCATTACAAAGTTATTTGGATCTCTTAGGAAGAGATTGTACAAAGTTTGGAACACTGGAGGTGTTGCCATTTTTTTAAAGTTGGTGCTTGCGGGGCAAGTGATTATAGTGAATTGAAAATCTCTACTGGGAGTAGAGGACTGGACTAGGATCAAGAGGATCCGAACTAGGATACATCTTTGTGTTTACGATTGGTTTAACTTTATACTTGTCATTTCATTTCTGTGCCATCTTTGCAAATATCAGTAACGTTTTATTTGCAACAGTTTTTATTAAATACACTATTCACCCCTCTCTAGTGTATTGATCCATACAGGCTAAAATTACATTTGGTATCAGAGCAAGGATAAGATGGCAGAAAGTTCTGCAGCATCTAACATGAACGCCGTTCCACACAACTACAACACAAATCAACATCTTGAAGGGCACTCTCAAGTTCGTCCTCCTCTATTTGATGGTTCTAACTACTCATATTGGAAAATACGAATGTAGATTCATCTCCAAAGTATGCATTATGAGATATGGGACATCGTAGAGACAGGATACACTAAGCCAACAACTCCAGTTGATGAATGGACCGCTAACGACAAATCTGCAAAGACCAACAACTCAAAGGCCATGAATGCTTTATTCGGTGCCATGGATAAACATGAGTTTAATCGGGTATCTCTGGCCAAAAGTGCAAAGGAGATTTGGCACATACTCGAGGTAACTCATGAAGGAACCAATAAAGTAAGGAAACTAAGATTTCCTCTTTGGTTCATAAATATGAGTTGTTCAAGATGCAAGACAAAGAAACGATTAGAGAAATGAATGCCAGGTTCACTAATATTATTAATTCTCTTAATGCTCTTGGAAAAGTTTATTCTTCTCTTGATCAGGTACGCAAGATTCTTAAAGTACTCTCTCCAGAATGGCGTCCAAAGATCACTGCTATTGAGGAAGCCAACGATCTTTCCACATTAACCATGGAAGATCTTATTGGTAACCTAATGGCCCATGAAGTTACTTTACAAGATCAAAAAGAAGAATCAGATCAAAAGAAGAAAGTACTCGCCTTCAATGCTACATCAGAAAATGAAGACTTAGATGATGATATGTCATTCTTTGCTAAGAACTTCAGAAAATTCTTTCAAAAAGGTAAGTATAATAATAATTTCAAATCTAAGAATACTGATTCTTCTCTCTGCTTTAATTGCAATAGGCCTGGACATATGAAGAAAGATTGTCCGCTTCTCAAGGCTAAGCTCAAAACTTCCAACAACAATGATCAATCCAGAAGAGAAAGGAAGTTTGACAAAATGAAGAAAGCATTTGCAGCAACATGGGATGATTCTTCAGATGATGATGATGATGATCATAATGAAAGTGCTAACATGTGCTTTATGGCACAAGATGATGAAGATGAGGTAAGTTCTTTTAATAACGAAGAATTACTATATGCATTAAAAGATCTCTATTCTCGTTTCAAAAAATTATATGGTCAACATAAATCTTTGAAATAGAATAATGACAATCTTCTTCTGAAATATCAAGAATTATCTTCTAAAAGCACTACACCAAGTTCTATACATATTGAGAATACATCTTCTCAAGATTTGGATCTTAGTAAAGAAAATGATCTTCTCAAAACTAAGAATCTAGAATTGCATACACAAATATCTGAAATGGATAAAAGTATCTCATCACTAAAGATGAAATACAATGAGATGTCATCTAATGTTAATAAATTTAACAAAGGAAAGACAAAACTCGATAATTTGCTAAAAATTCAATATCCAGCAAATCATAAACAAGGTCTGGCATATTCTCATAAGAATGCACCCAAGTCTTATAACACATCTTCATCTAGTGGAAAAACAATTTTTGTTAAACCACAGAAGAAGAATCATGCATTCATTTACATGAAGAAAGTAAATGTTCCTACTTCTTCTTCACAAAGAAATGTTATTAACATTTCAAAACCATCTCCAAGGAAACCTACTACAATTAGTATATGGTTTCCTAAGGATTCATGCTTAAAAGATAGAAATAGTTATATTTCTTATTATATACGTTCTATTGTTCATTCTAGTGATTATATTAGAAAGCCAAATTCCACTTGGGTTTGGCTTCCAAAAATCTAATCCCAAGGACCCTCAAACAAAGGGTACCAATGCTTAATGTTTTATCTTTCAGGTACTTAGAAAAGAAAGATGGATTTTGGATAGTGGATGTTCAAAACATATGACGGGAAATGTCAACTTGCTTTCAACTGTTAAATATAAAGATGGAGGCACAGTTACCTTTAGTGACAATAACAAAGGTAAAATCATAGGCACTGGAATAGTTGGTAACTCAAATCAGCCTATCATTGAGAATGTTCTCCTAGTTGACGGTTTGAAACAGAATTTGCTTTCCATTAGTCAATTATGTGATAAAAATTACAAAATAGTATTTGAACAAAATGATTGCATCATTTATGATTCTAATATGTCATCTATTTTATTCCGTAATAAGCGTAAGAATAACATTTATATCTTATGCATGTCTGTTACCATTCATAATCATTATTTAATGATTACATCAGATGGTACACTTTTATGGCATAAACGTTTTGGACACACTAACTTCATAAACCTAGCACATATTTCTAAACACAAGTTAGTAAATGGAATGCCAAATATTTCTTTCAAACACAAACATTATTGTGATGCTTGTCAACAAGGAAAAATGCACAAATCTTCTTTTAAATCAAAGGATATTATCTCAACAAGGAGACCATTAGAACTCCTACACTTGGATTTATTTGGTCCTTCAAGAGTAGCCTCTTTGAATAGAAGTAGATATGCATTTTTCATTGTTGATGACTATTCAAGATACACTTGGGTTATATTCTTACAAAATAAGAATGATGCTTTTGAAGAATTTTCAATATTTAGTAAAAAGATACAAAAGATCAAATCCTCTAACATTGTCACTATTCATAGTGATCATGAGGGAGAATTTGAAAATGAATCTTTTACCAAGTTTTGTAATTAAAATGGCATTACTCACAATTTTTCTTTTTCTCGTGCTCCTCCTCAGAATAAAGTAGTAGAAAGGAAAAATAGAACTTTACAAGAATGTGCAAGAACAATACTTTGTGATAGTAAATTACCAAAATATTTTTGGGCAGAAGCTGTCGCAACTGCTTGCTACATTATGAATAAAGTTCGTATAAGGCCATTGCTTAATAAAACTTGTTTTGAATTATTCTTTAATCGCATTCCTCGTGTATCATATTTTAAAGTGTTTGGATGTAAATGTTTCATTCTTAATACTAAAGATGCACTTGATAAATTTGATTCAAAATCTGATGAAGGTATTGTTGAGTATTGATTCCCCGGATTTGGTTTTGATGATGAACAAACTTAAATATCGTGAACTAAATCTTTATGAGCGCAGTTATGGAGATCGTCGCCAAAATTCTACATACATCAAAAGCAACATCTCAAGACTTCTCAAAGTGCGTGATCGTGTGCCTGAAGCTTCGTTGAAGCTCAAGGAGCATTATTGAAGTCAAGAGATTTGGATTGAAGCTTTGAAGACGGTTCGTCTAGTTTATTTTATAGTCTTCTAGCTTCTTTTCGTAGAATGCTAAGCCTTGAGTATGACTTACATTTTAATCTTCATAACGCTCATATCTTAGAGCTAGGATTATCTTAGAAGCCCATAGAAACTTTCCCGAAGCTTTACGCTTCATTTCGCGGCTTCATGTGCATCTTAGTTGGTTTAAGAAGCAAAACCAACCGACTAGATTGTCATCTAGTCGGTTAAGAATCCTTCTTGAACCGACTAGATTTCCTTGCTCAATCCAGCATCTTCATTGTTGACCAATTAGTCGGTCCAAGATGGTTCACCGACCAACTAGTTGTCAAACTATTCGGTTGGGAATCCTTCTTAGACCGACTAGTTATACTTTCATTCTCTAGCCTAGCTACTGTTGACTTGTTAGTCGGTCCAAGAACATCCATCGATCGACTAGTTATGAAACTAGTCGATTGGAATTTGTTCTTAGACCGACTAGTTCTCCTTTGATCAGCCTATTGAATTTCAACTGCTTAGTCGGTCAAAGAACACTCACCGATCGACTAGTTGTCAAACTAGTCGATTGGCAAGTCTTCTTAGACCGACTAGTTCTATCTCCTGAAATTCACTTTCTTGGCTGTCTACCTTCTAGTTGGTCCAAGAAGAATCACCGACCGACTAGTTGCAAAACAAATCGGTCAGTGATCCTTCTTAGACCGATTAGACTGCTTCAGAAATAGATCCGTTGGGCATTTAATGCCACGATTTTGCTTCTCTCTTCTCTCTATCCTATATATACTTGAAGTGCTTCTAACCTAGCATTCAAGGCTGCCATTATTGAGTTTTAGAGAATCAAAGAGAAAGCATTCAATTCTCATTTCCAAGCTCTCTCTTCTCACAAAGAATCTCTCCAAACTCCTTGAGCCCTAATTTCCACAAGAGATATTCTCTTCATTGTGAGCCTCTCAAGCCAAGAGCTTGATTCAAAGTCACCAACTCCATCCTAGTCTTCGATCGCTGTTCATCTTGGTGGAGCTAGGGTTTGGTGACATTCTCTCCTTCAAAATCTTCCTTGCCCTAAAATCAGTAAGTTTATTCAAGGCATATGATTTTGTTGGTAAGTGTTTTATTGTTTCATTTACTTTGCTATTAAGTTTATCTCTCGGTTGTGAGAGAAGTTTATGATCCCGGTTTGTGGGAGTCACATTTCGTTTTGTGTATGATTTGATCGTGTAGTAGTTTCTACAAGAATTTCATAGTGCAAAACTTGGGTTAGAGGATTCTAACTCAAGTAACCAGAGGGGATCCGGGTGTCTGGGACATAGGATCGCCGGTAACAAGTCGGGGAGACTTGGGTGGATCCGAACCCGTTACATCGCTTGTTTACATTGTCTTTTATTGTTGTCAATCTTTCATTCTGCATTGTTGGTTGAGTTTGCACAATAATTAGGAATTATACTCTTGATTATTTTAAAGTACTATTCACCCCCCCTCTAGTACTTATGCATTCGCTATCAGGGCATTACATTTGGTATCAAAGCCAAGTTCATAGATATGACTACCAATGACAACAAGACCGTTCGTCCGCCATCAGACTATAACACCTTCATGAACCGTGAAGGAGCTTCTTCAGTGATGGAAGGACACTCCTCAACTAGGCCTCCTTACTTCAACGGTGCCAATTATGGGTACTGGAAATGCTGGATGGAAACATTCCTCCGGAGCACTTCACTATGGAGAGCTACGTTGACGGAGTATGTCTAGCCCGCCGAACAAGACTTCGCTAAGTGGACTACCGCGGAGGTCGCCGCGGAGGTAAACAATGCCAAAGCAATGAATGCCTTGCAATGTGCATTAGAGCCCGAAGACTTCAACAAGATATGCACATGTAAGAGTGCATATCAAATCTGGAACTCACTCCTCATCTTGCATGAAGGAACGAGTAGGGTAAGAGACTCCAAACTCACTGTTGTAAATAAAGAATTCGAATTATTTCACATGCAACAGGGTGAGAAGATGAAGGAGTACTATGCTCGCTTCGTTGACATTACCAATGAGTTGGAGGCTCTTGGAAAGACTTACACCCAAAAGGAGAAAGTCTCAAAGATTATTGACGGACTTCCTTCTTGTTGGGAAAAGCGTACCTTCGCCATCGAGGAAGGTAACGATATGAATAAGTATACTGTCGTACAACTAATGGGTACCTTGATGTCCTATGAGGTACGCAAGAACAGTAAACTAAAGATGTAGGACAAGATGAAGTCGTACTTGAAGCAAGACGAGCCGAAGAAAAAGGCGATTGCGTTCAAGGCCACTCCATCTACATCTACCGATGATGAAGAATCGGAAGACGAGTTAGACTTAGAATCCATTGCCCTTATGGCAAAGAAGTTCAACCGATTCTTCCGGAAAGGTAACTTCAAGAACAAATCTAAATTTAGTTCTACTAATGCCTCCGCTCCTATGTGTTTTAAATGCAACAAGCCAGGACACATCAAAGCGGATTGTCCTCAAAACAAACAAAAGGAGAAATGGAAGGTGCTAAAGTTTGACAAGTCACGAAAGTACAAGAAAGGGTACAAGAAAGAGCTTGTCGGCACATTCACCGACTCCGAAGAGGACTCCTCAAATGGAGAGTCGGATGATGAACAAGTGGAGCAAGCTCACATGTGCTTCATGGCTAGAGAGGAACATGATCAAGAGTCCTCCTCCGATGAAAGCAAGGATGAAGACGATGAGGTAACGATGGATGACCTTAGATTAGCTAATGAGCAAATTTGGTCTAAGTATTCTAAACTAGTAAATAGATATACTAAGACTAAAGATGAGCTAACTAGTCTCCAAACCTCACCTAAGCCTATCGTCATCAACAACGACACCGTTGTCGAAGGCTTGAGAAATGAGATTGTAAATCTCAAATCTCAACTTGAGCATGTTCATATTGAGAATTCGGATGAACGCGAGATATCGGATTTGATTTCTCGAAAATCAACTTTGAGTATTGAGAATGAGAATCTCAAGTCTCGTGTTTGTGTACTCACAACTCAAGTGTCCACTTTGGATACTTCAATACTTTCTCTCACCGAGAAATATGAGTCCACATTAGGCCGAATTAATAAATTCAACAAAGGCAAGGACCATTTGGATAATATCCTAAATGATTTACTTCCGGTCAATCATCGTATTGGCTTGGGGTATAAAAGGAGAAATTCATCCAAATCTTCCACCACATTTGTAAGGCCAACTTCCGATGCCTCAACAAGTGGGAACAAACACCCCATTGGTAGCTCATCTACAAATGGTGCTTTCACTTCGTACACACCCCCGATTGGAAAGAAACCCACTTTGGGTGGACCTCCAAAGAAGGGTCATGCATTCATGTACACGAATACTATGCCACGTAGGAAGACACATCCTACTCCACCGGTTCACAAATATGATGATTTTTATGCTCCACATCCATGGGCACGTGCACACCAAGTGAGACACATTCACGCACGTGCTCCCCCACATGCATATGTTCATCCACATCACTATCATATGAATGATTACCATCATGCACCATATCATATGTCGCCACCACCATTTCATCATGCGCCATATGCTTATCCACGACATGCATTTCCTAGGCCTCCTCCTCGTAGGCCACATGCATCACGTAGACATCAACAACGTATGCATGCTCCCAATAGGAATAGGGCTCCCAAAATATTCACTATTTGGGGCCCGAAGGACACAAGCATGCATGAAAAACAAGCTTACATAAATTCCTATTTTATGAATGTCGTGCACAATGATGATTATATTGGGAATTCTAAGTCCAATTGGACTTGTCTTCCAAAGGTCTAATCTATTAGGACCCAATGACCTTGGATACCATGGAATGATACTTTTATCTTCAGGTACTCAATAAAAAGAAAAGGAGCAACAAATCCAAATTTAGCTCCAAGGATGGGTGGATACTCGATAGCGGGTGTTCAAAACACATGACGGGTGAAGCTCAATTGCTCTCCGGAGTGGTGCCCATTGAGAATGGGAACCGAGTAGTCTTTGGAGGCAACGAGAGCGGAACCATCATTGGTGTTGGTAAAGTTGGTAACCCATCTAAACCTTTAATAAGTGATGTTTACCTTGTTAAAGGCTTAAATCACAATCTTATTTCAATAAGCCAACAGTGTGACAAGGGTTACAAAGTTAGCTTTGCGAAAGGAATGTGTCATATTTTGAGTAAAGATAATAATAATGTATAATTCTCTGGCACACGCCATAAGGATATTTATATATTAGATCTTCCAAAATCACATGAACAATGTCTCATTGCCAACACAAGTGAACAACACTTATGGCATCGACGTTTTGGTCATGTGAACTTTGGAACACTTTTTAAGCTATCCAAGTTAAATTCTATTAAAGGATTTCCTAAGCTTACTTTTCAAAAGAAAAGCTTTTGTGACTCGTGTCAACGAGGCAAACTTCCAAAATCGTCATTCAAACCTAAGAAAAGCATTTCATCTAAACGGCCTCTAAAGCTTTTACATCTAGATCTTTTTGGGCCAACTAGAGTTGCTTTATTAGGGAATGCTCGATATGGACTTGTCATCGTTGATGACTTTTCTAGATTTACTTGTGTATTTTCTTTAAGTAATAAAAATGATGCTTTTGAAAACTTCACAATATTTGTGAAGAAAGTACAAAATCTCATTGGAACCACCATTGTCACTATTCGTAGTGATCATAGAGGGGAATTTGAGAATGAGTATTTCTCAAATTTTTGTGATGAAGTTGGTATTACACACACCTTTTCTTTCCCTCGCATACCTCCTCAAAATGGTCAGTCACCACTCACGTACCAAACACATAGATGTCAGTCACCATTTCCTAAATGATCATGCTGCTAAAAAGGACATCATTTTAGTGTACATTGAAACCCAGAAGCAAATCGCCAATATTTTCACGAAACCACTCAAGGAAGACTCCTTTGTGCGGTTACGTCGAGAATTGGGGATTATGGTTGAATCCGAGATTTAGGATTCATATTTTCAATAATCATGCATGATAATAACGATATTCATATGCTCATGCTAGATTTGTTGTGATTTTCTGGATTTAAGATTGGTTTATCGATTTGCGCGTCGGATTTAAGATTTTCTGGTATTTATGGGATAGAATAAGTGTGTATGAGAGTTTTTAGATGTTTAGTCCAAGTGTTCTTTGGAGAGAACTCAAATTTTCGAATTCACAAATTTTTGGACTCTTTTAGTCGATCCAAGTTCATTTGCCGACCGACTAGTTTCTATTCGAGTCGGTTGGTGATTGAACTCAGACCGACTAGATCTTGCCCTATTTTTGACTTCGGCTGCTGTTTACAGTTAGTCGGTCCAAGCTCATCGGCCGACCGACTAGATTGCATTCTAGTCGGTCAGCACATGAACTTAGACCGACTAGTTGCGCATGGGCATTTGCATCTTTGACCGACTGAATCGGTTTATATCTCCTCCGCACCGATTAGATCTTACTCTAATTGGTGCGACTTCCCTCTCAAACCCCTAAACCCTCTGACTCCTCAACTTCCTCCGCCGTGCGCCGCCACTTCCGGCCGCCGTCGGCCACCGCCAGTCCTCCAGAGTCGACCATCTCTCCTCCTAAGGTATATCTCTCTCCTCCTAGGGATCTACTTCCAGCTGTTAGGGTTTATTTCTGTTCAATTTCGGTTTCTATCGTACTAGGGTTTCTATTCGTACTAGGGTCTCTATTTCGCTCGATTGAGTGTTGTCTCGTCTTACGATCATGGCGAAGAGACGCATCCCCGTCCGTCCTACCACTCCGTATCCCATGACCGTCGAGCCTTGACAGGCGCCCCGCTTGCGTCGCGGTGGCGCGGTGTCGTTTACCGCAAGTTTCACGGTTAGTGTAGGGTGCGGGAATATCGAACTCAGGGAGGCGAGGTTGTGCTTGGGTCAGGTAGGACCTGAATCACCCCGAGGGGCGAGCTAGCCCGAATCGGTAGATGGTTGTCACGAAAGAAAATAAAAGCGTATGAACAAAAAGAAAGTAAACCTGGGACTTTGGTTTCCAACCCGACGAGAGACTCTCGCCGATACGGCCTACGGGTATGGATAGCGATCGGGATTAGGGTCTAATGGTGAGACGTTGCCTCTGAAAGTGGTACCGGCGTCCCATGGGCCCGATATTCCGGTCGGTGCCCAGGATGATACACCGGACTTCCCAGATTCGATCAGTGGGCACTCCCGTGTCCATTAACACTGATCGATCCCGGGAGCACTAAGTCCGCAACGATATCTCCCAACGTCTCATCCTGCCGCTCCCGCGTGCTAGGATTTTGCGTCTACGCTAAAGGCGTGAGCTATGGCTAGGAAGTCAACCGCCAAGTTTATTCCCCCTTGGCCCGACGGTCAAAGGCGGTCTTTTTCCCGCCGATGACAATGAAACGCCCCGCGTAACCGTTAGATTCCTACTCCCTATCGATTTCCTAACCCTATGGACGCATCGGGAAGAGCCCCCGAAGGGGTTTCCACCAAAATCCCAGATTTGGGAACTACTCACAAAAATTCATGAAAAAGCAATCTAAATGAAATTTAACCGTTGAAATCATAATCGGACAATTGCAATGCGGAAGTAAAGGAGTAATAAAGACAATACTAAAATTTTAGAAAGATCTGAAAACTTACTTAAGAGTAACAATTACAGCCGTCACAAGGAAATAAAACAGTAAAAAAATACAACTCCCTCGTTTCTGGAACCCTAGGGGTTCTATATATAGACTTACGCATCAACCGATCGGTTGACAAGTCAACCGATCGGTTGATCCGTTACAGATAAATTACAGAAAACGGCGAGTTTTCACCCGATCTCATGAACCGATCGGGTGAGTTCTTGAGCGACCGGTTGGATCTTGGAGCAGTCGGGTGAATCGGTCGGTTCGGCGCCCGTGTCTTCAGCTCTTTTTCTCAGCTACAGATGAACCAACCGGGTGAGAGTCACCCGATCGGTTGGAATTCTGCTCGAAAAAACAGAGAACAGCCGCCCGCAGAACCGGTCTGTGAACCGGTCGGGTGACTTCTTTGTGAGCTGCGGTAGAGACCGGGTGGTGCACGCGTGCATCACCCGATCGGTTGAAGATGATCAACCGACCGGGTGAGGGGCTGAAAGATGAATTCTTCGACGTTTGACCCCCTGGATCACGCGTGACTTCTCCCGTTGCTCCGGGGACTTGGGATATCATCGTAAAACGTCCCCTACGTGGTCGAACTCCTGCAATCATGGACAAACAAAGAAAAGTGAAAGAAAACGGGAAAATATACGAAAACGAATAAGAGACGGCGGAAAACACGGAGAAACACAAAAGAAAACGTGCGTGAATATATGAAATATAAGCGCACGTCAAAATCCCCCAAGCTGAACTCTTCCTCGTCCTCGAGGAAGACGAGTGAGAGTAGGAGCTCGGAAGGGGAAAATAGAGAGGAAGAAAGAAAAAGAAAACTCTAGACCCTAGATCGTCCATCAGAGCCGCCAAAATCAGAAACGACACACCAAGCAAGCAAACGCCAAATCACACCACTAAATCTAGGAAAGCGAGTCCAAATAAGTGTCGTGGGTCCACGCAGTGAAGCGCGAGTGAGCGTCGTCGTGTGCTAGCAAACGGTGATGCTTTCTACGATGTGCTGTGATGCTCGATATACACAAATCCAAGGTATGACCCAAAATATCGATCCGAATTGAAATAAGCGGTGAATATAAGTTCAAGCATGCACGAGAAGAGTTAGAATAGAAGCGTATCATGCATCGGGGACTCCACGACTAGGGTTAAGGAAATCACGCCACTATAGCCTAGATACTAGCTAAAAAGTTCCTAAGCCAAGTGTTTTTGATAACGACGGGGGTTGAGATGATGTGGAGAAGAACACTCGGTGCAAATTCTCGCCTTCCCTTTATTCTTGGCAAGTATGAAAAAATATTCACACGGGAATTTTTTTGGGTTTTTGGGCTTTGTATTTTTTTTGAATTTTGGGCTATACAAGATTTTTCTTTTCTTTTCTTTTCGGGTTTTTCTTTTCTTTTCTCCTTTTTTTTGGATTTTTGGGATATTGGCTATACACATGTGTACTCTCCCAAGTGGGAGAACGGTACACGACGAGGGGATTTGCACCAAGTAAAACAAAAAAGAAGTCGAAATCTAAACACTTGGGCAAAGGAAACTATTCTCGCTAAATAGAGCGTAGGCTAAATGGGTTATCCTAGTCCTTAGTTGTGGAATCCCGACGCATGTGAATTGAATTATACGATATAAATATAGCATGCAAACAGTGGAAACATATACCGCATATTCAGATCGGAGCATGACAATCTAGGTGTCATTCCTGGACAGGTATATAAAGTAAAATCACAAAGCAGAAGCACACCAAATGCTAGTCACGACACACGACTCACAAAAAGCTAAGTGGACCTGCGACGCGTGAAATGCAAGAGGACTCGAAATCCTAGGGTTAGTGAGTGTGATCATCAACGCAATGCTAGGTGTGTGTGACTTTGTGGCGATTCATCATAAGAGTCATTTCTAGGAGAAAGAGCTAAAAAAAAGGAAAAACAAGAAAAAATAAAACACGATGAAAACGACACACAAAAAATACGAAAAAGGACTCAAACGACGCACACAGTGCGACTCCCCCAAGCTGAAGTTTGCATTGCCCTCAATGCAATATGAGTGAGCACGGGAGGGCAATGAAAATGGGGGGGGGGGGGAACACGCACTGACACAAAAAGAAATAAAAACGAGGAAAACACATAGATAAAACTGAAAAAGAAAGAAAAAACAAAATCAAAATCAAACAAAACGAAAAATAAAAAGAAAACCACACGACACGACAATAAAAAAAATGAAAAACAAGCACACACACACACACATTGAGAAAAACAAACAAAACACGACAGCACACCAAAGTAGACGTCCCCCAAGCTAGACCAGAAAGAGCTAGCGAAACGATATGATTAATGAAATCCAGATATGTGCAAGGGGGAGTCAAAAACAAAAGGGGTGAATCTAGAAAACAACACGCAAATAGTCCCCTCCCTCCGACAGAGACAAAGCGGGGCCCCGAAAAGACAGATGGGCTCAAAAATGGGGGGGGGGGGGCAAAAGCGGGAGAGAAAAATCAAGCAGGGGCACCACCCTCTGGGGGTGGTGACGGGGGCCTGCGCTGGGGACCAGGGGTCGTGGGGGGTGGAATGTGGAGCTCGGAGACGTCGGGTGGGTCTTCGCGGATGTGGCGAACGAAGCTTTGAAGGAAGGGGAGGTCACTGTCGACGGATTCCTGGGTTATCCGACCACCCTGACCAGCAAGGACGACCATGGCCGTGAATCGGTCGGCATGGTCATCGGATTGGAATTGCATCCCATATTCGGGATCGTAACCGGGAGGTGGGGAAGTGGTGCGTGGTGTGGTGGATGGGTTAGAGGTGGTGGGCTGTGTGCGACGGGTACGACGGGTGGGCCTAGGGTTCGAAGAGCTAGCGTCGGTGGGTTTAATACGGCGGGGAGGCATTGTGTAGGTGTTGTTTGTGCGCGTAGGTGTGTGAAAGTACAACGAATTCAACACAAACACAAAATACGACCAACAAGCAAACAGAATATTTGGGAAAAGATTAAAATTAAGCAAAGGAGCGAGGTTACCCAAAATGAGATGAAGATAGTTGCTCGTGGATGCCCCGATGCTGCTCGATTGGAGCATGATGTGAAGCCGCAGCGATCTCTTCAACAAGTTCCGAAGCGGGGGGAATGGGGGAAATCTAGGGTTTGTGTGTAGGGAGATGACGGGGGAATGGAGAGAAATGATGGTGGATGGGTAGGGAAATGGTTGGAGAAGAAGATCGAGGCTGATTTTGGGGAAGAAAGCAGGAAGGCGCACGACAGGAGACGAAACGGCAGAGGTTCGGGCGATCGGGCGAGGGAGAAAACGAACGGGTGTCGGGGGGGTTATATAGGGTTTTAAGTCGAACCGATCGGGTGACTTGTCACCCGATCGGTTGACTGTTAGGTCGAAAATCTTGCCGAAGAAATGCTACAGGCGAACCGATCGGTTGACTTGTCAACCGATCGGTTGGCCGCTCCACTCAATTTCCCGAGAACCTAGGGCTGCTCACCCGGTCAGGTCAACCGATCGCGCTCGAACTCAACCGATCGGTTGATATTCCCCAAAATTTCCCGAGAGTTCTCCCCAGCTCACCCGGTCTGCCACCCGGTCTCTTCATTACTCAACCGATCGGGTCATATGGGGACAGATCTCGGCATGTATCTGATACATCCCAACCGATCGGGTGAGTTGTCACCCGATCGGTTGGGGCTTGTTTTCTGCAAAAACCAATAGATTTGATTAAGTCCCCGAACGGATGTTCTCGCGGCTGATTTTATTTATAAAAATAGATAAAATAAAGTAAAAAAATAACGCTAAAAGTTAGAGAAAAAGTTTAGAACATGGGTTGCCTCCCATGAAGCGCACTTGTTTAACGTCGTTGGCTCGACGCCCGTAAGAGATGCTCATGGTGGCTGATACGGGTGATGCCCAAATTTCGGCATCTCTTCCTCGCTGGAGCTGAAGGCACTTGGAGTAGTCAGCGGCTGGAAAAATACTTGCTCGACTACCCTTCCCTTGTTCTTGGGGTCCGGGGGCTTTTCCTTGGTGTTGGCGCTTCCCGCCATCTTTTTCAGGATCCGGACCTCGTCTTTAGTGAGATCCATGGGCTCTTTCCCCGTTCTCCTCACAGGAGGAGTCTTGGGGAACCTGGGAGGGGTCGTTCTCGCTGCACTTGGTTTTCCAGCAGCTTCTTTGTCTTCGGGGCCTTCTTCATCTTCTAAATCCCCCAAGTCATCGGGGGGGTTTCTCAGGAGAATCTCCCAGGAGCTCTCCTCTACAGCTTTTTCTTCTTCTATCTCAAGCAAATTGCATCCAGGGTCATCATGGGGATCGGGGTGCTTCATAGATAATCCCAGGTCAAACTCAACTTTCTCTCCGCCGACGTTCAAAGATAGTTTTCCGTTCTTCACATCTATTAGAACGCCAGCAGTGGCCATGAAAGGCCGTCCCAGGATAATGGGGGTGTGTGCGTCTTCAGTCATGTCCATGACCACAAAGTCCACAGGCACATGCACCCCGCTCACATTCACGGGAAGGTCATCCACAACTCCCACCGGATATTTTACCGACCGGTCAGCTAGTTGTAGGGTCATCCCGGTGGGTTCCAAATCACCCATCCCTATCCTTCTGTACATCGACAAGGGCATCAAACTAACACTCGCTCCGAGATCGACGAGTGCACGATGAATCTTCACTGCCCCGATCGTGCAAGGAATGGAAAAGCTCCCCGGGTCTTTAAGTTTCGGCGGATTTGCCCTCTGGATAAGAGCGCTACACTCCGCCGTCAACACTACTTTCTCCTTTCTGGACCCTCTAGTCACCAAATCTTTCAAGAATTTTGCATAGGAGGGGATTGTTTCGATTGCTTCTAGGATGGGGATCTGCAAACTCAGGTCCTTGACCATGGCGAAGAACTTGCCATATTTCTCATCAATTTTTGCCTGAGCCAACCGTTGGGGAAATGGCACAACGGGTTTATACACTTTAGGGCTCTCTTCCCCCTTCTTCTCTTTCTCTTCTTCAGAGACTCCCTCCGGAGTCATAGGATTTGATGACGAAGCACCGGCGTCGTTTGATTTTTCGATCGGTTTCTCAACGACCGACGGTGCTTCCGGGTTGCTAGGGGGCACTCTAGTAGGAATTTGTGTCCCGCTTCTCAGAACGATAGCGGACACATTTGCGTGCTCGTGCAAGAGTGCCGATGTCTGGATTACTCCCCTCGGGTTCACCTCCGGTTGTGGCGGTAATTGGTTTTGTGACCTTGCAAGGTTCGCCACTTGTAACCCCAGCTGGGTTACTTGGTCCGTGAGGGTCCGCTGACCCATTTCCAGCTTCTGGTTGATCCTCTCCTGGTTGGTAATATATTGAGTCAAGAGAGACTCAACCGGAGAGACGACCCTCTGTTGCCCATACTGTTGCTGCTGCTGGAACGGCTGCTGATTCCTGGGGGGCGTAGGATTGTTGCTGAGATGGTTGCTGTTGATATTGTTGCTGTTGAAACTGACTCTGCTGTGGCCTAGCCGGCTGATATGCTTGTTGCTGTGGCTGCTGAGGCGGCGAGGGCTGAAATGGTGGCCGGTAACTGAAGTTCGGGTGGTTCCGGTTGTTTGGAGAGTAGGCCGGGTTGGAATTTGTCCTTGGCGGGTACGGCGCATTTCCCGTAGGGTTGTAAAATAGTGCGCTCGCCTGATCCAACGGTGGTGAGATGTCACCACCGTCGAATTCCCCGAAGAATCCGGACTCTACTGCTGAAATCTGCTGTGTATCGGCCCCACCGGCTCCAACCATTAGTGCGGAGATCTGGGTCGAAAGCAAGTCAAACTTGCTTGAAAGTTTGTCGACGTCCTCGACTCTGTGTACACCCCCGGATCTTGGTGTGGCTCTCTCGTCACACCACCGCTTATTGTTGGATGCCATATTTTCTAGAATATGCCCGGCATCCTCCTCACTTCTAGACATGAAGGAACCCCCAGCCGCGGCGTCCATAGAAGATTTCAGGTCATCCCTCAACCCATTGTAGAACAGATTAATAATCTGCCACTTCGGAAGCTCATGGTGAGGGCATCTTCTTTGCATCTCTTTATATCTCGTCCAAGCTTCATGCAAGGACTCGTGGCTGGCCTGGGAGAAGGAGGAGATTTCACTCCTCAACTTCATGGTCTTCCCCAGAGGAAAGAACTTTGTCAGAAAAGCGTTGGAGAGCTTCTCCCAGGTGTTGAAAGTGTTGGGGTCCTTCCCCCTTAGCCATTGCTTTGCTTTGTCTCGCAAGGAGAAGGGGAACAGCTTCAGACGGATAGCCTCTGTCGTGACACCATTGATCCGGAAGGTGTCACACTTCTCCAAGAAGGAGTCTAGATGCTCGATCGGGCTCTCCATGGGTGCACCCGCAAACTGATCCTGCTGGATCCACGTCACCAATGACGGCTTTAGCTCAAAGCTTTGGGCCGTGATAGCTGGAGGACGGATGGCGGAAGTGGACTCGATAGATGGCATCGAGTATTCCAGCACAGACTTCTGAGTTGGGGTGTTCTCCTCCATGGATTCGGGATCTTCCCTTCTCCGTTTCTCGGCGGCCAAGCGCCTAAGGGTGGCGTTAATCTCTGGATCGAGGGGGATCAAGTCGTCAAGACTCCTTGAACTCCTGCGCATGAAAAACAACAAACACCCGTGAAGCGACAAGTGGGAAAGAGACAGATAAAATAAGAAATAAAAATAAGAAAAATAAAAAGAAAAAGGAGAATGCGAAAATTATCGCGAGGTAGGGATGTGAGCTAGACACGAGGGTTCATGAGATCCTAAAATAACAAGCACGTTGCCTCCCCGGCAACGGCGCCATAAACTTGACCGGCGCCCCGCTTGCGTCGCGACGGCGCGGTGTCGTTTACCGCATGTTTCACGGTTAGTGTAGGGTGCGGGAATATCGAACTCAGGGAGGCGAGGTTGTGCTTGGGTCAGGTAGGACCTGAATCACCCTGAGGGGCGAGCTAGCCCGAATCGGTAGATGGTTGTCACGAAAGAAAATAAAAGCGTATGAACAAAAAGAAAGTAAACCCGGGACTTTGGTTTCCAACCCGACGAGAGACTCTCGCCGATACGGCCTACGGGTATGGATAGTGATCGGGATTAGGGTCTAATGGTGAGACGTTGCCTCTGAAAGTGGTACCGGTGTCCCATGGGCCCGATATTCCGGTCGGTGCCCAGGATGATACACCGGACTTCCCGGATTCGATCAGTGGGCACTCCCGTGTCCATTAACACTGATCGATCCCGGGAGCACTAAGTCCGCAACGATATCTCCCAACGTCTCATCCTGCCGCTCCCGCGTGCTAGGATTTGGCGTCTACGCTAAAGGCGTGAGCTATGGCTAGGGAGTCAACCGCCAAGTTTATTCCCCCTTGGCCCGACGGTCAAAGGCGGTCTTTTTCCCGCCGATGACAATGAAATGCCCTGCGTAACCGTTAGATTCCTACTCCCTATCGATTTCCTAACCCTATGGACGCATCGGGAAGAGCCCCCGAAGGGGTTTCCACCAAAATCCCAGATTTGGGAACTACTCACAAAAATTCATGAAAAAGCAATCTAAATGAAATTTAACCGTTGAAATCATAATCGGACAATTGCAATGCGGAAGTAAAGGAGTAATAAAGACAATACTAAAATTTTAGAAAGATCTGAAAACTTACTTAAGAGTAACAATTACAGCCGTCACAAGGAAATAAAACAGTAAAAAAATACAACTCCCTCATTTCTGGAACCCTAGGGGTTCTATATATAGACTTACGCATCAACCGATCGGTTGACAAGTCAACCGATCGGTTGATCCGTTACAGATAAATTACAGAAAACGGCGAGTTTTCACCCGATCTCATGAACCGATCGGGTGAGTTCTTGAGCGACCGGTTGGATCTTGGAGCAGTCGGGTGAACCGGTCGGTTCGGCGCCCGTGTCTTCAGCTCTTTTTCTCAACTACAGATGAACCGACCGGGTGAGAGTCACCCGATCAGTTGGAATTCTGCTCGAAAAAACAGAGAACAGCTGCCCGCAGAACCGGTCTGTGAACCGGTCGGGTGACTTCTTTGTGAGCTGCGGTAGAGACCGGGTGGTGCACGCGTGCATCACCCGATCGGTTGAAGATGATCAACCGACCGGGTGAGGGGCTGAAAGATGAATTCTTCGACGTTTGACCCCCTGGATCACGCGTGACTTCTCCCGTTGCTCCGGGGACTTGGGATATCATCGTAAAACGTCCCCTACGTGGTCGAACTCCTGCAATCATGGACAAACAAAGAAAAGTGAAAGAAAACGGGAAAATATACGAAAACGAATAAGAGACGGCGGAAAACACGGAGAAACACAAAAGAAAACGTGCGTGAATATATGAAATATAAGCGCACGTCAAGCCTCCTCCTACCGACCCTCCTCAACCCAAACGTCGTTCCAAAACCACTCGTACGCCTACCTCTCCTTCCTCTTCCTCGCCTCCACTTAAGAAGAAGAGGACTGCCGTTTCCAAACCCAAACCCCAATCTCAATCTCAACCCAAGCCCCGAACCAAGGCCAAAGAAAAGATTTTGACTCCAGGCCCCTTCCGTGCTCCCACTCCTCCATCTAACTCCGATGATGACTATATTCCGGAGACTGAGGCTACCGAGAAGGCCCCTACTCCTCCTCCTCGTACTTCGTCTCGTCCGTCTAAGGGGAAGGCTCCCATGCCTTCGGGTGGGGTCGATATCTCGTTGTGTCGCAATGACCCGATGTGTCTTGTGGCATACAATCGTATTGAGCACTGCCCGTTGATCCTCGAGCACTTTGTCCAGTTCTCTGACTTCCCTCAGCTCGCAGATCTCCTCTCCTATAGCGGCCTTCTTGATTATCTTCGCCATGATCCCAAGGCGAATCCTCATCCATATCCTCGACTCGTCAAATTGTTCTATGCCAATCGAGTGCGGGGTGAGTATGATGACACCCACTGCATTGAGACCAATGTCTTGGGGACACCTATTGTCCTCACGGCAGATAATTTAGGGCAGTTGATTGGTGTCTCCTCATCTGGCCTGCTTCCCTCTGATATCTCCGTGGATGACATCCATGATCTTGACCAGTCCATGCTTGCTGAGATGTTCCACGTCATTCCTCCTGCCATGATTGGCATTCCATCGAAATCCTTCAAGCCGAATGTGTGGGTCCTGAATTTGATTCTGAAGTCGTGTCTTCTCCCGAAGTACGGCTCCTCCAACTTGCCCTCCCAGCCATTCCTGAAGCTTATCTACGCTCTTTTTATAGGGAGCAAGATAAATTGGGCCCGCATTATCCTTGACAAGATGGATTCCTTTAAGTGCATAAGGAAGTCCACCAAGTCAGCCCATATTCCCTATCCCTGCCTGCTGACCCTTGCCTTCCGCCACTTTGGTGTTCCTCTCCCACCTGATGATCAGCGTCCGTTGTATCCTCCCCTGAATGCGACTGCCGTCAAGAAGTCTCTTGCGGCCTTACGTCACGTTCAGAGGTCTACCCTTTCTGCTCCTCCTCCGCCGTCTCGCCCTGACTCTTCAGCTTCTCAGAGCCGTCAGGAGGCTCGTATTGCTCGATGTGAGGAGATGCTTGCTCGCATCTATTATCACTTGGGCATTGAGGTTCCTCATATAGTTTCTGACGAGGAGGCCATGGATGATGCTGATCTTGAGGAGCTTGTTGCTTCTCCTGCTCGTGCCCCAGAGGGTACGTCTGTTGGCACTTCTTCTGCTCGTGCTCCTGAGAGCACTCCTGCTGCCACCATTCATTCGGTGGATACTTCTGCTCCTGCTCCCGAGAGCACTCCAGCTGCCACCCTCCATTCGGTGGACACTCCAGTCCTTCCCGAGACTTCTACTACCCCATCTGCACAGCCTGTTGCTGCTGCTGATCCTGCCTCCGCCTCCTGATCTTGTGTTGGAGGACTCTCCCATGTGCACTTGGATGATCTATTTTTTCGTGAGAGTGTGGGGTAGGATAGTTGGGTGGTTATGTATTTTTGATATACACATCATGTTGCCATTTACTTCAGTGTGCACATTATATTTCTTTTTGTCTCTGATGTTGATTTCGTCGCTCGACGATTATATTGATTAAATAGAATTTTTTCTATGAAAACATAGAATTGTTTTCCATGCACTAAATTCACTAAGAATGTTGATATTGGAGAGTATGTTCCATAACTCAATACGTGAAATTGATTTGAGTTTTGATGATTTCATTTTTCAATTTTCGACTATGGTCTCGTTGGCACGCTTTGATTTTCTTCGTTATTTTACTTTGGTGTCATTTGGACCGTGTTCGTATTCTCGTGCTTTTATTTTAGTCATTGTTGTTGTCGTTGATCTCCTCCCGCTCTTTTTGCTAATGCCAAAGGGGGAGAGAATTAATAATGACGATGTGCTAAATGATAATTCAAAGCAATTTACCGTGAATCTAATTTGATATGTTAGATTCAGGGGGAGTTAAGATATAAAAATGGGTTTAGATCCTAAATTTCAATAATTGGGTTCATATTTTATACTTTCCTCATCTGCTTGATGCGTATGATTATTATTTAATACGGAATTAACGTGTCATCAATGCAGGGGGAGTAAGTAAATTTCATTTGACTCATTATTATTGATTATTATTTATGTTGGTTTGTCATCACCAAAAGGGGGAGAATGTTGAGTATTGATTCCCCGGATTTGGTTTTGATGATGAACAAACATAAATATCGTGAACTAACTCTTTGTGAGCGCAGTTATGGAGATCATCGCCAAAATTCTACGTACATCAAAAGCGACGTCTCAAGACTTCTCAAAGCGCGTGATCGTGTGCCTGAAGCTTCGTTGAAGCTCAAGGAGCATTATTGAAGTCAATAGATTCGGATTGAAGCTTTGAAGACGGTTCGTCTAGTTTATTTTATAGTTTTCTAGATTCTTTTCATAGAATGTTAAGCCGTGCGTAGGACTTACATTTTAATCTTCATAACGCTCATATCTTAGAGCTAGAATTATCTTAGAAGCCCATAGAAACTTTCCCGAAGCTTTAAGCTTCATTTCGCGACTTCTTGTGCATCTTAGTTGGTTCAAGAAGAAGAACCAACCGACTAGATTGTCATCTAGTCGGTTAAGAATCCTTCTTGAACCGACTAGATTTCCTTGCTCAATTCAGCATCTTTATTGTTGACCAATTAGTCGGTCCAAGAAGGTTCACCGACCGACTAGTTGTCAAACTAGTCGGTTGGGAATCCTTCTTAGACCGACTAGTTATACTTTCATTCTCCAGCCTAGCTACTGTTGACTCGTTAGTCGGTCTAAGAACATCCATCGATCGACTAGTTGTGAAACTAGTCGGTTGGAATTTGTTCTTAGACCGACTAGTTCTCCTTTGATCAGCATATTGAATTTCAACTGCTTAGTCGGTCAAAAAACACTCACCGACCGACTAGTTGTCAAACTAGTCGGTTGGCAAGTCTTCTTAGACCGACTAGTTCTATCTCCTGAAATTTACTTTCTTGGCTGTCTACCTTCTAGTCGGTCCAAGAAGAATCACCGACCGACTAGTTGCAAAACTAATCGGTCAGTGATCCTTCTTAGACCGATTAGACTGCTTTAGAAATAGATCCGTTGGGCATTTAATGACACGATTTTGCTTCTCTCTTCTCTCTATCCTATATATACTTGAAGTGCTTCTAACCTAGCATTCAAGGCTGCCATTATTGAGTTTTAGAGAATCAAAGAGAAAGCATTCAATTCTCATTTCCAAGCTCTCTCTTCTCACAAAGAATCTCTCCAAACTCCTTGAGCCCTAATTTCCTCAAGAGATATTCTCTTCATTGTGAGCCTCTCAAGCCAAGAGCTTGATTCAAAGTCACCAACTCCATCCTAGCCTTCGATCGCTGTTCATCTTGGTGGAGCTAGGGCTTGGTGACATTCTCTCCTTCAAAATCTACATTACCCTAAAATCTGTAAGTTTACTCAAGGCATAGGATTTTGTTGGTAAGTGTTTTATGGTTTCATTTACTTTGCTATTAAGTTTATCTCTCGGTTGTGAGAGAAGTTTGTGATCCCGGTTTGTGGGAGTCACATTTTGTTTTGTGTATGATTTAATCTTGTAGTAGTTTCTACAAGAATTTCATAGTGCAAAACTTGGGTTAGAGGATTCTAACTCAAGTAGCCAGAGGGGATACGGGTGTCTGTGACGTAGGATCGCCGGTAACAAGTCGGGGAGACTTGGGTGGATCCGAACCCGTTACATCGCTTGTTTGCATTGTATTTTATTGTTGTCCATCTTTCATTCCGTATTGTTGGTTGAGTTTGCACAATAATTAGGAATTATACTCTTGATTATTTTAAAGTACTATTCACCCCCTCTACTACTTGTGCAGTAGCTATCAGGGCATTACTGGTATTTTTGTTGGATACTCAACACGTAACAAAGCCTACAGAGTATATAACAAAAGAACTTCAACAATGGAAGAATCACTACATGTCATCTTTGATGAGAACCCCTCATCTAATTCTCCCATCATTGATGATGAAGAGAATATATTACCTTTATCTAATTCTTTAGATAATATTAAACTTGATGAAAATGATGCTACAAAACCCTCTGTTAAGTTTATTTCAGATAATACAGATCTTCCTGAAGCATTTGCACAAGTTCCAAATCATTCATCAGAGTTAATCATTGGAGATATTACAGATGGAGTGAGAACTCGTCGTCAAATAGAACAAATGGCGCATTGTGCTTTCCTATCAACCATTGAACCAAAGAACATCAAAGATGCAAGTGAAGATAGTTCATGGATTATTGCTATGTAGGAAGAACTCAATCAATTTCAACGGAATGGTGTTTGGGAATTAGTTCCCAGACCATCAGATCATTCAATTATTGGTACTAAGTGGGTATTCAAAAATAAATTAGATGAATCTGGTCAGGTAATTAGAAACAAGGCACGATTGGTTGCACAAGGTTATAATCAAGAAGAAGGTATTGATTATGATGAAACATATGCACCAGTTGCACGTCTTGAATCTATTAAGATGTTATTATCATTTGCATGTTTTAAAGATTTTAAGTTATTTCAAATGGATGTCAAAAGTACTTTTCTAAATGGTTTTCTTAAAGAAGAAGTTTATGTAGAACAACCTCCTGGTTTTATTCATGAATTTAGAAAATCATGTTTTCAAATTTAAAAAGGCTTTATATGGTCTCAAACAAGCACCTCGTGCTTGGTATGAAAGACTTAAAAGTTATCTTTTAAATTCTGGTTATAAAATTGGTAAAATTGATTCAACTTTATTTATTAAAAACATAAAATCTGACATAATCATTATTCAAATATATGTTGATGATATTATTTTTGGTTCTACTAATGAATCTCTTTGTCAAGATTTTTCCAAGATTATGCAGAAAGAATTTGAGATGAGTCACATGGGTGAACTCAATTACTTCCTTTGTCTTCAAATCAAACAAATGAAGGAAGGAATCTTCATTCACCAAAGCAAGTCTTCTAAAGAACTCATCAAGCGTTTTGGTTTAGAAAGTTCTGCAGAAAAACGTACTCCAATGAGTACATCTACTTCTCTCGACAAAGATTTAAATGGTAAGAGTGCTAATCAACGTCTTTACGGAGATATGATTTGCTCTTTACTTTATCTAACTGCTAGTAGACCAGACATTATGTTTTCAGTATGTTTATGTGCAAGTTTCAGGCAGATCCTAAGGTTTCACATCTAACTGCTGTAAAAAGGATTATTAGATATGTTAAGCATACTTCTGATTTTGGTTTATTTTATCCTAAGTCAAGCACATTTGATTTATTATCATATAGTGATGCAGACTTTGCTGGTTGCAAATCAGACCGTAAAAGTACCAGTGGTACATGCCACTTTTTAGGACATGCTTTAGTTTCTTGGTTTAGCAAAAAGCAAAACTCTGTTTCATTATATACAACCGAGGTAGAATATATTGTCGCCGGTTTAGCATGTGCTCAAATTTTATGGATGAAACAAAATATTTCAGACTATGGTATTGATTGCTCCACATGCCCTATTATGTGTGATAATACTAGTGCTATTAATCTTTCTAAAAATCTTGTGCATCATTCTCGTACAAAACATATTAATGTACGTCATCATTTTTTAGATGATCATGTTCAGAAAGGAGATATTGTTCTAAAATTTATATCTACTGAACATCAGACTGCTGATATTTTGACTAAACCTTTGAAAGAAAAGTCTTTTATTAAGCTTCGAAGAAATTTGGGAATTATTAGTGAATCTGACTTATGACACATTCTTATAATATTTTTCCAAATTTTTTTTCAAATTTTTTGTCCTTAGTTTGGATATGTAACCTTTGGGTTGTACTTGGATATTCTGTCCGTTTGTCCTATGTTTGGGTTATGCTCTGTAAACTGTGCCCTGGATATCTAGTATGTATTATCATTGGTACTGTATGTTCCTATATGGCTCAGTTGCATAGTTATGCTCTGTTTGGGTTATGCTCTGTACATTGCTTCCTGCATGTTATGAAGAAACCCCTCATATACTCATTTTTAAGCAATGATTTTATAAAACCTCTGGATTGAAAACAATTTCGTTGACCACTATAACACATGTTTTCTTCAATACATGATCAGAGGATATTTCCATGATATAACAGCAGCTTCGAAATTTGATTGCAATCACCAAAAGATATTTCATCCGTAAGCTTGTCTAGGATTCTTTTTTTCCTTAAATCAAATACATATTTTTTCTCCTAAACACAAGTATTCACTGTTGGTACGACAGGCACATACATAATTCACATTGTTTCCGACCAGCATTCCGCACTCATAAACTGATCTGTCATTACTGTTTTATAATTTGCACTATTCGGCCTATACACTCCTTATTTGGCCTACAAATATTTTTACACATATGGCCTACATTTGCTCATTTATAATTTTTTTACTACTACCTCCTACTTGCCTCTTTTTGAGGATTCCAAAGGGGTAGAATATATTTCATCTACTCAGGGGGGTATACCATATATGCTCAAATTTAAAGATATATATTTACATGTTTGTCATCATCAAAAAGGGGGAGAATGTTGGAATTTCATAATTCCATATTTCTATTCCCATATGGTTTTGATATGACAAACATATTCAGTGCTACTAACTCTATCAATGCAGATACAAATACATGCTGAGTTCCACGCATTCAGATATCTTCATGCATATTCAAACGGATATATCATAGTTCATGAAGCTAGAAAGGCAAAGGCACCTTACATCCACAACTTGGATATATAATCACTTGATAAAGATCCCCTGCGAAGAAGCTTCTCAAATTCAGTTGCAGATGTAGTCCTATCTACGGCTTTTATGTAATCTATATAAAATTTACTTTTTTAGAGTTGAAGCCTTGTGATACTATATCTTAGTCTCCTAGGTTCCATTACTCAAAGTTCAACACTTTCCAATTTCGAAAATTCGTACCCAGGAAATTGGCAGACCAATTTCCAAATTGGTCGACCAATTTTAAACCTTCGAATTTGACTATAGGATTTCTTGAGCAAACTCCCCTAACCATGTAGATTCTGGATCTGTCTTCCAACGGCCAAAATTCCTTTTCTAAATTTTAGTCGACCAATTTTGGAATTGGTCAACCAATTTCAATTCTTACCGTTAGACGCTCAAATTTTCCAGAACGGTTTCTAACCGTTTTCTAACTTCTCTGACGATTTCCTAACGTTATCCAACGTCTCTAAAATTTTAGTCGACCAATTTTGAAATTGGTCGACCAATCTCAAAACTAGCCATTTGAAGCCCAAATTTCCAGGAGTGGTTTATGACTGTTTTTCAACGTCATTTACACTCTCCAACCGTCCCTAAACACTATATATATATGGGTGGACACTCTCTTTCACATCACACACTTTCCTCTTCTTTACTTCTATCATTGTTGAATTCAAGCCTCTGAATTTCTTAAGTAATTGGCCATTAGTTGTTCTTTTCTTATTTGTAAGAAGAAATCATTAGATTTCTCTCTTCGTTTAAGAACGGAAGAACTTGGATTTCAACACTTTTGAGAAAGTTGTTCTTTTCTTATTTGTAAGAAGAAATCATTAGATTTCTCTTTTCGTTTAAGAACGGAAGAACTTCAATTGTGTTTCACCATTATATATCTTGAGACATTGAAGTTTCCTTTTTAAACACCGTCCTTTTGAATTCATATTTCTTATTCATTACAAGGAAATAAGGTGTTTATTTTCTTTTATTTCATTACAAAGTTATTTGGATCTCTTGGGAAGAGATTGTACAAAGTTTGGAACACTGGAAGTGTTGCCATTTTTGTAAAGTTGGTGCTTGCGGGACAAGTGATTATAGTGGATTGAAAATATCTACTGGGAGTAGAGTACTGGACTAGGATCAAGAGGATCCGAATCAGGATACATCTTTGTGTTTGCGATTGGTTTAACTTTATACTTGTCATTTCATTTTGTGCCATCTTTGCAAATATCAGTAACGTTTTATTTGCAACAGTTTTTATTAAATACACTATTCACATCCCCTCTAGTGTATTGATCTATACATGCTAAAATTACAGCGCCCATGCCGCTAAATATTTTTACGCTAATTTGTTGTTCTTTAAAATTTTAATAATTTTTTAGGGAACAAAGATTTCGCGGGGGAAAATCTTAAATGAACCGTGCCCGCGTGCACGGGTTTTAAACCCCAATTTGTTGTTCCGTGCCGAAGGCGCCCACGCCGACTTTGTTGTTCCGTGTCGAAGGCGCCCACGCCGACTTTGTTGTTCCGTGTCGAAGGCGCTTGCATCAAATTTGTTGTTCCACGCCGAAGGTGCTTGTGCCGCTAAATATTTTACGCTAATTTGTTGTTCTTTTAAATTTTAATAATTTTTGGGGAACAAATATTTCGCAGGGGAAAATCTTAAATGAACCGTGCCCGCGGGCACTGTTTATTACTAGCCTATTATACATTTGACAACCTTTTTCGAATTCTAGTGCTGACTAGGACATGATAAAGAGTGGCTGAGATTTGATATTGAAAAATGGAAGGTGGAGATGAAGCTTTGAAACCATGAATGTGAGCATTGAAATTTGGTCCAGCTTTAAAATTTGGTCCAACTTTGAAATAAATGGAACTTTGTAACCATGAAT
This sequence comes from Scilla litardierei, assembly GCA_030789695.1. Classification (NCBI taxonomy): domain Eukaryota; kingdom Viridiplantae; phylum Streptophyta; class Magnoliopsida; order Asparagales; family Asparagaceae; genus Scilla; species Scilla litardierei. Next base: position 318,238,257 of record CM061142.1, on the reverse strand, counting down.
GTGAGATTTGAAAGTTGGTCTAGTTTTGAAAGTTGGTCCAGCTTTGAAAGCAGCTAGTGAAGCAGTTTCGCGCCGAAGGCGCCCACGAAATTTTTTACGCTAAGTTGTTGTTTCGCGCCTAAGGCGCCCGCTAAATTTTTTATTGTTGTTCCGCACCGCGCACGTGCCGAATTTTTTTTCTATGCGAATTTGTTGTTTCATGCCAAAGGCACCTGTTAGTGCACGTGTATAGACCTTATTGGAGTATCCGAGCACCTGACCCGTTAAGCGCGTGCAACCCGATACCTGTCACTCAGAGCGGTGCGTTACTGAGTCAAACGAACGGGTCGTTCGACCGTTAGGCATGCGCCAATATTCAGGGGGAGATCAATGGGGCCGAGTAAATGGGCACCCGTTACCCCGAATCCCAGAGGAGATTGTTCCCGAATCAATGAGGGACGGTTACATGCAATCGGGGAGGAACCGCCTATAAATGGACAGAAGAACAAATGTAAAGGGGTTCCATTATTCCAAGGTACGAGATCGAAGACATAGAACTCTATTTTCTTAGTTGATACTTCTTATACATTCGAGCTTACACCGTCGGTCTTGAGACGAACCTCTGTGGGTCGATCTCAGCTGCACCAAGCTCCATCTCTTCCTTAAGTTCCTACACTAACTTAAGCATCGGAGGGGATTTGGATCCGAAGACAGATCCGACCCCCTAACGTATCCATGTGGTGCAGATCGACGGACATCATCCAGCATCGAGGGTCGTCATTGAGCTTCCTCGCCTCGAACAATCGATGCAACTGCTGCTCGAAGATCGATCGAGCACCGCACCATCATCAACCACCATCATCCGACCTAAGTTCTACCAACCTTGGGTCCCAATCTATCTATTGATGAGGCTCCGACTCAGCACCAAGAGTCTAAGTCAGCTTGACAACTGTCTCGGTCAATTTTGGGCTTAACAGTTTGGCGCCATCTGTGGGAAACCACGAGTCGACATCCCGATCGACGAACCACTCGAACATGTCGACTCATCCATCAACATCCTCCTAGGATGCCACGAGACCTCACAGCATCGGTCTCATCAGCATGATAATGGGAGGTCCCCCGCACCCGGAGCTATCGACCTCTCTCCAAAGCTCCTACGCCAGGAAGTTAATGACAGTATTTATGGGGCGAAAGCATCCCAGAGATTCTACGCCACTGTCACGCCCCGCTTCCCAAAAATATGGAGGCGAAGTGTGAGAAGGTCCGCTCAGACTTGAAGCTGCAAAGCGGCAAGTCCGATAAGTGTCAATCAAATTTAAAACTGTAGGTCCTTGCAACGCGAACGAAACAAAGATAATAATAATGAAATGAGACAAAAGAAATATCTAAGAATATCCATAAAATAAGTTTCAACATCACAGAAAAAGCCAACAGGCTGAAAAGAAAAGAGTCTAAAGGCCCACACATGGCCAACAAAAGTACAACGTACAAAACAAAAGGTGCCACGCACCGACAACTAACAACAAAACCTAAAACAAAAGGAAGCTCAGCAAGGGTCACCGGTGCTCACAAAACTCCTCCTGGGCAACCATGGACTCAGACTCAGCGTCAGCAAAACATCACGTACTCAACAACGGTCTCTGGCTCAGGGTCTAACATGTGACACCCAAAAGAGCAAGGGGCACATGTCAGCAAGTCTACAAGAGACTTGTGCAAGGAAACTGAAAGTGGGTAAAAGTAAAGCAACCGAGCAGTTCTAGCATGAATGCAATGACATGGCAGTTAAAGTATGAGTAAGGTAAAGTAAAGTAAAGTACGAGCATGGCATGGATGACAAGTTTTACAAGAAACACTCACTAGTACAAGACAAGTAAAGTAAGCACCTCGTGCACAGAGATTCCGTCTTTTGGCTAGAGTGGCTGATCGGGCCAACTCCTAAGCTCAAGTGACCGTTTATCCCTACCCCTCCACGTGTATCGAGCCAGGGCCTTACCCCCGAACACGGAATGGTCGCTTCTGGATCACGAGCCAGGAAGTGTTTTTAACAAGTATGGCGTAGGGGTGCACCTAGCCGGACAAGGAAGTACAAGTACAAGTATTGTAGCGTGTGCTACGAATGCGTCATTCAATGCATGGATGACATGACATGGCAAGTAGTAAGGTGTACAAGTAAAGAAAGTAAACGTGACAGTTTAGTATACATGATCAACAAGTTTAAAGGGTAGGATCTAGCTTCGTTGTCAAGCTAGATCAATTTAGGTGACGGATCTAGTTTCGTTGTCAAACTAGGCCAAGTAGGCGCCTAGCCAGCTATCATTTCACTGACTAGTCTCTTTTACGCTAAAAGCAAGGAAGTGACCTAAAAACATGGCCCTACACAAGAGTTGGCAAGTTTCACTTGCCTACCAGTCTGCTGTCAGAAAAACACCGTCCAGAGGAGTCCAAGGTCACAAATAACCTACGTGCACAAGTCTCCCAGCCTACAGCCCCGTATTCATTATCTTTAATTAGTGAATTAACCAACACAATAAAAATTACAGTTTTTATCTTGTTAACATGCGGTGTGGGTTCCTACGGAGAGAGACTTACCTCAACACGACGTGAGAGCTAATCTGACGTCGGGTAGCGACGTCATAGGTTGGAATAAGAGATCGCGCTCCTAGTCCAGATTCCAAACAAGATTCCACGCTCGCCAATCCCCGAACAGTGACGAGATCAACGAACAAGGTTCCAAACAGTGGCAAGGGACGGCGAATAGGTGATACGACGTGTTTCCAGGTGACTCGACGATCGTGAATTTATCTGCGCCAACAAAGTCGTGATATTAAGCTAGGAGTTGACCAATTAAATAATATACGACTAGCTAGTAAAGTTTGTTACATATATCATATTTATTTATACCAGATACACTGTATCAAGCAATCCATCAACAGTGGGTATTATGATATATACACAAAGTCACCAACCTATCACCTATATATTATATGGCCCACAACTTCAATGCTAGCACTTTCAACACCTAACCAAGCTTATAAAGGAACAAATATATATACCTAACTTTAAAGTAACCTTAATAAAAGCACTAACGTTCGCAAGCATTATCACATATATGTACCATATAAAAAATAGGATCAACGTTTGCAAGCATTAACACATAGCATGCCCTGTTAACAACCGCATACAGAATGAACTCACGTTCATTCTTCTCGAGGCGGCGACAGCGGGTGATCGGGGAGGAGGCGTTCAGGAACGTCGGAGAGAGGGGCTGTCGGCGTGGGGAGGCGGAGAGGGCGGAGCTGTGAGGGGGTCTACGAGGCGCCGGAGGTTGCGGCGGTTGCCGCAGGAGGCGGAGGAGATCGCAGGGGGTCTGCGAGGCGCCGGGGGTGTCGGGGCGACGGTGGGAGGCTGCCGACGGCGAGGAGAGGCCGCCGTGCGCGCCGCTGTGAGGAGTAGCGCCATGGGCAGCTGCGAGGTGCCTGGGCGTGCAGAAACGGCAGGGAGGTGCCGTGGGCTGGTTTCCGGTGACCACGGCGGCTAGGCGACGTTGGAGAGACGTCGGGGCGTGGTCGGGGATGAGGAAGTGGCCGTAGGCGATGAGTTAAGGCCGGAGAATGGGTGTAGTCGGGCTCGGGTTGCTTGGTTGCGTTGCGAAAATTGCAGCGGCGGCGGCGCTTGTTCAGTTTGCGAAGATGAGAGGGCGGCTCATTTGAGAGGCTGGGAAATAAATGACTTGCCCTAGGTTATATTATTAAATAGGGTTGGGTTAAGGCATCACGTGGGTACAGAGGCTAAACGTGAGCTTGGGCTGAAACGTGGGTAGGCTTTCTATTATCTCTAGGCTAGAACTAGGGGCCTATGTTTAATATAAGGTTCACAGTATACAGGCTTGGGTGTGGGGAAATGAGGCCTAAGATTTAAAGTTTGTCTATATTTTTTTTATAAACAATAGAGGCCTCTCACTCTCAACTGGTGTGCGTGTGCGGACAAGAGGAAAATCATGGGCCCGGTTCAAAATTGATTAGGATGTGATGATTTGTTATTAATAAAATAATTAGAGGGTTAAACATCTTAAAAACTTAGGTTTAAAATATAATGGGTTGGGCCAAAAAGTGAAAGTGGGTCAAACGAAGCCCAAAAATTGTAAGATAAATACTGGGGTGACCGGGACGACGAGAGAAAGAAGACAGAGGAGACGGATCACAATTTCGACGTCGAGAAACAAAATTAAAAATAAAAAGGTCTAGCGACAAAAGTGAAAATCGTGACGTCTCTTCAAATAAGATCAAATCGTGGGAGAACGACCCGTGAAATGACGTTCCCAATTAACACCACAATTTTAATACTCTCGGAGAGGGTCACAACGGCATATCACACTATAGGGTTTGGTTACGGTCAAAGCTTAAAATAAACACGTGCGCGAACAAGGCTTCGTGCACGTAAAACGTATAAAGGATACGGGGTCCGATGGAGATGGTAATGCTAAGTTGGGCACACGTCGGGGTGGCTAGCTAAGGATGCAACCAAGGTGTTACGGCCCTATCAACTCAACGACACGACTCACTTACCAAGCACAAAACCAATCGGGTACGCGAAATTGCTATACGCACAGCCGTATTACGAATAGTGGGTACCGGCTGTTACATCCTACCAACCTTAGAATAAAGTCCGTCCTCGGACTATCTAACTATGATTACAACTCTAGCCAGACTAGTAGCTATCCCAATCACATCACACTATAATTCGCTCAGGTACAGTCATCACAAGTGCTTATATATGCACTAGGTAGTCAAACATTAACACTACTAACATGTATACATTCACGTACATTATACTCTTACACTTATCATCGTCATTCATACTCATACACGTATTCCAATCATCATATAATCACGCACATCCCTACATAACTATTAATCACTTATTACATACTACGGTACACATACTCACAACCAATTAAATAGTTCACACCAGCTAATACCATCGCAATACTACACATCGGATAACTACCTATAGGCAAAACAATATGGGTACACTACTCCCTATATCTCCTAGTGTATATCCAATGTCAACATATCAACACAAGTAACCACATCACTCCTTATTCAATCATGTTATTATATCTAAGATACGCTTACCACTACTATAATTTCACAATTATTTAGTCATTCAAATACTTGCACATACTCCACCATATATTCACATCACATACAATCCTATAACTATTATTCAAGACTCATCATACGTACCATAATTTCAAATACCATAACTAAGCACGTACTTACACGTGCATGGTGCACACCCACACACGCTAACATTTCATTCATTTACACCAATCATACCACCTTATACTCAGCACATCCACACACCTAATTTACCTAGCACACATATGTTCACATAGGCAAATCCTTAGTAAATAATTATACCCCAAGACCAACACCTATAACTATATACTGGTATAGCGATCCACAATCATGTGCGTAACTCAACCAGGCACAAGCAATCCTATCACTATACATACATCATCCATCGCTATATTCATGGTACTATACGCAGACCGCAGACATATGTAACATTATACCTAGAGTATACCCACTCAAGCTTGAGTGAGACTCAAAACACATATCAGAATACTCTATATACGTAACACGGTATTTATACATATACCAATACCACTCCAAAGTATACACATCTACCAAGACAACCATATACATACCATATGTCCATCACACTTAATATTTAGTCAGGTAACACCCACCTAGTTCAATCAATTTATATACCATAATAATATTACAGACATCAGCACACGTATAATTATAATACTCTTCCTAATACGTGCATTCACCGTATAGTCACACACATGTAGAACATATATTCACAACATATCCTACTACCTATAATTAGTATACCAACACATCAACTTCATACATAGTTAAGGTATGCAATAGTCGTGTATACCTCATGGTATACACGCATACAACATCCCGTAAAAGCAAGAAATACCACTCAAAATTATAATCATACTACCATATGTTTAACACCTATATACCCATGCAACAAATACATAACTACTCACATCTAAGCACAATACGTATCTACATACGAGCACACACTCACACGTACAAACATATAGGTCATTTAATAGGTCTACTCATTTAACTATACGTACACCTATTATTATGACACCTAACATACACATAGCTTTACCAACATATTATCTCAACCATTATAAGTATCTCCAACTACATACACCCCATTAGATATTCCAACACTGATTCTTATATACACAGACGTCCTTAGAGTGGTATAACTATCCTCACACATATCTATAAATACTAACACACATACAACTTCATAACATCATGAATAACTCTGAGTATGTATATATCACACAATAGGCAAACATTAATATACTTCAGGGAGTACACTCATTCAAGCCCACATACTCAACTTAGGTACATGCACCACGACAACATCACAAGGGTCCAAGGGCATACTAACAAATTAGAGTTGGCACAGTCATTGACGGGCACTAAAGCCTAAGCAATAGGGGAAGGTCGAGGTCGAAAGCATGACGAGGGAAGGATCGAAAGCACGAGTTCAGATAGGACGAAGATAAGGAGACAGATTGGTTAGGTGAATCAGGAGTATAATCATGAATGTTTAGGTGGGAAAAATATAATGATGCTCCGTTAGGTTTCAAGAAAAATGGTGTGTAAAAGATATAAGTTTAAAATACGGAGAGTACAAAACCGGTCGATAAATGAGTTGTTCGAAATAAGTTTGAGTCGTATATACATAATAAGAGGAAAAATGGTTTATTAGCTTATTGAAAAATCATTATAAGGAAGAATAAAACATTAACACGAACATTAAGGACGTATGTTAGAAAATATTATACTGCAGTAATTTAACATGATTTGGCAAAAAATTTCGAAATTCAAAGAATGAAGTTAAATCAACTATAGTGTATGGAATGTTTTCCAAGTCTTAAAACTGGAGAGAAATTTCAAATAAATAATATTGAAAATACTTTTAGAGGAACCCGGACTTGCCAAACGAACTGATTCATACAAAGATCTTTAAGTACGGGTACCACGAATCCTAAAACTGATATATTTATATAATAGTTGAAATTCTATTTAGCTTGGAGAAGATTCTAAGATATGGATGCTAAGCGATTAAAATGAATCTCATACTTTAGAAAAAAAATGGTATATCGAATTTTCAAAATAGTAATAGTCTTTAAACCAAAATGCGAAAAATGTAGATTAGAAAATGGTTACGAGATAGTAATTATAATTACGACCAATAGACTCCAAAATTTATGAAAGGATTTTAACTCAATCGAATAGTGAAAAATTTGAACATATACTTAGATGGGTTAAAATAAAATTTAAAATTAGCGAAAACTTTCAATAAGGGAAATCGAAAAATAGCTTTCAGAAGATTCAAGATTTGTAACGGAGAGGTTCGAAAATTGACGATGAACGTCATGAGGCGATCTCGTGAATCGAGACAAGGAAAATGGTCGGATGATTAAAACATACATACGCTTAGGATATGACCCAGGAAAATCTACGGGGAAACTCCTACGGTCGACCAACTAAAGATTAAGGAACTTGGCGCTAAGAATTCCTAAGGGTCTAGACCGTAATGAACTGCGTCCGGCTTGGCCCGAAATCGATGAACCCAAGCGAACGACTAAGGAATTCTAGAAGTCTAATATGGTCAGAGTTAGGCAAGAACCACTAAGGTAACTCCTAAGACGATTTAATCAATTCCTAACAGGGAGTCTAACTAACAATCAGGGACCTCTAACTAGCAAGCCCAGATGTCTAACTAAGTCTTCTTATCACCTAGTGACATAGGAAGGCGACTAGGCTCAAGGCTTATGACTCGGATGTTGCAATTTATTTAATGGACATTCCATAGTTATTATCGTTGTTCCGATAATTCGCAGTTGTAAGACGGACCTGCATGGGCCACCAACAAAACCTGTCACGCCCCGCTTCCCAAAAATATGGAGGCGAAGTGTGAGAAGGTCCGCTCAGACTTGAAGTTGCAAAGCTACAAGTCCGATAAGCGTCAATCAAATTTAAAACTGCAGGTCCTTGCAACGCGAACGAAACAAAGATAATAATAATAATGAAATGAGACAAAAGAGATATCTCAGAATATCCATAAAATAAGTTTCAACATCACAGAAAAAGCCACCAGGCTGAAAAGAAAAGAGTCTAAAGGCCCACACATGGCCAACAAAAGTACAACATACAAAACCAAAGGTGCCACGCACCGACAACTAACAACAAAACCTAAACAAAAGGAAGCTCAGCAAGGGTCACCGGTGCTCATAAAACTCCTCCTGGGCAACCATGGACTCAGACTCAGCGTCAGCAAAACATCACGTACTCAGCAACGGTCTCTGGCTCAGAGTCTAACATGTGACACCCAAAAGAGCAAGGGGCACATGTCAGCAAGTCTACAAGAGACTTGTGCAAGGAAACTGAAAGTGGGTAAAAATAAAGCAACCGAGCAGTTCTAGCATGAATGCAATGACATGGCAGTTAAAGTATGAGTAAGGTAAAGTAAAGTAAAGTACGAGCATGGCATGGATGACAAGTTTTACAAGAAACACTCACTAGTACAAGACAAGTAAAGTAAGCACCTCGTGCACAGAGATTCCGCCTTTTGGCTAGAGTGGCTGATCGGGCCAACTCCTAAGCTCAAGTGACCCTTTATCCCTACCCCTCCACGTGTATCAAGCCAGGGCCTTACCCCCGAACACAGAATGGTCGCTTCTGGATCACGAGCCAGGAAGTGTTTTTAACAAGTATGGCGTAGGGGTGCTGTCACGACCCGCTTCCCTAAAATGGAGGCGAGACGTGAGAAGGTCCGCTCAGACGTGGAGCTGTGAAGCTGCACGCCTGATAAGCGTCAATTTAGTATAAGCATGTCCCTGTAATCGCAAAAGGAACAACAACAATAATAATAATAAAGAGACGGATATGAAATACCAATCCCAAAGTTTGTCCACAAAATATTCAACATCACAGAAAAGCCACCAGGCTAACAGGAGAGAGTCTAAGGCCCAGAACAAGGCCAAACAAAAGCAACACAAACATAACAGAGTATCAAACTAGGTGCCACGCACCGACAACTAAGCAGCCTAACAAAAGCTAAACGAAGACACTAAGACTGATCCCCAGTGTCAACGTAGTCCTCGATCAACGCGGTTTCTGACTCAGCGTCAGCGAACACCACGTCCTCAGCAAGTAACTCGGGCTCGGGCTCTAACATGTGTCACCCAAAAGAGAGAAGGGGCACATGTCAGCAAGTCGAAAGACTTGGGCAAGGAAACGGAAGAAAGGTAAACTAGCAACCTAGCAGTTAAAGTATGGTGCATGGCAAGTAAGGTAAGGTGGTAACAAGTAAAGTAAGGTAGAGTACAAGTGGCAAGTGGTTGTTGTGACATGTAATGTCAAGTAACAAGTACAAGTACAAGGGATCACTCAACAAGTGCCCTATTGCCCGCAGGCTGTGTTCAAGTATCAAGTACAAGGGATCACTCAACGAGTGCCCTATTGCCCGCAGGCTGTGTTGAGCTCCTCTTCTGGAACACGAGCCAGAAAGTGAAATTGGCATATGATTGTGCCAACGCAAAGGTGGGTGCCTAGCCGGAACAAATAGTACAAGTCTGTAGCAAAGCTACGCATTCACGATGAGTATTCAAGCATGCAATGACATGAGCAGTTAATATGCGTACCGTTAATTTAAAATTAAACATGGCAGTTAAAATGCAATAACAGTTAAGGATGCATGGATGACATGAACAGTTAATTCGCGTACCGTTAAGGGAAAGTAAACGTGACATACAAGCATGATGAGGGTGACGGACCAAGCTTCGTTGTCAAGCTAGGTCAATGGCGTCTAAACGGCTATCCTTTCACCGTCTAGTCTCTTTTACGCTAAAGCAAGGTAAATGGCCTAAGACATGGCCCAAATCAAGAGATGCAAGTTTCACTTGCCTGATACCGGGATTGACGAGCAATGAAGATCGTCACACAAGCTAACTACGGAATGGACCACTGTTATGGTAAAACAATCATTAGCGCAATGATTCTAAATAGGTTTCTTATGAGAACCCTAATCATCTAACAATCCATTTTATTAGGGCTTCACAATGTCAATGTGGGTTATGTTAAAACTAAAGGAATCGAATATTAGCGTGTAGGGAACGGGAGAATAACGCCAAGCAACCACGGCGACGGAAGAAACGCTCCGGGGAACCTAGGGTTCAGATCTGGAAATGATTGGAGAAGTTTGGAGAAATAGGGTTTTGTGGGATTTTGGGGATTTGATGGAGATTTGGGGAAGATGAGAGGTGGAATGAGTTGAGGGAGGGTTTGGATGATGGAGGATGAGCTTGGGATGAAGGATTAATGGTTTGAGGGAGATGGGGGCTCAATGGGGGAGAAATTAGGGTTTTAGGTCGTGAGGGAGGAGAAGAAAACGTTTGGAGGGGTATTTATAGAGTTTGGTGGCGGCTAGGGCAAAACTAGGGTTTCCTGCACTGCTTAGTCGGTAAAAGAACAACTATTGACCGACTAGTTTGAGATCTAGTCGGTCGGTTGAACAACGCAGACCGACTAAATGTAAACAGTAACTCCAGTCGAAAACCTGAACTAAGAGTTAGTTGGTCCAAGAACAACTACTGACCGACTAGTTTGAGATCTAGTCGGTCGATGAACGTTCTTAGACCGACTAAGAGTAAACAGTAACTAGTGTCAAAAATAGTTGATGAGTTAGTCAGTTAAAGAAGCATTGCCGACCGACTAGTTTGCAACCTAGTCGGTCAACCAACGTTCTTAGACCGACTAACGATAAACAGTAACACCAGAATAATTTAGAAAGCCAACTAGTCGGTTCAAGAAGGTTTGCCGACCGACTGGATCGTCATCTAGTCGGTCTGTGGCCCTTCTTACACCGGCTAATTAGCACCAAAAGTTCCGATACGGAGCGCGGAGCCCCGGGATCGATTCCTAAGACTCCTAGGCTTGATCTAATAGTAAGATACGACCGTTATGGAGCCCTTCATGAATGACTTACTCCGAAATCGACGATCCTAAGGAAGAAACGAGAAAACACGACGAAACGATCGAAAATGAAAGTTACGGAGACGAAAACCACACATGAGGAGAAAATCCACCAAAACATATATTATAATATAATAAATCCAGATACATGAAAACCAGTCGTTACAGGTGCACCTAGCCGGACAAGGAAGTACAAGTACAAGTATTGTAGCGTGTGCTACGAATGCGTCATTCAATGCATGGATGACATGACATGGCAAGTAGTAAGGCGTACAAGTAAATAAAGTAAACGTGACAGTTTAGTATGCATGATCAACAAGTTTAAAGGGTAGGATCTAGCTTCGTTGTCAAGCTAGATCAATTTAGGTGACGGATCTAGTTTCGTTGTCAAACTAGGCCAAGTAGGCGCCTAGCCAGCTATCATTTCACTGACTAGTCTCTTTTACGCTAAAAGCAAGGAAGTGGCCTAAAAACATGGCCCTACACAAGAGTTGGCAAGTTTCACTTGCCTGCCAGTCTGCTGTCAGAAAAACACCGTCCAGAGGAGTCCACGGTCACAAATAACCTACGTGCACAAGTCTCCCAGCCTATAGCCCCGTATTCATTATCTTTAATTAGTGAATTAACCAACACAATAAAAATTACAGTTTTTATCTTGTTAACATGCGGTGTGGGTTCCTACGGAGAGAGACTTACCTCAACACGACGCGAGAGCTAATCTGACGTCGGGTAGCGACGTCAGGGGTTGGAATAAGAGATCGCGCTCCTAGTCCAGATTCCAAACAAGATTCCACGCTCGCCAATCCCTGAACAGTGACGAGATCAGCGAACAAGGTTCCAAACAGTGGCAAGGGACGGCGAATAGGTGATACGACGTGTTTCCGGGTGACTCGACGATCGTGAATTTATCTGCGCCAACACAGTCGTGATATTAAGCTAGGAGTTGACCAATTAAATAATATACGACTAGCTAGTAAAGTTTGTTACATATATCATATTTATTTATACCAGATACACTGTATCAAGCAATCCATCAACAGTGGGTATTATGATATATACACAAAGTCACCAACCTATCACCTATATATTATATGGCCCACAACTTCAATGCTGGCACTTTCAACACCTAACCAAGCTTATAAGGGAACAAATATATATACCTAAATTTAAAGTAACCTTAATAAAAGCACTAACGTTCGCAAGCATTATCACATATATGTTCCATATAAAAAATAGGATCAACGTTTGCAAGCATTAACACATAGCATGCCCTGTTAACAACCGCATACAGAATGAACTCACGTTCATTCTTCTCGAGGCGGCGACAGCGGGTGGTCGGGGAGGAGGCGTTCAGGAACGTCGGAGAGAGGGGCTGTCGGCGTGGGGAGGCGGAGAGGGCGGAGCTGTGAGGGGGTCTACGAGGCGCCAGAGGTTGCGGCGGTTGCCGCGGGAGGCGGAGGAGATCGCAGGGGGTCTGCGAGGCGCCGGGGGTGTCGGGGCGACGGTGGGAGGCTGCCGACGGCGAGGAGAGGCCGTCGTGCGCGCCACTGCGAGCAGCAACGCCGTGGGCAGCTGCGAGGCACCTGGGCGTGCAAAACCGGCGGGGAGGTGCTGTGGGCTGGTTTCCGGTGACCACGGGGGCGAGGTGACGTCGGAGAGACGTCAGGGCGTGGTCGGGGATGAGGAAGTGGCTGTAGGCGATGAGTTAAGGCCGGAGAATGGGTGTAGTCTGGCTCGGGTTACTTGGTTGCGTTGTGAAATTGCAGCGGCGGCAGCGCTTGTTCAGTTTGCGAAGATGAGAGGGCGGCTCATTTGAGAGGCTGGGAAATAAATGACTTGCCCTAGGTTATATTATTAAATAGGGTTGGGTTAAGGCATCACGTGGGTACAGAGGCTAAACGTAAGCTTGGGCTGAAACGTGGGTAGGCTTTCTATTATCTCTAGGCTAGAACTATGGGCCTATGTTTAATATAAGGTTCACAGTATACAGGCTTGGGTGTGGGGAAATGAGGCCTAAGATTTAAAGTTTGTCTATATTTTTTTTAATAAACAATAGAGGCCTCTCACTCTCAACTGGTGTGCGTGTGCGGACAAGAGGAAAATCATGGGCCCGGTTCAAAATCGATTAGGATGTGATGATTTGTTATTAATAAAATAATTAGAGGGTTAAACATCTTAAAAACTTAGGTTTAAAATATAATGGGTTGGGCCAAAAAGTGAAAGTGGGTCAAACGAAGCCCAAAAATTGTAAGATAAATACTGGGGTGACCGGGACGACGAGAGAAAGAAGACAGAGGAGACGAATCACAATTTCGACGTCGAGAAACAAAATTAAAAATAAAAAGGTCTAGCGACAAAAGTGAAAATCGTGACGTCTCTTCAAATAAGATCAAATCGTGGGAGAACGACCCGTGAAATGACGTTCCCAATTAACACCACAATTTTAATACTCTTGGAGAGGGTCACAACGGCATATCACACTATAGGGTTTGGTTACGGTCAAAGCTTAAAATAAAGACGTGCGCGAACAAGGCTTCGTGCACGTAAAACGTATAAAGGATACGGGGTCCGACGGAGATGGTAATGCTAAGTTGGGCACACGTCGGGGTGGCTAGCTAAGGATGCAACCAAGGTGTTACGGCCCTATCAACTCAACGACACGACTCACTTACCAAGCACAAAACCAATCGGGTACGCGAAATTGCCATACGCACAGCCGTATTACGAATAGTGGGTACCGGCTGTTACAGCCACCTATCTCCTTCTTGGATGAAGATCTAGAAGGTGTAGAACTACCACACGATGATGTCGTCGTCGTCATGGCTACCATCATGGAGATTGCCGTAAAAAGGGTTCTTGTCGACACCGGAAGATCGTTCAAGATACCCTTCTTCACTATGTTGGAAAGGATGAGGCTGTCATCCGTGGAGTTGACGCCTTGTTCGGGGCCCCAGGTGGGATTCACCGGGCATTCCTCCCCAATAGCGGGTATCATCACCTTACCGAGAATGATAAAAGAGGAGCTCAAGATTGAAGCTTACTGATTTTCCCAGACTACTTGATCGAGTTGTTCAGACTCGGTCGAGCTGACCTTCAACACCAAAGAGGAGCTCCCAAGTAAAAGTGCACGTACTACTCGGACCGAGTAGGAAAGCTACTCGGTCAGATCAACTCCGACAGCTACAACTCAATTCACATTCATAATCGAAGAAGTAGAGCGCATAGGCGACTCGACGAGCACTGCAACTGCTCGGTCGAGCTAAAGCCCAAACAGAACGCTGATTTTGAAAGCATCTACAACTTACAGTAGCTCGATCGAGTAGACTAGCGACTCGACCGAGTACTGTAACTACTCGACCGAGCAACATATATCAGAAGCGAACGAGGATTAGAGGAAGCGGCTGACCACGTCATCACTCGACCGAGCGGCACCGCTACTCGACTGAGTAGGGCACCGTAGCCCAACTAATTGTGGGCCAAAGAAGCCCTTTTTCCATGTTTTGTGGGGTCCATCCCTATTGTATTTAAGCACTCTTTTTACCCTAGTTTTAGATAGGGCTATTTGGATTTTATTATTTAGAAGTTCTTAGTTTTTCTTAGGGATTTTTGAGCTGTCGCTATTGTTTTGAAGACAAAGTTGATATTTTTATTATTGCAATTTGCTTGGAATCTCTTAATCTTAATTCATTGCGATTGTTTGTTTCTCTTCAGCACTTTGATAACGATCTCTCTCCTCTTTATGCTTATTTCGATGGCTTACGTTGCAATCATGATTTCTATCGATGTTCTAAACACTTTTGTTGATATCGCTATGAATTATGAGTAGTCATTTCTAGGGCTAATGGATTAGCCCTAGAATCTTAGGATTTACATGCAAAGTTAGAATTTTACATTGTTTTGGTATAAAAGAGATGTGTTTTGGTTGATCCAGCCAAGTTTGTAGGAGATCTCATATAGGGTTTGTGATCCACGATAGTGGCACACATCTTGGACGGGTATCCTATGAACTTAATTTGGAACGTTAATGAATTCAATTAGAGTTCGTGATCAATGATAGTGGCACGCACTTTGATGGTTTCACTGACGTCATATATTACTAATTGTTGATCTGCGATAGTAGCATCAATAAATGCCATCAAATAACGGATCGAAGCTCTAACCCATGATGGTGGCGTGAGTAGAGATTGAGAATAATTATCGTTCGTAATGCACGTATTGCATGTAAGGCTATCCAAGATGGTGGGGCAAAGTATGGGATACGTTAGACGAGTGGCACAACGATAAATGGCCATGAGTTCTACATTTTAGATGCGACAATCTCACCCTAATAAAGCCAATTCAACGTAAAAATTGTAACCTAGCACTGACATCTGACGATCCTAGTGGTGACTCCTATTGCCCTAGTTCTTATTCTATTGTTAATTTAGATAGTAACCATTCGTGAAAATCTTTCTGAGTATGCCAACTATCATTGTTTTGAGACTTTGAATAGACCCAAGACTATATAAGCATCTGCCTCCCTGTGGATTCGACATTTTTCTATACTACAAATCATTGACACCGTGTACTTGTCGTAATTTTTCGGAGTTAAATCCAGAGTGCATCATATATACATATATTTATATATATTATATGGGTTTAATAAGATAAAATTCATAATAAATTGTATAGGCCTCAGAAAAATGAACGGGAAGAGCCAGAAAATCCATTTCGACAAAAACGGACGCATTGGAGATAGTTTCATCGTCAAAAGGCAAGTATATTTCCCACAGTAAATTTTTTGAAGATAAAACTCAATTAAGGTATTATCACTTAAAGATATATATCGTAAAATTTTCACATACACTAACGTATGAGAAAAATATATGTTGTAGTATTAAACGAGACGATCATGTTGACCCCTTGTTGGAAGAATTTTGACGTATGGTTTGTCCCGAATAAATCTTCGAATATATTGTGAAAATCATTTTCTTGGTTTAAAAAAATTAGTTTTTGACCTTTTTAAATTAAGAAAATATATGTTAATTGTAACGACCACTTTTCGTTGTACTTTGTTCGTGCACGTGCTTTTGGCCGTGCACGTGTTTATTTTAGACTTTATTTGTTTGTGAACACTTTGTTGTGATATGCCGTTGTGAACGTCTCTGAGAGTATTAAATAGTGGCACTAAATTGGAACGACATTTCTCAAGTCGTTTTTCCACAATTTAATCTTATTCGATGAGACGTTGCGATTCTCACTTTTGACGGGAGACGTTTCTATTTTTAGTTTCGTCGTTCGACGTCGAAATTGAGATCCGTCTTCTTAGTTAGCTCACTTTCGTCATCACGATCACCCCGATATTTATTTTATAATTTTTAGAATTTATTTGACCACTTTTATATTTTTAGCAAGGTTTAAAATATTTTTAATAATTAAGTTCTAAATTATTTTCAGCCAAATAAAATTTATTTGAGTTTCAAACGTTTTAAATAATTTTTGAACCAAATTCCAGCTCATTTGGGCCGCACCCTAGCCTTGGGTGAGTTGGAGATGGTGAGATTTGAATTTTAAATATTTTTAAACTCCTAATCCCATTAGGATTAGCCCTAGACCTAGTCAACCCATCTACACTATATAAACAACCTTTAGGAAGACCTATTTTCGCAAGAAATTAACCCTAGCCGCTTCCAAAACCCAAATTTGACGTTGCGACGAATCGTCACAACGTTGCGACGAACTCCTCCTGCACCGACCGACGAAACAAGCCCATTTTCCCTGCTCCGACCGAAGCAGGCGCCCGCACCAAGCTCTCGCCCGCACCCGCTGCTGCCGCCACCTCCGTTCGCCCGCTCCGACCGAGAGAAGCTCTCGGTCAGACCGAGAGCTTCGCCCGCATCCCGCTCCGCACAGCCACCCGCTCTGTCGCTCCGCTCCACACCGTGCCCGACCGAGCCCCCGCCCGCACCGACCGCTCTCCGCATCGTTGCAACGGTTGCAACGATTGCAACTCTCGCCCGCCCGCACCGACCGACTGCTCCCTCCGCACCGACCGAGAGACAGCCCCGCACCCACCTAGAGCCCGCACCCCGCAACGTTGCAGCGCCCGTTCCCCCGCATCCGCAGTGCCCGACCGAGAGATTCCCCCGCACAGAGGCTGTCTGACCGAGAGCCAAACATCGTAACCCCGCACCCGTCGCACCACTTGCCACCGTGGGCCCCCCAAGTTCTCCAGAGGTATTGTGGGTCCCCCATTGGTCCCTAGGACTACTGTGGGCCCCACCTAGGTGCTTTCTCTTCGATGAATTGCCGTGTACGATGTTGCGACACGTCGTAGGCCGTCGTCGCATGTGCTAGCTTTAGAATCTGGATTCGTTGCTCCGGTTGATGCTCTGAACTTTCCAGCGAGGAATCTATATTAGAATCAGGACTTGGAGCACGTTCTTTTATTCCAACCCCTGGCGTCGCTACCCGACGCCAGTGTAGCTTTCGCGTCGTGTTAAGGTAACGCTTTGCACCCCTAGGACCCCCGACCCAATGCATGCTAATCAAGACTAAAAATCAACGTTTTTAAAGTATTTTAAATGTTTTAGAATTCACTAATCAAGATTAATAAAACGGATGTAGGCCGGTGGACTTGTGCACGTAGATTATTGTGACTTTGGACTCGTTGGACGGTGTGCTCAGACGTTGTACTTGCAGGCAAGTGAAACTTGCCAACTCTTGTGTAGGGCCATGTTTTAGGCCACTTCCTTGTTTTTAGCGTAAAAGAGACTAGACAGTGAAATGGTAGCTGTCTAGACGTAATTTCAGGGTCTAGCTTGACAACGAAGCTAGATCCGTCACCCTGCCTTGTCATGCATGCATTGATATCTGTCACGTTTAAATTCCTTAACTGTACGCCCTTTTAACTGCCATGCATTGCATTTTACATGTCATCCAGTTGATTGTTGCATTCGTAGCACACGCTACAATACTTGTACTTGTACTTCCTGGTCTGGCTAGGTGCACCCCTATGCCATCATGTTAAAAACACTTCCTGGCTCGTGATCCAGAAGCGGGCCTCATGTGTTGGTCAAAAGCCAATGCCCGATACACGTGGAGGGGTAGGGATAAGCGATCACTTGAGCTTAGGAGTTGGCCCGCGCAGCCACTCTAGCCAAAAGGCGTAATCTCTGTGCACGAGGTGCTTACTTGTCTTGTACTTGTCTTGTGAATGAGTCATGTAATACTTGTCATCCATGCCATGTTTAAATGCCATGCTCGTACTTTACTTTACTTTACTTTACCTGTTGCACTCATACTTTAACTGCCATGTCATCGCATCATGCTAGAACTGCTAGGTTGCTTTACTTTTACCTACTTTCAGTTTCCTTGCACAAGTCTCTTGTAGACTTGCTGACATGTGCCCCTTGCTCTTTTGGGTGTCACATGTTAGACCCTGAGCCAGAGACAGTTGTTGAGGACGAGGTGTTTGCTGACGCTGAGCCTGAGCATACGTTCGTCGAGGAGTTCGAGGACACCGGAGACCAGTCTTAGTGACTGTTGAGTTGCTTTTGCTTTAGGTTGCTGTTAGTTGTCGGTGCTTGCACCATTACTTTGTTTTCATACTTTGTACTTTTGTTGGCCATGCTGGGGCCTCTTTTAGACTCCTTTATTTGAGCCTGGTGGCTTTTCTGCGAGGTTGAAATTTATTATTATGGATATTCTGAGATATCTCTTTGTCTCTTTTCGTTATTATTATCTTTGTTTCATTTCACGTTGCAAGGACCTGCAGTTTTAAAGTGATTGACGCTTGTCGGACTTGCAGCTTTGTAGCTTCAATTCTGAGCGGACCTTCTCACGCTTCACCTCCACGTTTTTGGGAAGCGGGGCATGACAGGTTTTGTTGGTGGCCCATGCAGGTCCCTTTTTGCGATTGTGAACTAACGGAACAACGATAATAACGGAATGTCCATTAAATAAATTGCAACATCCAAGTCATTAAGCTTTGAGTCTAATTTGTTTGTTCGTTTTCTATGTCATTAGATGGCTGGACGACGACAGACCCGATCTGGCAGTGGACCCAATCGTGCTGAGGTACCGGATAGAGAGTCCACCAATGTTGAGATCATGAGGATGATGCATCAGATGATGCAGGTGTAGCAGGGCATGCTCCAGAATACTCAGAGTGCTCCTCGCCACGAGCCAGGAGCGAAGCAGTTTCAGGAGCTGGGCCCGACGTACTTTGATGGATCTAAGGGACCGTTGGCTACAGAGGAGTGGATCAGGAATACCGAGGATAATCTGAAGATGTCGAAGGTCAACCCGGCTGGATGGGTTGATCTGATGAAGAAGCAGCTTAAGGATAATGCCCGCAACTGGTGGGATGCAGAGGAGGAGCTGTTGACGATGCCGATACCTTGGGCTACTTTCAAGTCTAGGTTCGATGAGGAGTACTTTCCGAAGGCTGCTAGGAGGGAGATGTTGCAGCGATTCATTGAGCTGAAGCAGGGAAATCTGACGGTGGACCAGTACCACCAGGAGTTTACTAGGTTGAGTCGCTTCGCACCGAAGATGGTAGAGGATGCTGAGGAGAAGGCTCAGAGGTTTCTGCAGGGTCTTTCCCTGGACTTACAGAGCCTGATGTCTACGACGGACATGGAGTCATATCAGAAGTTGCTGGTAGCTGCTCGGAGACATGAGCTGATTGCGAGGCAGAAGAGAGGACAGATTTCTGGAGCTGGGAAGAGGCCTATGGAGCAGGTCAGAGGAGTGGTTAGGCCTGGGTCCAGGCCTAATCAGACAGTACAGTTCAAGAAGCCAGGGGTGCCACCTCAGAAGACTTTCTATTTCTGTGGCAAGGCCGGGCATGTTAAGGAGCAGTGTAGGAAGATGTTGGGACAGTGCCTGATTTGTGGAGATCCTACTCATGCTATGAAGGAGTGCCCGAAGTCTAAGCTGCCTTGGAAGGAACCAGTTGCCGCACAGCCGTTGCAGCAGAGAGCACCTGTACCTGCAGGTCGTGGAGTACCCCTCGCCCCGCAGAGGCAGGCTTTTCAGCAGGCCATGCAGCCGAGGAGGCAGGCTTACCTGATGACGACAGTGGAGAGCGAGGCTGTGGATGAGGTTATCGCAGGTAACTCTCGATCTAGTTGTTTCCTTCCTTAATTAGTTTTGATAGTTAGCTTATGTTTGGTTGCTTGCATATGATTGTTTGCTAGAATATGGTTTGATTGTTAGACTGTTTGTTAGGTGTGATTTTGGTTTGCACATTTCCTGCACGAGTCCTCTTTGACTCAGGTGCATCGATGTGCATTATTTTTCGGAGCTTCGTGGAGAAGCATTCCTTGACGACCTCCCCTCTTCCCAAGAGTTGGAACATCGTTACAGGAAATGGCGTGATCTCGGTGCATCGTGTGTGCAATTCTTGCCCTTTGGTGGTATGTGGACATGAGCTTTACGTTGACTTTATTGTCCACGACATCATCAACTACGATGCAGTACTTGGAATGGATTGGCTTGCGAGTTTCTATGCTACGATCGATTGTCGAAGGAAGAAGGTGGTGTTCAAGATCCCTGGACATCCGGTGTTTGAGTTTAGTCGAGGCAGCCGTTCGCTTGGTCCGATCAGGTTTCGGGCCAAGCCGGTGGAGATTGTTGCTATGCAGATGGAGCAGAGTAGACCAGCTGTGGTATGTGAATTCGACGACGTCTTCCCCGAGGAGATGTCTAGACTGCCACCCGATCGAGCTCTCGAGTTTTCGATCGATCTTGTTCCGGGAGCGCAGCCTATTTCGAAGGCGCCGTATCGGATGGCTCCAGTAGAGT
Source organism: Scilla litardierei (assembly GCA_030789695.1). Classification (NCBI taxonomy): domain Eukaryota; kingdom Viridiplantae; phylum Streptophyta; class Magnoliopsida; order Asparagales; family Asparagaceae; genus Scilla; species Scilla litardierei. The sequence goes on along the minus strand of CM061142.1, from coordinate 318,217,396 downwards.
TGGAGGAGTTACGTAGGCAGCTGGATGAGCTTCTACAGAAAGGTTACATTAATCCTAGTGTGTCTCCGTGGGGAGCACCGGTGTTGCTGGTAAAGAAGAAGGATGGTTCGCGTCGCATGTGTGTGGATTACCGGGAACTGAATGCTGTGACTATCAAGAATAAATATCCCTTGCCTCGAATAGATGACATCTTTGATCAACTCGGAGGATCGAGGGTGTTCTCTAAGTTGGATTTGAGGAGTGGTTACCATCAACTTAAAGTGAAGAAGGAGGACATCCCGAAGACAGCTTTCAGGACGAAGTATGGTCACTACGAGTTCGTGGTTATGCCTTTTGGTGTAACCAATGCGCCCGCAGTCTTTATGAACCTGATGAATCTGGTCTTCTACGACTTTCTATATAAGTTTGTCGTTATCTTTATTGACGACATCCTGATCTATTCAAAGTCGGAAGAAGAGCATGCATCGCACTTGAGGACAGTGTTGGAGATCTTGAGGAAGCATCGTTTGTATGCTAAGTATTCCAAGTGCGAGTTTTGGCTGGATAGAGTTGCTTTTCTCGGGCATGTGGTGTCTGGTGATGGAATTTCTGTGGATCCCGAGAAGATTATGGCTATCAGAGAGTGGCCGGTTCCGCAGTCGGCGTCTGAGATCCGGAGCTTCCTTGGACTTGCAGGATATTATCGACGTTTCATTAAGGACTTTTTCTGGATTACTGAGCCGATGACCCGACTGATGCGGAAGGATGTACCATATGTTTGGTCCGACGATTGTGAGAAGGCTTTTGGTATTCTGAAGGAGAGATTGACGACTGCCCCCGTACTTGATGTGCCTGATCGGAGTGGAGGATTCGAGATCTTTTGCGATGCTTCTGGCAAAGACCTTGGATGTGTGTTGCATCAGCATGGGCATGTGGTTGCGTATGCTTCTCGTCAGCTTAAGGCTCATGAGAAGAATTACCCGACACATGATTTGGAGTTGGCTGCTGTCGTGTTTGCGCTGAAGATTTGGAGGCACTTCCTGCTGAGTGAGAAAGTGAAGATCTTCACTGATCACAAAAGCTTGAAGTATATCTTTACGCAGAAGGAGCTCAACATGCGACAGCGTCGATGGTTGGAGCTCATGGCAGATTACGAGATTGATTTGCAATATCACCCTGGCAAGGTGAATGTGGTTCCGGATGCGCTGAGCACACTTCCAGCGGTGATGATGTTGACTTCGCAGTGGAGATTGCAGCAGGATTTTTGCGAGACTGGTATCGAGATTATTCTTCCTGGAGAGACTTCTTCGATGATGAGTATGCAGATACAGTCGACGATCGTGGATAGGATCAAAGCTGGACAGGCTGGAGATGCTAAGCTTGTGAAGATTCGGGAGCAGGTGGAAGCCGGTCTGCGGACTGACTTTTTGATTCACGAGGATGGTTCGTTGAGATTTGGAGCCAGGTTGTGTGTGCCAGCTGGAGATATCAGAGAGGAATTATTGGTGGAGGCACACAGTTCGCCGTATTCTGTGCATCATGGTGGCACCAAGATGTACAAGGATCTTCGTCTGAACTTTTGGTGGCACGGTATGAAGAGGAGTGTGGCTCGGAGTGTAGCCAAGTGTTTGGTTTGCCAACAAGTAAAGGCGGAGCATCAGCGTACGGCAGGGTTGCTATAACCGCTCCCGATTCTGGAGTGGAAGTGGCAACACATCACTATGGATTTCGTGACTGGACTACCTCGGAGTCCGAAGCAGAATGACGCGATTTGGGTGATCGTAGACCGATTGACCAAATCCGCGCACTTCATTCCCTTCCGAGTAGGACAGTCTACAGAGACGCTAGCGAGGAGATATATGGAGGTAAATACTTTTACACTCCGTTTTATTTCCTTTTCCTAGTTTAGATAGTGATGTAACGTGAATCGTGCAGGAGATCATACAACTTCACGGAGTCCCCGTGAGTATCGTTTCGGACAGAGACACGAGATTCACATCTCAGTTTAGGCAGAGTCTGCAGAAGAGCTTGGGTACGAGTCTGAGTTTCAGCACGTCGTACCACCCGCAGACGGATGGCCAGTCCGAGAGGACGATTCAGATTTTGGAGGATATGTTGAGAGCGTGCATGCTGGACTTTAAGGGATCTTGGGAGGATCATCTCCATCATGTTGAGTTTGCCTACAATAACAGCTACCAGGCGAGTATTGGAATGGCGCCTTTCGCCGCGCTATATGGAAAGAAATGTCGATCGCCACTAAGCTGGGATGACATTGGAGATCGGGAGCTGTTAGGACCTGAGATGATCGTGGAGGTCGTGGATGTTGTGAGGAACATCCGGGAGAAGCTGAGGATTGCGCAGGACCTCTTCAAGCATTGGGCCGATGCCAAACGGAGACCTTTGGAGTTTCAGCCTGGCGATCATGTCTTTCTGAAGATTTCCCCGAACCGCGGAGTTATCCGATTTGGGAAGAGAGGCAAGCTGAGTCCAAGGTACATTGGGCCGTTTGATGTCATGGAGAGAGTTGGAGCTGTGGCTTATCGCTTGGCGCTGCCACCGTCGCTGGTGGGAGTCCACGACGTATTTCACGTATCTCAGTTACGTCGATACGTTAGTGACCCATCCCACGCTGTGGATTTCTCGGAGATTACTGTACGTCCGGATCTGTCTTATGATCAGCAGCCCGTTGAGATTCTGGATCGTCGACAGAAGCAGCTGAGGAATAAGACCGTCGACTTGGTTCGAGTTCAGTGGCGTCACGGTTCCCCTGGTAAGTCCACCTGGGAGCGTGAAGATGAGATGAGAGAGCGCTTCCCACATCTTTTCTCGAGCAGTGCTTGATGTTGATTCTGAGGACGGAATCATTTCTAAGGTGGGGAGGATGTAACGACCACTTTTCTTTGTACTTTGTTCGTGCACTTGCTTTTGGCCGTGCACGTGTTTATTTTAGACTTTATTTGTTTGTGAACACTTTGTTGTGATATGCCGTTGTGAACGTCTCTGAGAGTATTAAATAGTGGCACTAATTTGGAACGATATTTCTCGAGTCGTTTTTCCACAATTTAATCTTATTCGATGAGACGTTGCGATTCTCACTTTTGACGGGAGACGTTTCTATTTTTAGTTTCGTTGTCCGACGTCGAAATTGAGATCCGTCTTCTTAGTTAGCTCACTTTCATCATCACGATCACCCCGATATTTATTTTATAATTTTTAGAGTTTATTTGACCACTTTTATATTTTTAGCAATGTTTAAAATATTTTTAATAATTAAGTTCTAAATTATTTTCGGCCAAATAAAATTTATTTGAGTTTCAAACGTTTTAAATAATTTTTGAGCCGAATTCCAGCTCATTTGGGCCGCACCCTAGCCTTGGGTGAGTTGGAGATGGTGAGATTTGAATTTTAAATATTTTTAAACTCCTAATCACATTAGGATTAGCCCTAGACCTAGTCAACCCATCTACACTATATAAACAACCTTTAGGAAGACCTATTTTCGCAAGAAATTAACCCTAGCCGCTTCCAAAACCCAAATTTGACGTTGCGACAAATCGTCGCAATGTTGCGACGAACTCCTCCCGCACCGACCGACGAAACAAGCCCATTTTCCCCGCTCTGACCGAAGCAGCCGCCCGCACCAAGCTCTCGCCCGCACCCGCTACTGTCACCCCCTCCGTTCGCCCGCTCCGACCGAGAGAAGCTCTCGGTCAAACCGAGAGCTTCGCCCGCAACCCGCTCCGCACAGCCGCCCGCTCTGTCGCTCCGCTCCGCACCGTGCCCGACCGAAGCCCCCGCCCGCACCGACCGCTCTCCGCATCGTTGCAACGGTTGCAACGATTACAACTCTCGCCCGCCCGCACCGACCGACCGCTCCCTCCGCACCGACCGAGAGACAGCCCTGCACCCGCCTAGAGCCCGCACCCCGCAACGTTGCAGCGCCCGTTCCCCCGCATCCGTAGTGCCCGACCGAGAGATTCCCCCGCACCGAGGCTGTCTGACCGAGAGCCAAACATCGCAACCCTGCACCCGTCGCACCACTTGCCACAGTGGGCCCCCCAAGTTCTCCAGAGGTATTGTGGGTCCCCCATTGGTCCCTAGGACTACTGTGGGCCCCACCTAGGTGCTTTCTCTTCGAGGAATTGCCGTGTACGACGTTGCGACACGTCGTAGGCCGTCGTCGCACGTGCTAGCTTTAGAATCTGGATTCGTTGCTCCGGTTGATGCTCTGAACTTTCCAGCGAGGAATCTATATTGGAATCAGGACTTGAAGCGCGTTCTTTTATTCCAACCCCTGGCGTCGCTACCCGACGCCAGTGTAGCTTTCGTGTCGTGTTAAGGTAACGCTTTGCACCCCTAGGACCCCCAACCCAATGCATGCTAATCAAGACTAAAAATCGACGTTTTAAAAGTATTTTAAATGTTTTAGAATTCACTAATCAAGATTAATAAAACGGATGTAGGCCGGTGGACTTGTGCACGTAGATTATTGTGACTTTGGACTCGTTGGACGGTGTGCTCAGACGTTGTACTTGCAGGCAAGTGAAACTTGCCAACTCTTGTGTAGGGCCATGTTTTAGGCCACTTCCTTGTTTTTAGCGTAAAAGAGACTAGACAATGAAATGATAGCTGTCTAGACGCAATTTCAGGGTCTAGCTTGACAACGAAGCTAGATCCGTCACCCTGCCTTGTCATGCATGCATTGATATCTGTCACGTTTAAATTCCTTAACTGTACACCCTTTTAACTGCCATGCATTGCATTTTACATGTCATCCAGTTGATTGTTGCATTCGTAGCACACGCTACCTTGTACTTGTACTTCCTGGTCCGGCTAGGTGCACCCCTATGCCATCATGTTAAAAACACTTCCTGGCTCGTGATCCAGAAGCGGGCCTCATGTGTTGGTCAAAAGCCAATGCCCGATACACGTGGAGGGGTAGGGATAAGTGATCACTTGAGCTTACGAGTTGGCCCGCGCAGCCACTCTAGCCAAAAGGCGTAATCTCTGTGCACGAGGTGCTTACTTGTCTTGTACTTGTCTTGTGAATGAGTCATGTAATACTTGTCATCCATGCCATGTTTAAATGCCATGCTCGTACTTTACTTTACTTTACTTTACCTGTTGCACTCATACTTTAACTGCCATGTCATCGCATCATGCTAGAACTGCTAGGTTGCTTTACTTTTACCTACTTTCAGTTTCCTTGCACAAGTCTCTTGTAGACTTGTTGACATGTGCCCCTTGCTCTTTTGGGTTTCACATGTTAGACCCTGAGCCAGAGACAGTTGTTGAGGACGAGGTGTTTGCTGACGCTGAGCCTGAGCCTACGTTCGTCGAGGAGTTCGAGGACACCGGAGACCAGTCTTAGTGACTGTTGAGTTGCTTTTGCTTTAGGTTGATGTTAGTTGTCGGTGCTTGCACCATTACTTTGTTTTCGTACTTTGTACTTTTGTTGGCCATGCTGTGGCCTCTTTTAGACTCCTTTATTTGAGCCTGGTGGCTTTTCTGCGAGGTTGAAATTTATTATTATGGATATTCTGATATATCTCTTTGTCTCTTTTCGTTATTATTATCTTTGTTTCGTTTCGCGTTGCAAGGACCTGCAGTTTTAAAGTGATTGACGCTTATCGGACTTGCAGCTTTGTAGCTTCAAGTCTGAGCAGACCTTCTCACGCTTCGCCTCCACGTTTTTGGGAAGCGGGGTGTGACATTAATTATTGAAAAATACATACTAGATTTAGAAAAATATTTTTAGCTTAATTAGACTCATTTACTCAGTTGAAATCATTTCTGTGATCATTTCTTTATACTATTGCATGTTTCTACATTTCGTTTAATTATTAAATTGAGTCGTAAAGTTGTGAAATTTTGTGAGACTATCATATGCACTATTGAGACACCATGGATCAAATGTACGCATCTAATAAGATGCAAATGAATAGAACACATTGAACGACTAATGTACCCATACTTTGACCCGACATTTGACTTGACCCGTGGGATGGGGTAGTCCACTGTATAGTAGAGGTTGCTAATTGACTAGATCCACCATTTTGGTATATCTTGACCGTCGTCCTGATGGAGTCGGTAAGTAGAGAACTACGGATAGCTCACAATGTTCTTGTGCATCTTAGTTATATCCTTCCTCGGACATTAGGCTTTACACTAAAACAAATGTTAGTATCCACTTTATAGTTTTATACAGTCTTTTCCTTACAGGTTGGAAATTGATATAAATCGTTTAACTGCTATAGGTTGTAAATCACTCTTTTTTATTTCATATTGCTAATAATATCAAATGTTCTACCTACTAGCTAATATCGTTTCAGACCTTATATATCTTACCATGCTTGTCTTTACGTCACTTTCATATGATGTAGTTTTTTGAATTAAACTCGTTAAATACTCATACGATACTTATACCATGCTCTTAATTACTATGCAATGCTAATATAACATTTCCTAGCACGCTTTAACATGTCATGCTCATACTCAAGATATGATTTAACTTATGCATCTCTTATACTTATGTTTTTATCTTTTTATTTACTATGGGTATATACTTGCCGAGTAACCCTCGCTGACGAACATTTCATTTTGTTGTCTTAAAATGTCTGTCAGGACTTGAAAGTGAGTCTACAGAGGATCTTACTAGAGAGGTCAAGCCAGCTCTCGAGGATCACATAGAGTTCCAGCCCATAGAAGACTAGGGCATTTTCATTTACCTTCGCTTCAGCACTTCTATTTGAATAATGTAAATTGTTGTATTTTGTTATACTGGCCATGCTAAGCCCAAGATATATCTTAATTATTGTACGCTGGAAATGTAATAATGTTGTTTGAGCTGTTTCTTAAATCCACATGCAAGTACTTGCAGTTTCTACACAGACGCTTAGTGTGTTTAAGCCAAGGAGAGAAAAAGAAAAGAAAAAAGTACTCCTCCTTGTTTTAAGCACATCGCGGACCTGCTCGCGTCTGCACTCCCTAGTAGAATGGGAAGCGGAGCATGACATCACAATTTAGATATGAGGATGCTGGGCATTTGGCTTCTACAGCACAGTTAGTCGTTCGGTCGTCAGTTTGAGTCTGAGGGTCGAACGCTTAGCATTGGGTCGTTGGGTCGTAACGCGGTTAAAGTCCGTGTTCGGTCGAACGGTCGTATGGAGGCTCGAAGGATGGATGATGGTACATTGTAACGACATGTTTTCATAGTGCATGTTAATCCGTAACAACGATTTCAAATGAGTTCGAATTAATTAAACAATTTTCAAATCTAAAAATGGACTTCGTATTCGTGATCCTCGCAGCGATACAAACCCGTGCATTATTTTTGTAATTTTTCGGAGACGTTAGTTCTACGGAAAAAATGGTAATTTTATACCCCTAATTACTAATTACCATTTCCATTAACGCTAACCCCACCTACTTAATCGTAACCCAATTACCTTTAACCCTAATAAAGTGCCTCCAAAATTTGGTCAGATCAGAATCTTTCGGATCCAACCAACTGGAGTAATGATTTAAATTAAAAATTAATAGATTGTTTTAAATACAAGAGATAATATCTGAACCTACATAATGGAACCCATCCCCCTAGTTCACAAACATAGCAAATCGTACTCCCTCCATCTCATTCTTCCTCCATCAACCCAATACCCACAATCAACATCATTATCATCTTCATCATCAACTTCTACCCGCTTCCTTCGACACACCCATCAACCCATGGCGACACAAAGCCTCTCGTCCCCCCTTGCTCTCCCTTCCGACGTCGCCCTCCTCCGACGAACACCCGCCACCTGGTGACCTCCCTCCACCGCAATGACCACCACCAAGCTCCATTGAAACCCCACAACCCATGGTTCCCTCAACTCATAGCCAAGACAAGCCCCCTTTCTTCCAAGTAGCCCCTCCTTGACGATCACCTTCGGTAAGCTCGTCCGCTCGCCCCTCAACTCCGACGAGGAGCTCCGCCAAGCTCCCTCCTCCATTCGTCGAATGAAAGTCGCATCATCACCAAGCTCCACTCAAAGAAGAAAATCATCGAGCTCCACCCTCGCCAAACGAACCGTTGCCGACGAGCACCCCATGCGCGTGTTGTCCCGGTCACCTCCGGCCATCGTCAATGTCTTCGCCATGCTGCTCGTGCCGACGACCGCCTACCCTCTTCCATGGACCCCCTACCGACTGCGCCTCCATGCCGGCCTCTGCTGCCCCCTCCTCGTTGCAACGTGCGTGCAAAAACAAAGAAAAGAACAACAGCCTGCGTAAGAAGAGAGGGACAGTAAGAGAGATTTGAATAAAATAATAATATATATTATTAATATAAGACTATATAAGTATGCATGAATGAATAGAGTTATATTGATATACATTTAAGAATAATGAACGGAGACCACCAGAAGATCTGCGCCTTCGTCACGAACACGTAGGCACTGGTTTCATTGGAATCAGGCAAGTATATCTCCCGTAATAAAATTTTAAAGCTGTCCGGTTCATCCTAAAAAATTATTTCTTACGGATTTTACGTAAACTTCGGTGTGATACAATTGTCTACAATATACTAGTTAAGGCGAACATTTTAACATATCACATGAAAATTTCTGACGAGCATATATTTTTAATAAATTGTTGAACATTATGATAGTTATTTTATAATTTATAAAATTATTTTTTAATTCATTTTAATTTCTAAATATCGTTTTAAAGCTTTTAAAAATACCTATGAGCTTCAGAAAAATATTTTCTTCCTAGCTAAAATTATTTTCCTCACATCTAGCCTATCTAAAAAGTATTAGCGAGTGTTTTAGCCCGTTTTAAGCTACTATAAAAATACGAACACGTTAAGAAAAATAGATAGAAATTAGCGTAACTTTAAACCAATGATTTCTTGTGTTTGCAGGTACAATTTCTTGTGCACGAGCACCTCTAGTAGCACTAGCTCCAACCTCTTCTTACTACGACGATCTCGATAACAATAATGCACTCTAATTCTAACTCTAGAAATTTAGATAGTATACTCATGTGAACTTAAGACATCATATATAGCCTCAGAATGGCTATTGACTTGAACCAATGATTAGAGACCTAATTAACTAGAGAACCAATCAATTGCAGAACGACTTTGACTTGAGAATACGACATTGCCAACTTTCAACTTTGATAGTTGTAGCACGCAACTATCCACTTGGATAAACTGTGACTAATGGAAATACCACATGATCGAAGCATGAAATCCTCTTCGTTGGACTTGTCTTTATCCTAAATCTCTAACTTCCTAATTTTCAATAAGAAAGTAAATCAGTGGTCCTGTTTTAACTATCATGGTAAATGATTAGGAAACTCTTCTAGTTGTTAACATAATCGATGTAGTGGAACATGATAATCAGCGTTCTTATTATTGATTTACCAAGTCGGCTGGTTTTGCTTGGATCCACGTTCTGGATCACCCTGCTTGCGGGGATAAGTGACCTGCTTGGCCAACTTTGACTAAGCTCATTTGTATGGATCAATGCTAGAACTCCAATTCTTAGTGGATCGCAAACATTGATTTTAAATACCTTTAAAAGAGTTATTTCAATCTTTTCATCACTAAGATAATTAATGTCTTGTTTTCCTCGTTTACCATGTTCTGATGTTTCTCACTTGAAACCTATGCATGGAATTTGGATACATTTATTGCATGATTGTTCACATTTAAATAGTCGCATCATTTACTACATGGCATCTAAGACTTAGTGAATGTTAATGAATTATCGTATGGAAAATCTTGTGGAAAATCTTGTGGAAAATCTTGTGAAATATCATGTGGAACATCTCATAATAAACAGATACTTGATACATCACAGACACTTGGGGTTTTGGGGTAATTTTTAATAGCATGAGTGCGGAAGCGACCAGTTCAGGTTGTGTTATCACCGACCGGGTTCTAGCAACCCCTTCGAAGTTCGTCGATGACAAATTCACAGACTTGATAACAGATTCTTGAACAGTATTACATGCTTGGATGATCACAGATTCTTGAACAGTATTGCATGCTTGACATAGTCATGGTTTAACCCGGGTATGTGCACCCGTGGTATGAGATGAACTCTTGGTTGCTCAATGTACTCCACACTATAAATCATGATCTAGGCTAGGCACAATTATACTTCCTTTAACATGTTCATTTCAATTATGTTTCATTATTGATATCACCATGGTTGCTCTTGTTCGTTACTTATTGTACTTGCACAGTCACCTTTTACGTTACTTATTGCACTTGCACAGTCACCTTTTAGGTTACTTATTGCACTTGCACAGTCACCTTTTACGTTACTTATTGCACTTGCAGGCATGTATGCTCTTACCTTATTTGTTGCACTTGCATGCATGTCTGCTCTTACATTACTTGTTGCACTTGCATGATCATTTTTAATTATTTACCATAGCTTGTTCCGTACTTTTGTACTATTTTATTTCTATTACTAGAATTGTTGTGACTTACCTACGGTTCCATCTTCGTAGCACCGTCAGACAATGTACATGTAGAAGAAGAGGTTCCTGAGCATGAAGAGCCAGAGTTCGACACAAGGACTGCAGTTTTAAAGTTCATGTCGTGGCACATTTCCATTTGTATTTCTTTTCTTTCATGCATCCGTGTTGGAGCGTATTATACATTATGGATTGTAATCTATGGACACCGTTTGTATATTTTTGTACATTTTTGCATCGTAAGCTATTTTGTTTTCACTAGTTAACTGCAGACTTGCGAATGTAATCAAATAAGTAATTGCCCCTGAAGACAGGTCTTTACATACACGTGGCTCGACACTTCGGTCGTTCAGTACTGAAGGAAGATCGCTCGATTGAAGGGAGCCCATTAGGATGCGGCCCACTAGGAAGCGGCAGAGGGCCCACTAGCGCACAGCGCATTGATTGCGTAGAGCGACGATTAGATTGGATATCGTAATTGTCAAATTCGTATCCTTTGGAATTCCTAGCCAATGTTGACACCTATTGTAACATATGATTATAAATATTGGGTTTTAGGTTAGGGTTTCGTGTGGAACATTATTGGACCTTTGAGAGAGCCGCCATTGTGAGAGCCAACTTCAAGAGAGATTGTATTGTGAGCTTTTGGAGAGATCATTGTATGCTTCTTCTTCGTTGGACGAAGATTTGTTCTCTCCTTTCATAATAAAGTTCATCGATGTTCCTCCTTGGCCGGTCCACGGCCTAAAGGTAATTTTATCTGTGCGTTGTTAGTTTGATCTTTGTTCTCGGTCTTTGACGATCCTTAGTATTCCGCTGCGTGTGTGCCTTGTCCTGCTACGCCTATTTGGTGGGAGCAGATGGTTTCGGGCGCACAAACACAAGATGTTTCAAAACCCACCATTTTCCATCAGAAATGCAAGCCGCCCACCTTAAAATTCTTGATGTAAAATTGTAGATATTACCTTTCGACGCGAGAAAATGCTGAGTAGATTATTGTTGTTTGGTTTCCAAGGGGACGTCTCATCCCACCTCTCTCTATCCAACCTCTCACAAAACCTTCTGTTTCGATGACCCGTTTAATACGGCGTATCATCATCCACATGAAAGGAGATCTTTGTGGTGAAGTTCAGAGCATGATGATGATCACTCGTCGGTCGTGTTAACAAAATAGGATAAAATCCAACAGGAAGATTATCTGTATTTTTAGTATCACGTGCCTAATCAATTCTTTTCTTAATATCTACCTCGGTTTTCTGTGTGATATCATATCCGACACCTGTATGTATAATATTCATGCAACGTACGTAAACATAAGCATGTAACCTCTCACAGTCATAACATAATCCCACCACGGACGGAGACGTGAAATGGTTGCATGGAAACGAACCCGTGATCACATGCACCTAACTAAATAAAATAACTAGGTTTAATTGCGCACTAATCAAGCAACCAGTTTCTTAAATCTGTCCCCTTGGTTGGTTATTAGCTTGATTGTTTGACTACGACGCAAGCTAGTATTATTAAGATAATAAGCACAACTGTATCTGCACCGACAAAACAACCCGTAGGGTTTGCGTCCCAAAGTCAATAATGATATCCAGCAGTGGATCCAATGACCCAAACTCCTCGAAAATCGTTATTCCTCTCTCTCTACTTCAATGCTCTTTGACTCATTGGACTCGGTGGCTGCTATCTGTCCAGTTCTAATTGAACAGGATAACTCAATAATCTGTTGTGCATATATTTCATTAAAAATGTTGTTTAACAAGTGAACCACTTTGTTTCACGATCTCCTTAAAGAAAGAAAATTCATCTGTATCTCTGTACCGAACAAAGACAAGTCGTGCCCAGGGCCATCATAGGACCATGGGAACGATGGCCAGGTTCAGAGCCATCAGGCATCAACTCCGGCTGCTTTATTAATTCCCCATTGTAGTGGGGGTCAGAAGCCAGGGCACCATCCAAAGCAGCGACCATGAATGAATGATTTCTTTGAAATGAAATGACGATCAAATAGTCGTCATCATTATGTAGACACACTGTATCAGGGCTTCAATTATGAAATTCACGGTACGTAGAAGACGCAATCCAAAAAATATAGGCAGTGCTCCGGAATTCATTAAATCAATGTAACTTCTTTGCGCATACTCCGCGCAAAAACCGCTATACTAGTTATTTATAAGTTTTTCATTGAAAATTACTTCACGCACACAATCATTCAATAACGTCGAAAATGTCCCGGTTATGCATGTGAATAAAACGGCCGACCGCCAAGAGACGGCGATGCCGACCCCTCTGCCGACCTCCCCAGACCTGTCCCCCTAAGCTGCCACCCCCTCCCCCTCCTATACCTCATCCTCCAACCTCAATGCTAGACGCAATTTCAGTATTCAGTGGTGCTTCAATCATATATATGGTCGATAATTCCTCTGGGGCTCCTCAATGCTTGACGCTTGATGCACATCAAAAACTTAGCTACGAGGTTTCTCCAAGTAAATTTTGTCGATCCTACTTGTAGATGTATTGGCAGTAAACTGGAGATGTCTCCCATGTCAAAACGAAAATTTCTTCGATACCAACCCTCGTGGGGACAAACAACAGGAGCCAGATGATTAGCTCTAAACATTTCGAATAGACTAGGATGTTGCAGACATAGACTGAAAGTAGACGGAGCTTGAGAGCGAACATAGATTGAGAGTAGACGGAGCTCCAGTTTCATGATTGAGAGTAGACATAGATTGAGAATATGCAGCTTAAGTTTCTTGATTGAGAGTATAGTGAGTGAGAATAGAGTGTATGAGAACAAAGTGTACGAGAGTTGTGAAGAAATGAGAGGGAGTGTGGAGCAATTTATAGGAATTTTTAGGTGTAAAAAGACCAACCCCCCCACCAAACGAACTTTTTTGACCGTTGGGAGGTTTTTTGGTCTTTTTACCCGAAAACGACCAAAAGGCCCTTGGGGGCATTGTGAACGGTCATTTGACCGTTGGTAATGGTCAGCCATTTGACCGTTGACCGTTCACATCGGATTCCGTGGGGAGGGGAGCAGACCAGGCCAGTCTGGCATGACCCTGCCCGTCCCGACGTGCCAAAACTCCTGCGGAAGCCCGGCCCTAAAGCCAGGCCGGGCTTGGCCCGTAGCTCGGTCAATGACGATGGACCCGGGTCAGGCGAGCCGGGAAGGGGGCCGCCGGGCCAAATGGCCATCTTTGGCTTGCCATGCACCTAGCACTTAAATCAATGAAACTGATAGTTGCATGTGCAACACCCACTCTCTCTTAAACAAATCTTAAATAAAAGCAATCTGGAAACACAAATCCCTTCCCCGCACAACGAAGGACATCAAAATTTATCTTTAGCCATTTGACTGTAGGGGAGTGCAAAGTAACCAAAATAATTTTTATCAGGTTTAGAACGGTGTAATTTATAATTTTGATCTAATAAAACATTTGCATCAAAGATATTTAATTTGTTGATCTACATGTTGTTTCAGGGTGTTTTCTCACCTCGGATGTTGTTGAAGGAAGGCCCCAAAGGATGCTGTTGACGTGGAAGACGTATGCAGCCTTTAGGGTGCAGGGCAAGCTAGCTCCGAGCAGAAGAGACTCTGGGTCAAGCTATGGATATCGGACCGGGCTATGGCCGAGCTATCTCCTTAGCAGTTTGTAACACAGAAAGCTCGTCGGTGGGACGAATCTAGGTTCCGATCAAATCACATCTGATGCTAAGTTAGTATATGACTAAGAAAGGCTCGATGGAACTATGTCCGACCTAATGGAAATTCGTCCTCTAGTTCTCAGGCCGAGTTATAAGGAGGAATATAGTGTTTGGTGGAGTGGATATCGAGTGTTGGAATACCTGAGTATGAGATCTCAGAGATTCGTCCCTTTCCTCATCGTTTTAGGGGCTATTTATAGGCGATCGTTCCCTTGACTTGTTCCAAATTTACCTCTGAGCATTGAATGCACTTTATTGCCTTTTGACCCGAGACGACGCTTTTGATGGAGAGACAAAAGGCTAGTCATGAATGCCAGAATTGATGGAGAGCATCACAATCGGAGTTGATTACGGACATTAACGGTCAACTCGGCTGGTGCTTCAAATGGAGCGAACCCAGCCTCGTGATGGCCAGGGGGCCATTGGGCCAAAGCTGTCGGCTCTTCTTGCCTCTTGGGCTTTAGCCAACTCAGATTGAGAATTAGGCTCGGGTCGGCCCAATGGCATAACAATGGTCCCCATCTCCCAAGCTCAGCCGTCATGATAGTTGGGGTTGGGTGATGCGACATGTATGGACATGATCGAAAGTTGAGATGACGTATTTAATGTATGACATCAAGGCACATGGCACCAAAATTCTCCTGCTAGTCAAGCATAAAAGTCAGAAAGACACCATTTTGAGATGTTGACATGATTCCGAGATCGAACGATCGGGAGCAACTTGGCAAAAGTGCAGCTTTGCAGCTTAGCATAAAGAGGGATCGATGTCAGAAAAACCATTTCCTGCAAAAAGTGCATCTTTGCATAAAGAGGGATCGACGACAGAAAAAAACCATTTCCTTGCTTCGGAGAGGAACTGTGCTTCATCTAGTTGTCATCTGCTTTCCATTTGTTTGAATCCGTTGTCATTTGTGCAAGGTAGATTTTTCTTCCATGCATCATTCATCTTCTTCTTCCTTCAATTCTGAGATAAGTACGTTGATAGGCAAGATGGATCATACAAAGCTGAAGCAATCTGACAATCCCGCTGCTTTGGCCCTCGAGTCTCCTAGGCCCAATGTTCTGATTACGAGCCACGGAAGATCTGTATCATGTACCTGAGAAGATAAGGAACCTAGTCTTCGTAGTTTTTGCTTCTTCAATCCTTGTGATCCAGTCCAAGTACCTCCGACCAATATGGACAAGATAAAGTGTGGAGGAAGCTCACCAAAAGGCAACAAGAGCTAAAGTTTCTAAGGCATTGAGACAATGGACTTCAAGCTATAGCAAGATGATATATTTGGTGTATTTTATATAGTTTTAGTACATGTCCTTAGATTTATTAAAGACTTTGATATTGAATCTCCACACACACTTAGAATAATGTTTTAAAATGATAAAAATTATTTGAAAATATTTTGAACATATTGAAAGTGTGTGTCTCACTCCTCCATGATACATGTCTATGTATCTGAAGGGAGTCGACTCCCAAAAAACTGGAGTTGACTACTGGAGTCTTGACAGACCCAGAGTAGTTTTGGTCACTAGCTGGGATTCGACTCCCTTAATGCAAAAAGTCAACTCTTAGGACCACTAGTCGACTTCTAGAGTCTTGACATACCCAGAGTGGTTTCGGCCACTGCATGGGTTGACTCTTTCGATGCAGGAAGTTGACTCCTAGGACCACTAGTCGACTCCCAAATGAACAGGAGTCAACTCATATGCCCCCAACAGTTGAAAATTGAATGCTTTCTTGATTGACGGTATTTTGTCGATTCTAGCCATTGGAAAATGATTTTTCATGATTGTCTTGTGCAAAAATATTCTTTATATACAAAGAGACTTTGCTAGGTTTTAACAACAAGAAGAAAAGAATTTTACAAGATTTCCTTGATAGTTTCGTAAAGGTTTTTAAAGCTCTTAATCACTCTTGCTCTCTCAAGTTTTAGGCCAATTTGATCTTGATTTCAAAAAGCTTTTAAGCAATTTATTTCTGGCATTCTCTTGATCTTAATCCTTAGAGCTTCATCTATAACTTATGAGATTGGATCAAGAGGTATTTTTTATTCTCAAGTGGTTTTTATTCTTTAATCTTTTTCTTGAGATCAAAGTTTTTCTTATAGCCACTTATTCAAACGAGCTTCAAATCAATCGACTATAGGATCATTGTAATCACTGAAAAATGTAAGTATAACCATAAGTGTGGTTGGTTGGTAAGTTTTAAGTACTTTGTTTGTACTTGGTGATTGGAAAGCCTCTTGCACGAGGTCCTCACGTGGTGAGGTTATTAGTTGTATAAGCCCTCTTGTTAGAGAAGAGGTAAGGTCGTAAGAAGCCCTCTAATTTGAAGCAAAGTAGCTCTCACTTGAGAGTTGGTAGTGGAAATCTAAGTTGATGGCTTGGGATTGGACGTAGTCTATGGGAGGGTGAACCAGGATGAACTTTATCGTGGTTAAAGTTGTTCTTTGTCTCTCATACTCGTATCTTTCTAGTACTTGCTTAATTGTTGAATTCCACTGCACATATTTATTTTATTACAAGCAATTTATATAGTTGATTAAGTACCTAGTAGAGTAACATCCGTAGGAGACTTAGACTTTGCTAAAAGAATTTTATTAAACGATTATTTTCGAGTAACAATATTCAACCCACATCCAGTATTGCTTGCAGTCTACGGAATCCTAACATATGTATCTAGGAATATGGGGGTCATCTAGCCAAAGAGGAAATTCCTCCTTGGCTAGCTCATGGCCAACCCCTCCCTAGTTTTGATTTTTTTTGAAGTTGGTGTACACATTCTGAAACACACAAACCCCAAATACGAGTGAACTCTAATGGTATTTAACCCTAGATCAACCTATTGCAAAATATCTATTGTTGTTAAACTGTTGAATTTGTAATGAATATATTAAGAGTCAAATAGGGTTGCATTCACTTGAATTTTGGTATGGTGATCATCCATCGTTAATACTACAAATCCCAAAAAAGTTTTAAACATAGATGGGGTGTGGTTATCATGCTACCAAGTGGAAAATTTTCATCTTTGGGTAGCTGACACACATTTTCCATCCACACATATATATTTATATATATGCGTGCACACACACACATATACATATACATATAAATACATATATAGTGAGGTTAATGTATATGTGCTAGCAACGTGGGAAATTTTCCCAAACATCCATTTTCATTTTTAAAAAAAATTCTTTAAAATTTTCAAAATTGATCAACACATCATGCAAGATTAATATACCAAAAATCAAGTGAATCTAAGTTATTAAACCCTCGATCCACGTATTGATAATTTAACGTGTGACGGTCCTAAACCGTCATGCTATAATTTTTATAATATTCATGTATGCATTAATTTCTTTATATTTAATAATTCCTTGGAGTTTTTTTGGTGATGGTGTAATAATTTGATCTAAATTCGTGTCTAAATTCATTTTCGTAAAATATTTAATAGTTGCATTTAATTGAAAACATTAATTATAAAAAAGTGTAATAATATAAAATAAAGTTTCATAATTACAAATAAAATAATAAATTTGAAATTTAGTGGTGTGATTGTAAGATTTATTACCATAGCTGATATTTTGGATTCGTTGAAAATAAAAGGATAATTTCAAATTAGATATTTTTCCTTTAAAATCATTATCAATTAGGGATTCTAACCAAATATAATTGCCTAATCCTTTAAAACACATCCTACACAAACCCTAGCTACCCATATCTAAATCCTAGTTGTCCTATCTATCCCTAGCTGACTTGGTGCCTAGTTTGCTTAGGAGGTGGAGGTGGAGGAGAAGAAGAAGGCGAAGGAGGAGCTAGCGACATTGTTTTTTTTTCGGAGATATACTTGAGGTAGGCTACTTATTTCTTTTTATTATTTTTCTAAAAGTTATAGCAACCTTTGATGCTATTAACAAATATTTAGATGAATTTATCTTTTATTGATCAAGATAAATCTATGTGTGTTTCTTAGTAAAGATACGATCTTTTCATTTAAATCGCATGGTATGCACTGGTTATGATGTTGTACACAATTCAATGAAGAACAATCTATTAAACTGATTAAGATCACATTTTTATTGTCCAATGATAATATATTGTTCATCATTGATGGACGATGTAGTGGTGAAATCAATAAAATTCCTACCTTGCACATCTAAAAATTAGCTATCTTTATTTCTTGCAAGATATTCAAAAACATACCTGAAATTTAGTACGAAGAGATTAATCAATCAAGCATAATGATTAAACACAAAACCAAGCAACGACACGCAAAACTTGGTAACACAGTTCGGTGCGCACACCTACATCTGCAGGGCCACGCCCAGAAAGATCAGATTACTCAACTAAAAATATCAATGAATACAATCACTAATACCCGATTTCTATTAGGAGGAACAAAGTCTCCATCAATAAAAACAGTGATGGGTGGTCTCTACCAAACCCATGGATTAATCTATGCAAGCTCCACTTGCATGCAAGATCCCCTTGCCAAACTGACTAGAATCAACTCCCGTGATTCCTACCTCGGTAGCCGTTAGCCTCCCTCCCGGAGTTCTACAAAAGCTTTTTCAAAAGTCGTAACCCTAGCCGCAAAACCACACGCACCTTAGATACTCCTCCCCCTCAATCTCTGAGTAGATAAGGTAGATCGCTCGATAAATTTCGTGCAGATCGGCAGCCTGCAAATTAAGGAATCACTTTAAGCAGGTAGTTCCGTAATATCTTCAAAGATCGTTCAACCACTATTTGCAAGCTAATATCTCTCCAGCAGATTCTTCAATCAAATCTAAGAGATAACAACTTCCAAATGCATCTTCAACGATTCTTCAACATAACAGCATATAACAGAATACCTTGAAGAGACTGCAATAAGATCTGAAGTAATCTACCTTCAATACTGCTGATGATCGTCATCTTTTTCAAAGCATCCGACACAGCATGTTGGACCTCATGTTGCAACATGACATTCAACTTGTCATACAACATGGCCAATAAACTAGATCTCTCATTTCAAGATAATTAAGAGCTATAGAAGACTAAATGGGTGACACTAATGACAACACAGTCACACATCGTATGACCTAACAAACTCTCACTTTGGCATTTAGTGGCACAATCATAATTGGTCAAACCATGTTGGAAAAGAGCAAGAATGACAATAAAAACAGAAGGGCCATTTTCATAAAAGATTGAGAAGGACAACATACCATTCAACAGACATATCCAACATGATATCCAATATACCATCCAACATGGCATTCAACACCATAAAAACACCACCCCCACATATCTCCCCCCTGTAGGCCACAAAATCCAAAGGAATCATACCTCACTTAGAGCCACTACCAGCAGCATCATCCACATACTCTGAAGAAGGAGGATGAAGCTTAGACTTTAGCAGAATAATCTTTTCTTAAAACATAGCTTTCTGAGCCTCAAACACAACTTTCTGACCCTAAAGAAGCAACAGCTGAGTGTCCACATTCTTCAGTGCATTCTCATATATTTTGATGTCTTTTAGAATAAGAGAGTGGGATCCAACAGGACGTAGAGGATCAGATACAGAATGGATAGAGGATGGCTGCCTATCAGGAGAAGACGGTGATGAAGATACAGGACCAGTTCCAGGAGATGGAGAGGATAAACTAGAAATATCATCAGTCTTCCTAACTATAGACTTGACTGTGTAGCTAATCCCCTCAGAAGGAACAGATAATTCAGTTGCAGATGGCATAATTTTCTGAGACTGTAGCATCATGGAGATCAGAAATGCATGGGGCAGAGACGGAGAAGCTCCAGATGACTCTGACAGGGCCAGAATAGAATCAAAGATGATTCTTCCAAGGTTAAGGGGCTGCTTAGTTCCAGCAGAATACAACAGTTTACACATGTCTTTAGTGACAATAGAAACATTGGATGTGGGAAGCCAATTCCTGGTAGCAATTCTATATAGCAGAAAGAACTTTGCAGACAATGAAGAGGAAGGAAACGATGAGGACTTAGGCCAACTGACCAATTACCCAGCAGTGACCACCTTTATAAAGGTGTCAAAATTATCTCCAACGGACTCCCCAAAAGCTAACAGAGAGGGAAGACAAGACACTGCAAAATCTTCTTCAGAACAGAGGGAGAAAAAGAGATAATCTTCCCTCTAATAAAGGCACGAAAGGCCCACCTAGATGAAGAATCTCCTGCAGCCCTAGACAAAGTGCAGTAGAACTCCCTGACCAAAGCAGGGTTATAAGATTTGAAGCAAGTGGCAGCATGAAAGAGTTTGAGGTCATTTAAAATGAAGATAAATTTGGTCTTGGCAAAGGAGGAAACAGAAATGGACTTCTCAGCATGAATGGCCCATTCAGAGTAAAGGTACCATCTCCTTTTGCAAGCTTTATCAAAGAATACCTTGCTCATAGCGACAATAAAAAGAGGGGAAGATGAAGAACCTGAAGCAACATGGATTTTAGCCCTCTTTGAAGGAGATGGAGAGACATGGCTGGAAGGAGCAGTATGTTTCCTGAGAACAGTCCTGGGCTTGCGAGCATGAGGGAACAAGTGTTGGGTTTTATAGACCCTCAGGGCGCAAATCTATGCACGTCCTAAGTCGGACGGACCATAGAGGGAAAAGAATGCAGCGGAAAAATTTATCTCGTTAAACTATTTTAACGAAGCCCTAAGGTTCAGGACCCTTAGCCAGGATCTTTGCTGACTGGGGTGGATCTGACCACCCCAAGAAGGATCTAAACTACTGCGATTAAATTAAAGGAAAGCTAATTAAATTCATATACCCGGAACCTTGCCTTGGTTCAGGGAAGGTGTACCGCACCGTCTTCCGAGCCGCTCCCCATCCCGCGCCGAACCACTCCTCGAACCGCTCCGCGTCCCGAGGTGAGCAATCCTCTTGTCGCCGAGCCAACCACGCGCCGAAGAAAGTTTCACCCGAGTGTGAACCTTTGCCAAGATTTCGGATCGGATCTGAACCCCTTCGTGGCTTTGCTAGAGCCCTTCAGGAGTAAGGTAGAAATTTAGGGAGAAGAGAAATATTAATTTAAGCCTAGATCCGAGCGTGCTCCAACATTTATGGGAGCCGCTTAGATCTGGAGCTTGGAACGAGTTTTGAGGAGGAGACCAGACCCCTATTTATATAAGCAGGTGACCCCTCCCCTTCACTCAAATTCCTATGTGGGACTAAAGGTTGGAGTTAATAAATTCAATTTAGTTTGCCTTTCACAAAGGCTAAACTTCCATGAATTTTAACTCCCTCACCGTTGAGCTTCGCGATTGATACAACCTATCAAATCGAAGGGCGTTCAACGGTGAACATGTAGGAAAAAACAGCGAGTCAATCGGAGTCCGTTTGACCCATCAATTGATCTCTTAAAGATCAGCCCAAGGCTTGATTTTCGTCCAAAATCAGCCGTCACAAAAACTGCACTGCCCTAGGGTTCTGCATACTTGGGAGCGAGGACGCGAGCGGGTCCGCATGTGCTTAAAGCAAAGAAGATGTACTTATTTTTTTCTTTCTTATTTGACTTAAGCACACTAAGCGTGATTTAGCGAAGGCAGGTCCCTGCACGCGAATCTTCACAAGCAGCACAATTATTCATTACATTACAATACCCGCGTCCAAAGCAAACACACAGGCAATTTAGGCCTAGCATGGCCGTGCAACTGCTGAAAGCAAACACACCTGAAAATAAAATACAAACAATACTAAAATATAAATGTCCCGCTTTAGTCTTCCACGTGGAGGATCTCGATGTCTTCGTAGCTCTGGTCAGCGGGGTCCACCTCTAAAGTGGGATCCTCAAAAGTAGTGTCCTCTGGGTACTCTGTCTCTAAACCTAACATATATTTCAAAACACGTTGAAATATATGTTAGCGATAAGCTCGGCAAGATATTTAAAGTAATGAATGAAGAACAACTATAAGGGACAAAAGAGCGTTAGTACACAGTTTATGAAAAATAAGTGCAGAAAAGTAAAGTAAGGACATACATGGGTTTGCAGTTTTAAAAGTATAACAGTTGTAAATTGAGTATTTGTGCTCGTGATAAGTCCATGTCTGAGAAAGTAATGTTCTCGATACACCCTATCATCGGGAGCTTACTGTGACGCTTCTTGCCATTCCAACCTGGAATATGGTCAAGCTGCTTGCCTCCGTTAGTGTGGTTTTAGAGGTAGTCGTAAGGTGTTCAAGCAACAATTACAGACTCTACTACAAGAACCAACTCACCCAAGTGTTCTGTTTAGTCATTGACCAAGTTTCACCCCATTTGTATTCGATGGTTTTCACATATGTGTTCGCAACATATTCATTTTTTTATCTTGTTAGCATGCGGGTAGTAATTAAATTACAAGTAAGTGACAAATTGTTCCAACGATCCATATTAGCATGACTAGTCCATTTAAATTAGAAAGGAACACAAATAAAAACAGTTAATGGACTACCAGAAATGGACAAGCACGTCAGATTTAGCACTAAGTTTAAATGGCTAGATATGCAGTTCATTTACTAGAAATACTTACCTTGGTGTGGGTGTCCAGGCGGTGGTGACGTGTGGCACGTTTTATCTGCGTCAAAGAATTGTGGTATCATTTTTCTAGTTATCATCCAGTTAAACTAGTTCACTAACGTTAACTTAAAGGAACTAACATTAATTATTAATTTTAAACCTTATACTTAATTAATACTTTTAACTTTAAGTAAAAATAACATTTAAAAATCACTAATTTTAACTTAAACTATTTAATCAACAGCTTATAACATTACTATAACCTAACTTTAACTTAATAACTGAACTTTTACTATTAATTTAACATGAGTTAATGTAATAAATTAATTAATAACCTGTGGTTTAACTTAACTAAAACTTAAGTCGATTTCTAAAAATAATACCTTAGGAGATATGACTTGACTTATAAATAATGACCTCACTCTTATTAACTTAATCCTAGAACTTAATAGGAGTAATAATATGTTTTATATACATAAACTTATATAAAAAAACTACTCAACCATTTCCCCTTACCCTCTCTCTCTGCCCGTTTCCCTTCTCCTGTCTCTCGTTCTCTGTTTTTTTTCCTTTTTTTTCTTGCGCAGGGGGGGAATCTCACGGCAAGGGGCAGCGGTCGGTAGGAGAGGGGGCCGGATCGGCTTCAGGGGTGGCGGATCTGGCGACGGAGGGTTCTGCGGCGCGGCGGGCGACGAGATCTGCGAGATCGGGCGGCGGCGGCGGCGACCTTACGGCGGCTTCGGGCGATCGGGGCGGTCGGGGATCGGAGGAGCGCGGCGGTGACTCGAAGGCGGGGGCATAGCTTCGAGCGACCATCCGGAGGTGGGGACGGCGACTGCGTCTTCTTGAGGGCTCCGGAGCTTGGGCGGCTTCGAGTGGTACGGATCGACGAGATCGGGCGGCGGCGATTCCCAAGGCCGCGCGACGACGGCGAGTACGGGCACGGGCGACGTACAGCGAGGATCCGAGCTCGGTGTTGGATGATGTTTGATTTAGGGTTCCAATAGGGGTTGAATTTGGGATTGATTGTGATTTGTGATCTGGTTTTTGGGTTGTAAGGATGTTGGATGGCTGATTGTGGAGGAGGAGATGTTGGTGATGTTGGGGTGTTGTTGATGGAAGGAGGTTGCGGAGGCTGATGGTGGAGATGTGGGATGGTTGCTTGTGAAGGTTGCCGTTGGTTTTAAAACGGTGGAGGGATGGCTTGTTGCTGGTTGCTTCGGTGGGTTGTTTGTCTGATTGTTCGTGTAGGCTGGTTTAAGAATGAGAGGAGGGAGGAGACGGATTGAATAGGGAGTTGGTTGTGAGGTATGGGGAATTTGAAAGCAGACGTTGGATCTCACCGATTTCTTTCGGTGGGATTCAATTAGGTAGGGTTAGGGTTAGGTTAAAGTAACTTAGTAAGAGTAATTTAGAAAGTAATTTAGTAAGAATAATTTAGTAAAAAATGATAAGTAATTTTTGATTTAAATTAGTATAAAAGTAATAAGTTAATTAAAATTAACTTTTAAAAAATTATTACGATTTAATAGATAAAAATTTCGCTACGGTAAAATTGAAAACCATGACGCGCTCGCGTCGACGTGCGGACGAATATCTACTTAGAAGAAAATGACCGAATCAACGAAGTAAAAGAAATGCAGGCACATCACAACAAAATACAACTAGGAAAACAGGCAGTTACATCATACCCTCCTTAGAATAATTCCGTCCCCGGAATTCTCTACAGTGCAGGGAATAGGTAGGGGTAACGTTCTCGCATCTCATCCTCTCGCTCCCAGGTGGATTCTCCTGGCGAGTCATGTTGCCACATCACTCTCACGAGTTTGACGACCTTATTCCTGAGTAGATATTCGTTAATATGTGTTCGCAACATATTCATTTTTTTATCTTGTTAGCTTGCAGGTAGTAATTAAATTACAAGTAAGTGCTAATATGTGTTCGCAACATATTCATTTTTTTATCATGTTAGCATGCAGGTAGTAATTAAATTACAAGTAAGTGACAAATTGTTCCAACGATCCATATTAGCATGACTAGTCCATTTAAATTAGAAAGGAACACAAATAAAAACAGTTAATGGACTACCAGAAATGGACAAGCACGTCAGCTTGTGGTTTAACTTAACTAAAACTTAAGTCGATTTCTAAAAATAATACCTTAGGAGATATGACTTGACTTATAAATAATGACCTCACTCTTATTAACTTAATCCTAGAACTTAATAGGAGTAATAATATATTTTATATACATAAACTTATATAAAAAAACCACTCAACCATTTCCCCTTACCCTCTCTCTCTGTGCTGCCCGTTTCCCTTCTCCTGTCTCTCGTTCTCTGTTTCCCCCCCCCCCCCCTTTTTTCTTGCGCAGGGGGGAATCTCACGGCAAGGGGCAGCGGTCGGTAGGAGAGGGGGCCAGAGCGGCTTCGAGGGTGGCGGATCTGGTGGCGGAGGGTTCTGCGGCGCGGCGGGCGACGGGATCTGCGAGATCGGGCGGCGGCGGCGGTGACCTTACGGCGGCTTCGGGCGATCGGGGCGATCGGGGATCGGAGGAGCGCGGCAGTGACTCGAAGGCGGGGGCGCAGCTTCGAGCAACCATCCGGAGGTGGGGACGACGGCTGCGGCTTCTTGAGGGCTCCGGGGCTTGGGCGGCTTCGAGTGGTGCGGATCGACGAGATCGGGCGGTGGCGATTCCCAAGGCCGCGCGGCGATGGCGAGTACGGGCACGGGCGACGTACGGCGAGGATCTGAGCTCGGGGTTGGATGATGTTTGATTTAGGGTTCCAATAGGGGTTGAATTTGGGATTGATTGTGATTTGTGATCTGGTTTTTGGGTTGTAAGGATGTTGGATGGCTGATTGTGGAGGAGTAGATGTTGGTGATGTTGGGGTGTTGCTGATGGAAGGAGGTTGCGGAGGCTGATGGTGGAGATGTGAGATGGTTGCTTGTGATGGTTGCCGTTGGTTTTAGAACGGTGGAGGGATGGCTTGTTGCTGGTTGCTTCGGTGGGTTGTTTGACTGATTGTTCGTGTAGGCTGGTTTAAGAATGAGAGGAGGGAGGAGACAGATTGAATAGGGAGTTGGTTGTGAGGTATGGGGAATTTGAAAGCAGACGTTGGATCTCACAGATTTCTTTCGGTGGGATTCAATTAGGTAGGGTTAGTGTTAGGTTAAAGTAACTTAGTAAGAGTAATTTAGAAAGTAATTTAGTAAGAATAATTCAGTAAAAAATGATAAGTAATTTTTGATTTAAATTAGTATAAAAGTAATAAGTTACGCACCCAGCTTGGGCACCTGGCCCAGGCGCCTGGGCCTGGCGCCCAGGGTGCCGGGGCCTGGCGCCCAGTGTGCGCCCAGGCCCAGGGTGCCGGGGCCTGGCGCCCAGGGTGCGCCCAGGCCCAGGGCGCCCAGGCATGGGCACCGGGCCCAGGCACCGGGTGCCTGGCACCCTGGGTAGGCCCTGGCTGGCCAGGCACCCAGGCCGGACCTGGGTGGTCTAGCCTGGGTCAGTCTGGTCTGGTCTAACCCATGTCCAGTTTGGGCATGGGTAAGACCCTTTTATGCTGTTTTGGGCGTACCTTGGGCATTTGGCGTCCAATTTGGACGTCGTTCGAACCTGTGTTTAGAGCGTAACATTCCCGTCTTACAGGTAACCTTTTCCATGCATTTATTATATTAAATATGGTCTTAAACAATTTAAGACACATTTAACCCGTTTTGCATCATATGCAAATTAGTCCCTATCTCGGCTTAAAATTATCATTTGCATCAAAGGCAATTTTCTATCCCTTGCATCAAATGCATATTCTACCTAATGATTCTACCTATTATTAGACGAAGGTCACACTCTGTGTAAGACCCTACAGCCTGACCCTACTACAGGTTGGGCTCGAAGCCCTATACGACAGTGACTACGAGCAGCAGTTGCCGTCCCTATTTCAGTATCATAATTATGTGGTTGAGTCATCGACATGAGTATTGTCGGGACCACCTTGACTGTGTCCGTGATGAATTCCGTAGTTATAGTCTCTTCGTCTAAACTATGTCGTTTAATTCAAGCCTAGGGTACGGTCAAACTGTCAACCCCAATAACTCGAATCCGGTTAGTTTTCAAGTATAGGGTACAATCAAACTGTCAACCCCAATAACTCAAATCCGGTTAGTTTCCATCTATCTTTAGTCAAATAATGTTGGATAACTTCCAACATACTCTGGCCAGAGTTTTCACTAAAGACCGAACTAACACTATGCCACTAATTTCCATTGACCGGGAGAGACGAATCCTATCTCGGTCATTACTCTCCTCGTACGCTTCAAATGTCATCTGACCAAAGACCTTTCGATAGGCCTTGCCTCGAAGCTAGGTCAGTGATCTAAGTGACACCGTTCATGCACAGGTTCGTACAATGACCTCAAGTCAAAGACCAACTTGCCTATCATCACTAAGAGTTATCATTGACAGGTTGGTCAATATAACCATATGACAACTCTTGTGGGTCATTCAGTGAACTCATTCTCCAATGAGCACCTGTGTCTCGTCTTCGACTTTGCCAAGTCAAACGACCATGAGATCATCGTCACCGCTATACGGTGAGACTAAGACACAATGGTCTATCCGATGTTTCGATATTCTTTTCTCGAAACATCTACGACCACGAACCCTTTAAGACTTATGCTACAGACGGTCAAACATTTCTCCATGATCGAGATACTCATCTCGATACATGTTTGACCTTGCATTAAGTCTCAGGACTTTACCTAAGTTAATTACTAATGATAACTATATTATGTTTTAACTTAGATAAATACTTACCATACAGCTTACTGAAATCTCGAACAAGATGTTTGTATAGATACACGGAGATAAATTGCCTCGAGGGCATACATCTCGCAACATCTCCCACTTTCACTCAAGCCCATTTATCCCAGTATCTTATACCGCATTTACACATAAGCCTTTCAAGACTTCACGTGGTAGAGCCTTTGTGAGTGGATCTGCTAAAACGTCTACTGTATAGACTTAAGGGGGTTTTCTATGTTTATTTTAGACCATTCATTTGAATCGCATCCAAATAATTTACTTTGGTCCTTTGGAATCCATTTAATTTTCTTGGATCTCATCCAGCTCATCGTACCTTACGACAATAATTATTTAATAAGTTATTGGTCATTTTTAGACGTTTCATATTTTAAAAGTGTCAAACTCTCTTGACCACTTTATATCAAAATATGTTCCATCCCCTTGATGCCTCGCATGTATTTTATTCGCTCCCACTGATCTTGAAAACTCTTTGACTAATTCATATATGTTCATTCTTCTAAATCATATTTAGAAAACGAACTATAAATGAATGCTCTAGTTTTCATGGTTATCATGAGTGTTGACATCAAGTTCGGTCCGTGTAGATCTGTACGCATCTACTGGCAAGACAG
Source organism: Scilla litardierei (assembly GCA_030789695.1). Classification (NCBI taxonomy): domain Eukaryota; kingdom Viridiplantae; phylum Streptophyta; class Magnoliopsida; order Asparagales; family Asparagaceae; genus Scilla; species Scilla litardierei. The sequence goes on along the minus strand of CM061142.1, from coordinate 318,189,274 downwards.
TTTCATCATAATCCGTTTATAGGAATTAGGATGAAAATGTTCTCAACCAATGTTAAATGTACTTCATTACTTTCTTTCTACACCAATCTTCTAAACTCGAAGATTTACTTGCAGACATTTAAGAAACAATTTCTTTGGGCACGTAAACTAAAGTCCATACTTCATTTACGTGCACAGACCTATTACATCAAGTTGTTAATCAGAGTCTATACTCTGAATTTCATCCTGGAAGTTATTTTAAACCATCATCGACTATGATGTCTAACTCGACTCTTCGTCTCACAAGACTCTAGTAATCTATTAACTTCCTAACAATTGATTTAATGAATATCTTATTGATAATGTTCTCATGGAACCTTAGCAAAAACTAGGCATTATAATATGGGACTTAAACCAGTGGGAGGATCGTAACTCAGTCACTTTGCCATTAGTCGCACTATGTCTAACAAAGTGAGATTCATGCTCTCTAACATATCCAATATGTTAAGATACTTGACCTGAGAGAAACTCACATTTTCTTTTATTTTATGCAAGATTCATACAACTAAGTATTTGACTTTTCGATCTAATCGAATCATTTCAAATACTTCTGTCATTTTGTTCTCTATTTTATCAGACGTGTGTTTCATCAAGAACACGTGTCGTAATAATACGAACGACTTATTCTGGCTAACTTAGACTTGTGTCCGGGTACATCAGTTTGTACGAGACTGTGAGTTCAACAACTCATTCTCCCACTGTCTTACAGAAGGATTTTCGGCCATCATACCTTTGAGAATAAGGTTCACAAGTGTCCGTAGACTTCATAATACGAGAGGTCAGACCCCTCTTTATGTGACTCGTGAAGCTTAGTCTCTTTGATACGGCCTAGTCTATTTTGCCATATAAGTTTATTACTATCTTGCTTATTCATATATTAACATTTAATATATTATAGTTATTACAAATTACTAACATAAAACATTGCTTCAGAAGCAAGGTGACAGCATTCGTCAAAAATGTGTAGACGTCTTTTGTATAACAATTGCTTTGAAATCGTGACATCAAATATGTCACATTTTCAGTTCCTCATACTTATGCCTTTACTAATGATAAATAAAATTATCTTTCTCAATTTGACTTTTCCTTAGTGCCCCCTTCCTTTTCTAAATCTCATTTAGATATTAAACGTCTCAATATAATTTAATAGGTGTGCAAGCATCTCATGTATCCAAACGCTTGAGCTTTCCAACCTTGAGTGTAGCTCAACAAGTTGCTCATCTCAAGATCCGATTGGGATACATGGTCTTGCACCGCTCATGCACTCATATTTGATTCAAACAAGTTTGATCGAATTTTCAAACCTTACGGATCGAACATGCTTTCCATACAACCTTGAGTGTAGCTCAACAAATTGTATGGAGAAACATGCTATTGAACATCGATATGTTCGAGCTGCCCCATATAGAGGCGAGTGACATGTAGCGTGCATTTATTTTGTTGGACTCAGAACTTAATGAAATCATATTCCTTAAGTCTGTCCTTAAGAAGGTCATCTTAATGTCAATGAGAATAAAATTTAGTCTATCAATTTAAATTCAACTTGATATTCAAATAACCAACCTATTTGACCCGTTGACTTATTCCGTTAGAATATTACATTTGGATTCCATCGTTAAACATAGTCTTACCCTAGTTTAGCATATGTTCAATATTAAATAAAGGTAGAATGGCGTTTATCTATCTATATCCTCCCACTAATTTTGCGATCATTCTAAGCCTTAATAATGAACGATTTAATCAGATTAAATAAATGGGTAAGAGATCCAATCACCCTGAGCCTAACAACCTTGAGTGTAGCTCAACAAATTGCTCGACTCTGCAATCGGTAGATGACTCTTCATCAATCATATCAGATATGACTCTCTTATCGGTTTTTATCCCTAGCCATTTGTGATCATGAGTGTGCTCATCCAAATCACAATGTCTAGTCTAGTCGGACCCTTGTTTTCTCGTCTAGCCTAACTTACGCCGTCGCTCGGTGTATTCATGACAATGCGGTTTGGGTCAGGACTAGACTACATCATAGACTCAACTTGCCCCAGCGCTCGGTGTATTCACGACACGACGGGTTGGGTCAAGTCTAGCCAGACTACATCATTGACTTAACTTACGCCGACGCTCGGTGTATTCACGACATGACGGTTTGGGTTAAGTCAAGATTTCATCTTATGTATAGAGAAGTTGGTTTCCTATGAAGTTCTATGACATAGCTTAAGTGTAGCTCAACAACCAAATCAAAAGAACTTATAGTAGCCAACCTCTAAAACAAGGAGGGCTACGGCTAATCTTGAAGAAGATTATTAACGTATTTGACTTAGATATAGTCCAGGGTGTCATATAATCATGATTCGTGTCATTGCGTCCAGCGGAACACGGCCAGGGAATTGACTAAGCCAGGATCACTTATCCCTTAGACTAGCTAGGGTGATCCAACAAACTTAGCCAAGCACATTGACCGGATCATGGGCCATTGAATGAAGCTTGTTATTTTTATATGCGTGTCATAGACTAACAGGCTTTTATTAACAACTAATTAATCCTATCAACTAGTTGAATCCTTAAATTCAAAATTTTAAGATTTGTTAATAACTTTTGATAAATCCTTATCAACTATAAGGTTCACGTGCTATCCTAATCGTTATTAGGATTTTAATAAATTCAATTACAACGCTTTAAGCGTAGTCTTTTAATGAGAATTATTATAATTATTATAACAATTAAAATAATAATCGTCGTTAAAGGGACTACCCTAATCATGAATTAGGTCTCAAAGGGTTGTTAATGTTTTATTAAAACATAACATGTCATTAAAATTCATTTTATAAATTTTAACGTGTTCTTAATGGCTAACCTAAAAGAGTTGTCTTGTGTTATCAAATAAGGGACAAGAATTGTTGGATATTGGACTCCCTGGATTTGGTTTTGGATGATGAACAAACATAAATATATTGTGAACTAACAATTTGTGAGCGCAGTTATGGAGATCGTCGCCAAACTTCTATGAACATCTAAAGCGATGTCTCAAGACTTCTCAAAGCACGTGATCGTATGCCTAAAGCTTCGGTGAAGCTTACGGACCATTTTAGAAGTCATGAAGATTCGATTGAAGCTTTTGAAGACGGTATCGTCAAGTTTTATTTATAGTCTTTTAAGCTTCTTTCGTAGAATGTTAAGCCTTGAGTAGGTCTTACGGTTTAAATCTTCATAACGCTCCTATCTTAGAGCTAGGATCTTGTAAGAAGTCCATACAAACTTTCCCGAAGCTTCGCGCTTCGATTCGCGACTTCTTGTGCATGTTAGCTGGTTCAAGAAGAAGAACCAACCGACTAGATGGTGATCTAGTCGGTCGACCAAGCTTCTTGGACCGACTAGTTTGCGTCAGTCAATTCATAGCTCTTTATTGTTTATAGTTAGTCGGTCTACGTTGACTCATCGACCGACTAGTTTGTGAACTAGTCGGTCAGTGATGCTTCTTTGACCGACTAGTTGAGCTTCTACTGTACATGCCAACTTACTGTTTATCGTTAATCGGTCTATGTTCATTTGGCGACCGACTAGTTGATGAACTAGTCGGTCAACTTTTGTTCTTGGACTGAATAAATCAATTTGTACTCAGACTATTTATTTTATCTCTTAGTCGGTCTAAGTTGACTCACCGACCGACTAGTTGTGAAACTAGTCGGTTGGCAAGTGTTCTTTGACCGACTAGTTCTGTTTGTCTGAACTTCGACCTATTCTCTGTTCACCACTTAGTCGGTTCATGTTGATTGACCGACCGACTAGTTGATGAACTAGTCGGTCGGTGGTTGTTCTTTGACCGACTAGTTTGGTTCAGAATAGAGCCGTTGGAGCATTTAATGACTCGAATTTCTTTCACTCTTTCCTCTAACCTATATATACTTGTTGAGCTGCATTCATTGCACTCAAGGCTGATATTAATAGAAGTTTAGAGATCAAAGAGAAATCATTCCAACTCATTCAAAGCTCATTGATTTCCAATCTTGAATCTCTCCTCACTCTTATTTCAAAAGAGAGATTCATTGATTGTGAGCCTTCCAAGCCAAGTGCTTGATCCTAGGTCACCATCAACCCCATAGCTCTCCATTGCTGGTCATCTTCTTGGAGCTAGGGTTTAGTGCCTCTTCATCTTCCCCAAAATCCGTTTTGTCCTAAATCGTAAGTTTTACTCAAGGCATAGGATTTTGTCGGTAAGAATCTTTATTTCATTTACTTCGATATTGTAAGTTTCAATCTCGGTTGTGAGAGTGTGTTTGTGATCCCGGGTTGTGGGAGTCACAAGTTCTTTTGTGTATGATTTGACTTGTGAAGGTTTTTCACAAGTATTTCATAGTGGAAATCTTGAGTTAGGGTTTCTAACTCGAGTATCCGGAGGAGATCCGGGTGTTTGGGACGTAGGATCACCGGAAACAAGTCAGAGAGACTTGGGTGGATCCGAACCCAGTAATATTGCTTGTTTGCGATTGTTTGTCTTTGTTGTCTAACATTTACATTTCCGCATTTCCTCATTGTTTGGTAGAGTTTGCAAGGTAATTAGGAATTAGCCTCTTAATTATTTTAAAGTACTATTCACCCCCCCCCCCTCTAGTACTTGTGCAGTAGCTTAGCAGGACATTACATTTGGTATCAGAGCCAAGTCTATAGCTATGTCTGCCAACGACAACAAGACCGTTCGTCCACCCTCCGACTACAGCACCTTCAAGAACCGTGAAGGAGCGTCTTCGGTAATGGAAGGACACTCCTCAACGAGGCCTCCATTCTTCAACGGTACCAACTACGGGTACTGAAAATACCGGATGGAAACTTTCCTCCGGAGTGCTTCACTATGGAGGGCCACGATGAATGAATACGTCGAGCCCGCCGAAGAAGATTTCGAGAAGTGGACTCCCGCGGAGATCGCCGCGGAGGTAAGCAATGCCAAGGCAATGAACGTCTTGCAATGCGCTTTGGATCCTGAGGATTTCAATAAGATATGCACATGTAAGAGTGCATATCAAATATGGAACTCCCTCCTCATTTTGCATGAAGGGACAAGTAGGGTAAGAGACTCTAAACTCGTAGTAGTTAATAGAGATTACGAGTTATTTCATATGCTACAGGGTGAGAAGATGAAGGAGTATTATGCTCGCTTCGTCGACATCACAAACGAGTTGGAGGCTCTCGGTAAAACCTACACCCAAAAGGAAAAAGTCTCGAAGATTATCGATGGACTTCCTTCTTGTTGGGAGAAACGGACCTTCGCCATCGAGGAAGGTAATGATATGAAAACTTATACCGTTGTTCAACTAATGGGTACCTTAATGTCATATGAGGTATGCAAGGATAGCAAGTTGAAGTTGCAGGACAAGATGAAGTCCTACCTAAAGCAAGATGAGCCAAAGAAGAAGGCTATTGCTTTCAAGGCCGCTCCATCAACTTCCACATCAACCGATGATGAAAACTCGGAAGACGAGTTGGACTTGGAGTCCATGGCACTCATGGCAAAGAAGTTCAACCGGTTCTTCCGGAAAGGTAACTATAAGAACAAAGATAAATTTGGTTCTTCTAACGCCTCCTATCCTTTGTGTTTCAAATGCAACAAGCCAAGACACATGAAAGCGGAGTGTCCTCAAAATAAGCAAAAGGAGAAGTGGAAGGCACCGAAGTTCGACAAGTCCAAGAAGTACAAGAAAGGGTACAAAAAGGGGCTTGTCGGGACATTCACCGACTCTGAGGATTCCTCAAGCGGAGAGTCGGACGATGAGCAAGTGGAGCAAGAACACATGTGCTTCATGGCAAGAGAGGAGCATGATCAATGATCTTCCTCCTCCGATGATAGCGACAACGAAGGCGATGAGGTAAACATGGATGACCTTAGAAATGCTAATGAGCAATTATGGTCTAAATACTCTAAATTAGTAAATAGATATACTAAGATAAAAGATGATTTAGCTAGCATCCAAACCTCGCCTAAAACTATCATCACCAACAATGACACCGTTGTTGAAGAGTTGAAGAATGAGATTGTCAATCTCAAGACTCAACTTGAACATGTTAGCATTGAAGATTCGGAGGAACACAAGATGGCAGATTTGACTTCTCAAAACTCGACTTTGAGTATTGAGAATGAGAATCTCAAATCTCGTGTTTATGTGCTCACATCGCGAGTATCCACTTTGGATGCTTCTATGCGTTCTCTCAACGAGAAATATGAGTGCACATTGGGCCGAATCAATGAATTCAATAAGGGTAAGGGCCATTTGGATAATATCCTAAATGACTTACTTCCGGCCAAGCACCACATTGGCTTGGGGGTATAAGTTGGGAAATTCATCCAACTCGGCCACTACCTTTGTTAGGCCAACTTCCGATGCTTCGACGAGTGGTAGCAAACACTCTATTGGTAGTTCAACCACCAATGGTGCTTCCACCTTGTTCACACCCTCTTTCGGAAAGAAACCCACTTTGGGTGGACCTCCAAAGAAGGGTCATGCCTACATGTACACCAATACCATGCCACGTAGGAACACACGTCCTACTCCACCGGCTCACACATATGATGATTTCTATGCTACACGTTCACGGGCACGTGCACACCATGTGAGACACCCTCACGCACGTGTTCCTCCACATGCATATGTTCACCCACATCATCGTATGAATAATTTTCCACATGCACCATTTCATCATGTTCCTTATTCCTATCCACGACATGCATCACGTAGAAATCAACAACGCATGCATGCACCCAATAGGATGAGGGCTCCCAAAATATTCACAATTTGGAGCCCAAAGGACACAAGCATGGATGAAAAACAAGTTTATATGAATGCTTATTTTTCGAATGTTGTGCATAGTAGTAATTATGTGGGGAAGTATAAGTCCAATTGGACTTGGCTTCCAAAGGTCTAATCTTTTGGACCCAATGACCTTGGGTACCATGATACGATATTTCATATCTATAGGTACTCATGAGAAAGAAACGGAGCAACAACGTTAAATTTATCTCCAAGGGGAATTGGATACTCGATAGCGGGTGTTCAAAACACATGACGGGTGACGCTCAATTGCTCTCCGGAGTGGTGTCCATCGCAAATGGAAACCGGGTAGTCTTTGGAGGCAACGAGAGTGGAACCATCATAGGTGTTGGCAAAGTGGGTAATCCTTCTAAACCACTTATACGTGATGTTTACCTTGTTAAAGGATTAAACCACAATCTTATTTCAATAAGCCAACTTTGTGACAAAGGTTACAAAGTTAGCTTTGCGAAAGGAATGTGCCATATTTTAAGAAAAGATAATAATGAATTATTGTTTTCCGGCACACTTCATAAGGATATATACATCCTAGATCTTCCAAGATCACATGAACAATGTCTCATTGCCAACACAAGTGAACAACACTTATGGCATCGACGTTTTGGTCATGTGAACTTTGGAACACTATTTAAGCTTTCCAAGTTAAATTCTATTGGAGGCTTCCCTAAGCTTGTCTTTCAAAAGAAAAGCGTTTGTGACTCGTGTCAACGAGGCAAGCTTCCAAAATCTTCATTTAAACCTAAGAAAAGCATTTCCTCTAAGCGGCCTCTAGAGCTATTACATCTAGATTTATTTGGGCCAACTAGAGTTGCTTCATTAGGTAATGCTAGATATGGACTTGTCATCATTGATGAATTTTCTAGATTTACTTGGGTATTTTCATTATGTAATAAAAATGAAGCTTTTGAAAAATTCACAATTTTTGTTAAGAAAGTACAAAATCTCATTGGAACCACCATTGTCACTATTTGTAGTGATCATGGAGGGGAATTTGAGAATGAGTCTTTTGAGACATTTTATGATGAAGTTGGTATTACACACACCTTCTCTTTCCCTCGCGCACCTCCTCAAAATGGTGTTGTTGAGAGGAAGAATAGGACGCTAGTGGAGTGTGCTCGCACTATGCTTGATGATAGCCAACTTGGCCATCAATTTTGGACGGAAGCGGTACACACCGCTTGCTATGTGTTTAATAGAATACTTTTGAGGCCCGGCACTAAACAAACTTGTTATGAATTGTTGTTTGGTAGGTTGCCTCAAATTAAACATTTTCGTGTTTTTGGTTCAAAATGTTTTATTAAGAACACGTATGGTAGTTTGGACAAATTCGATCCAAGATCCGATGAGGGGATTTTTGTTGGGTATTCTTCGCGTAGCAAAGCCTATCGGATATACAACAAACGAACCTCAACGATCGAGGAATCGCTTCATGTTTCATTTAATGAAGGATTTGTTCCAACTAGAATTACTAATGATGATGACTCTATGGATGTCTTATGCGATTCAATTGGTAATTCTAATTCTAATAACTCTATTGATTCTATTGAGACTAACCCAACTAATGAAGTTGTTGAGAATGTTCCTAGTGATCAAGGTATTCCCAAACGGCTTCATACCGTTCGTGACCATCCTCATGAGCAAGTCATTGGAAATATCCATGATAGTGTCAAGACGAGATCGCAAGTCAACCACTTCGCTCATTGTGCCTTTGCCTCCTCGATAGAGCCAAAGAATGTTAATGAAGCATGCGAAGATAGCGCTTGGATCCTCGCCATGGAAGAGGAACTCATTCAATTCGAGAGGAATGAGGTTTGGGAGCTTGTTCCATTGCCATCGAAGAACCACACCGTCATAGGGACAAAGTGGATCTTCAAGAACAAGACCGACGAAAACCAAGTCGTCGTCCGGAACAAAGCTCGGTTAGTAGCTCAAAGGCTATCGGCAAGAGGAAGGTATCGATTTCGAAGAATCCTTTGCTCCGGTAGCTAGATTAGAATCAATTAGATTATTGTTATCTTTTGCATGCCATAAGGATTTTAAATTATTTCAAATGGATGTTAAAAGTGCGTTTTTAAACGGAGATGTTGAGGAAGTCTATGTTTCTCAACCTTCGGGGTTTATAAATGAAAAATTTCCAAATCATGTTTTTAAGCTTAAGAAAGCACTTTACGGTTTGAGACAAGCTCCTCGAGCTTGGTATGACCGTTTAAAGAATTTTCTTTTAGATTTGGGTTTTAAAATGGGAGAAGTTGATTCCACATTATTTGTTAAGTATTCGAATAATGATATAATTTTAGTTCAAATTTATGTTGATGATATCATTTTCGGTGCTACTAACTTTGCTCTTTGCGAAGAGTTTTCTAATGTGATGAAGGATCAATTTGAGATGAGCCATATGGGTGAGCTCAAGTATTTCTTAGGTCTCCAAATTCGCCAAATGGACGATGCAATCTTCATCCACCAAACGAAGTACACGGTGGAGTTGCTAAAGCGATTTGGAATGGAGAATGCCTCCGGGAAAAAGACTCCAATGAGCACGACTACGCATCTTGATAAGGATACGAGCGATAAAGATGTAGACATTCGTCTATATCGAGGTATGATAGGTAGTTTACTATATCTTACCGTAAGTAGGCCCGATATTATGTTTGCCGTATGTGTATGTGCTCGTTATCAGTCTCAACCTAAGGAGTCTCACTTAGTAGCAGTAAAACGTATTTTCCGTTATTTAAGTTACACACTTGATTTTGGATTACTTTATCCAAAATCTAGCATGTATGAGTTAATCTCATATAGTGACGCAGATTATGCAGGATGCAAATCCGACAGGAAAAGTACTAGTGGCACTTGCCATTTTATAGGAAATTCTCTTGTCTCTTGGTTTTCCAAGAAGCAGAATTTCGTATCACTTTCAACCACCGAGGCGGAATACATTGCCGCCGCCGCGTGTGCTCAAGTTCTTTGGATGAGACACACACTTAAAGACTTTGGTATAAACTGTGATACTTGCCCTATCATGGTGGACAACCAAAGTGCAATTTGTCTCTCTAAGAACCAGGTACACCATTCCCGTTCGAAACACATAGATGTCCGACACCATTTCTTAGATGATCATGTTGCTAAAAAGGACATCATATTAGTGTATGTTGAATCCCAGAAGCAAATCGCCGATATTTTCACGAAACCCCTAAAGGAAGACGCCTTTGTGCGGTTGCGTCGAGAATTGGGGATTATGGGTGAATCCGAGATTTAGGATTCATTTTTATTCAATAATCTTGCATGCTATTCAATTTCATTATATTTGCACATGCTAGATTTATTGGAATTTTCTGGATTTTTGTTGAATTTTCGGAATTTTTGTTCGATTTGTGCGTAATCGTCAAATTTCAGATTTTCGATGTTTAATGGGGTAGTATAATGATTAATGAGAGTATTTCGATGTTTCGTCCAAGTGCGATTTGGAGAGAAATCAAAATTTCAAAATTTTCAATTTTTTGGACTCTCTTAGTCGGTCCAAGTTCATTGGCCGCCCGACTAGATTCAGTTCTAGTCGGTCAGTGAATGAGCTTAGACCGACTAATTCTTGTCAGGAAATTTGGCTTCAGTTACTGTTTACAACTGGTCGGTTCAAGCTCATTGACCGACCGACTAGATCGTGATCTAATCGGTCAGTGCTTGAACTGTGACCGACTAGTTGTGACGGGGACTGTCTTGTCTTTTCGCATTTCGACCGATTAAAACTCCATATATTCGACTAAAACTCTTTCTAGTCGATCGTCTTTTCTTCTCCAGCTCAAAACCCCCGAAAACCCTTGGTATTCCACCACTCCCTCCGCCGTTTTCCGATCATTTTCCGGCCGTCTCTCCGTCGATCTCCCCTAGGTGATCTCTCTCCCTCCATCTCCTAGCTTCTAGGGTTAGTTTTTCTAGCTCCTAGGGTTAGAATCTCTCGCTTAGGGTGTGTATGTATTTCGGCTAGGGCTTCTACTTAGGGTTTCTTCGATTCGATCTCTTGTGCGTCGTGTCTTGCTTCGATTATAGCAAGAACACGAATCCTGATCCGTCATATGAGCCCTTCGCCTATGACCGTAGAGCCATCCCCTACGGATCCCGATCAACCTACGCGAACCCCTCCTAAACACCGATCGAAGACCACCCAACCCTCTTCGTCTTCGCCTCCTCTTAAGCGTAAGAGGACGGCGACAGCGAAGCCCCGATCCCAATCTCAGCCCAAGACCAAGCCTGTGTCATTCCGTGCCCCCTCACCTCCTGATTCTGACACGGAATACATACCCGAGACTGAGCCTGGCCATAGGGATCCTACACCCCCTCCTAGGCAACCTGAGTCTAGCTCCCGACCCCGTACTTCCACTCGTCAGCCTAAGGGAAAGGGTCTGATGCCGGTTGGCGGTGTCGATATCTCGTTGTGTCGCGACGACCCTATGTGTCTCGCGGCTTACAACCGTATCGAACACTGCCCACTGCTTCTGGAGCATTTTGTCCAGTTTAGTGACTTCATAGGCCTAGCGGATCTTCTTTCGTCTTCCGGTCTTCTCGATTACCTTCGATATGACCCGAAGGAGAACCCTCACCCCTACCCTCGCCTAGTGAAACTCTTCTATGCCAACCGTGTCCGGGGTCAGTACGACGAGACCCACTCGATTGAGACGACTGACTTGGGGACTCCGATAGTCCTCACGGCAGAAATCTTAGGAGAGATTTTGGGTATCTCCTCGCCTGGCCTCCTTCCCTCAGATATTTCTGTTGATGACATCTCTTCACTTGATCAGGTCGTACTTTCTGAGATCTTCCAACAGATTCCTCCCGCCATGATTGGCGTTCCCTCCAAGTCCTTCAAGCCTAATGCCTGGGTCCTAAACCTAATTCTGAAGTCGTGCTTACTTCCTAAGTACGGCTCCTCCTCTTTGCCATCCCAGCCTTTCTTGAAGTTGATCTATGCCATCTTTATGGGGAGCTCGATGAACTGGGCTCGGATTATACTCGATAAGATGGATGCTTTCGAGTGTATCCACAAGTCGACAAAGTCGGCTCATATCCCATTCCCGTGCCTCCTGACACTCGTATTCCGTCACTTTCGTTTCACCTTGCCTCGTGACGATGAGCGCCCTCTCGGTCCCCCCTGAACGCGACGGCCGTCAAGAAGTCTCTTGCCGCACTTCGTCACGTTCAGCGGATGACCCCTGCTGCTTCAGCCTCTGCCTCTACCTCAGCTGCTCCCTCCCTTACTCTTGTCGACCTCGCATGTTCCATCAAACATGTGGAGTCTCGGTATGCTCGCACTGAGGAGATTCTTTCTCGTATCGCTTCTCATCTTGGGATTGAGATTCCTCCGTCAGTTTCTGACAAGGACGAGGAGCTGGATGATGAGGAGATTCTCGAGCTTACTCGTGCTGCTGCTGCTGCTGCTCGTGCCCCTGAGGGTACTCCTGTTGTTGCTGGTGCTTCTGGTGCAGCTGCTTCTCCTGCTGGTGACCCCGAGAGCACACTTGTTGCCATCGTTCCTACGGTGGATACTCCGACTGGTGCTCCCGAGGCCACTACTGTTGCTGCTCCAGAGATCGTCTCACCTGACGTGCCTGAGATTTCTACTTCCGTCGCTCCTGTGGACACTACAGCTGATCTGGTGACCATCTCCACTCATGCAGAGCCTGCTGCTGCTGCAGATCCTCCACCTCCCTCTTGAGCTTCTTTGAGGCCTCTCCCGATGCACATTGGATGATTTACCTTGTGTGTGGGAGTGTTGGGTAGGATAGAGTGTGGTTCTGGATGATTTTGATATGTTGATGTATTTTGATGTATCTTCATATATTTTGGTGTATTTTGATGGTTATGTATGTTTTGTGACACTCCGATATTTGTGAGATATGATGTTGTATTTTGTGCCCCGATCGTTGAATCGATGTTATGTATGTCGGCGATGTATCATTTTATTGTACTCATGCTTCATTTATATATATACATCGATGTTGACATTTCATTCTCTTGTGCACATTATATAATTTTTTTATGTCTCTGATGTTTGATATCGTCGCTCGACGATAATAACTTGGTTAAATAGAAATTTCTTCTATGGAAACATAGAATTATTTTCCATGCACTAAATTAACCAAGAATGTTGATATTGGAGAGTATATTCCATAACTCAATTCGTAAAATTAATTTGAGTTTTGATGACTTTATTTATCGATTTTCGACTTTGGTCTCATTGACACGCTTTGATTTCATTCGTATTTCTCTTTGGTGTCATTTGGACCGTGGTCGTATTCTACGACTCCCGTGCTTACATTTGAAGCCATTGTTATTGTCGTTGCTCTACTCCCACTCTTTTTGCTAATGCCAAAGGGGGAGAGATATAATAATGACATGTGCTAAATGATAATTTAAGCATTTTTCCAAGAATCTAATTTGATATATTAGATTCAAGGGGAGTTAAGATATAAAAATTGGATTTCAAATCCGATATTTCAATAATCGATTCTCATTTTATATACTTTACTCGTCTGCTTGATGCGTATTATTATTATTCATTTTGGAATTAACGTGTCATCAATGCAGGGGGAGTAAGTAAATTACATTTGAATAATTATTTTTGATTATTATTTATGTTGGTTTGTAATCACCAAAAAGGGGGAGAATGTTGGATATTGGACTCCCCGGATTTGGTTTTGGATGATGAACAAACATAAATATATTGTGAACTAACAATTTGTGAGCGCAGTTATGGAGATCGTTGCCAAACTTCTATGAACATCTAAAGCGACGTCTCAAGACTTCTCAAAGCACGTGATCGTATGCCTAAAGCTTCGTTGAAGCTTACAGACCATTTTAAAAGTCATGAAGATTCGATTGAAGCTTTTGAAGACGGTATCGTCAAGTTTTATTTATAGTCTTTTAAGCTTCTTTCGTAGAATGTTAAGCCTTGAGTATGTCTTACGGTTTAAATCTTCATAACGCTCCTATCTTAGAGCTAGGATCTTGTAAGAAGTCCATACAAACTTTCCCGAAGCTTCGCGCTTCGATTCGCGACTTCTTGTGCATGTTAGCTGGTTCAAGAAGAAGAACCAACCGACTAGATGGTGATCTAGTCGGTCGACCAAGCTTCTTGGACCGACTAGTTTACGTCAGTCAATTCATAGCTCTTTATTGTTTATAGTTAGTCGGTCTACGTTGACTCATCGACCGACTAGTTTGTGAACTAGTCGGTCAGTGATGCTTCTTTGACCGACTAGTTGAGCTTCTACTGTACATGCCAACTTACTGTTTATCGTTAATCGGTCTATGTTCATTTGGCGACCGACTAGTTGATGAACTAGTCGGTCAACTTTTGTTCTTGGACTGACTAAATCAATTTGTACTCATACTATTTATTTTATCTCTTAGTTGGTCTAAGTTGACTCACCGACCGACTAGTTGTGAAACTAGTCGGTTGGCAAGTGTTCTTTGACCGACTAGTTCTGTTTGTCTGAACTTCGACCTATTCTCTGTTCACCACTTAGTCGGTTCATGTTGATTGACCGACCGACTAGTTGATGAACTAGTCGGTCGGTGGTTGTTCTTTGACCGACTAGTTTGGTTCAGAATAGAGCCGTTGGAGCATTTAATGACTCGAATTTCTTTCACTCTTTCCTCTAACCTATATATACTTGTTGAGCTGCATTCATTGCACTCAAGGCTGATATTAATAGAAGTTTAGAGATCAAAGAGAAATCATTCCAACTCATTCAAAGCTCATTGATTTCCAATCTTGAATCTCTCCTCACTCTTATTTCAAAAGAGAGATTCATTGATTGTGAGCCTTCCAAGCCAAGTGCTTGATCCTAGGTCACCATCAACCCCATAGCTCTCCATTGCTGGTCATCTTCTTGGAGCTAGGGTTTGGTGCCTCTTCATCTTCCCCAAAATCCGTTTTGTCCTAAATCGTAAGTTTTACTCAAGGCATAGGATTTTGTCGGTAAGAATCTTTATTTCATTTACTTCGATATTGTAAGTTTCAATCTCGGTTGTGAGAGTGTGTTTGTGATCCCGGGTTGTGGGAGTCACAAGTTCTTTTGTGTATGATTTGACTTGTGAAGGTTTTTTACAAGTATTTCATAGTGGAAATCTTGAGTTAGGGTTTCTAACTCGAGTATCCGGAGGGGATCCGGGTGTTTGGGACGTAGGATCACCGGGAACAAGTCGGGGAGACTTGGGTGGATCCGAACCCAGTAATATTGTTTGTTTGCGATTGTTTGTCTTTGTTGTCTAACATTTACATTTCTGCATTTCCGCATTGTTTGGTAGAGTTTACAAGGTAATTAGGAATTAGGCTCTTAATTATTTTAAAGTACTATTCACCCCCCCTCTAGTACTTGTGCAGTAGCTTAGCATGGCATTACAAGAATAACATAGCCATTAAGCATAAACAACACTAACTTTAACGCATAAAAAGAGTCTTCTACTATTTAACAATTAAACAGAATAAGGTTTATCAAATAAACAATTTAGCATGGATCCTTAAATTTAACATTTAAATTTAAAAATATTATTTTTAAAACATTTCATTTTTATCTCATAAAAATAACAGTTTCAAAAACTTGTGTTAAAAACATAAACTTTGCATGCAACTAAAATATTTATCGCATAATTTTAAAGCTTTAAAATCATTTTTAAAAATATCACATAAATTTAAAAACATTTTAAAAAGCATTTAAAAAACATTTCAATTAATTTAAACGCGGTCCTAGAATATCATGCAATCGGGGCTCTGATACCAATGTTGGGTTTTATAGACCATCAGGGCACAAATCTATGCCCGTCCTAACTCGGACGGACCATAGAGGGAAAAGAATGCAGCGAAAAAATATAACTCGTTAAACTATTTTAACAAAGCCGTAAGGTTCAAGACTCTTAGCCAGGATCTTTGCCGACTTGAGGTGGATCTGACCATCCCAAGAAGGATCTAAACTACTGCGATTAAATTAAAGAAAAGCTAATTATATTCACATACCTCGAACCTTGCCTTGGTTCAGGCAAGGTGTACTACACCGTCTTCCGAGCCGCTCCCCATCCCGCGTTGAACCGCTCCGCATCCGAGGTGAGCAATCCTCTTGTCGCCGAGCCAACCACGCGCCGAAGAATGTTTCACCCGAGTGTGAACCTTCGCCAAGATTTCGGATCGGATCCGAACCCCTTCGTGGCTCTGCTAGAGCCCTTCAGGAGTAAGGCAGAAATTTAGGGAGAAGAGAAATATTAATTTAAGCCTAAATCCGAGCGTACTTGTCATGACCCGCTTCCCTAAAATGGAGGCGAGGCGTGACGAGGCCCGCTCAGGCTGAGAGCTGTGAGGCTCCTCGCCTGTAAAGCGTCTAGAAATACCACGCAGATTCCTGTAATGTGAAACGGAACAAAGACAAGAATAATAGAAAGAGACGAATAATAAATTATCAATCTCAAATGTCCAAATAAAAGTCCTACAACCACCAGAAAAGCCACCAGGCTAACAAAAGAGTCTAAAAAGGGCCCAACTTGGCCAACAAGGAAAGCAACTAACAAAATGGTGCTACTCACCGCCAAGCTACAACAACTAACAAGGAACTGTGGAGGGAACTAAGACTGGTCACCGGTGTCCTCGTACTCAACGTCAACTGTGGATTCAGACACGAACTCCACGAACTCGTCGCCCTCAATTACGGACTCTGGCTCAGCAACTAACATGCGACACCCAAAGAGAAAGGGGCACATGTCAGCAAAGTCTACAGGACTTTTTGCAAGGAAACTAGTAGAAAGGTAAAAGCAACCTAGCAATTCTAAAGTATGGTATGACATGACATTTATGTAATGTGTGCAGCAAGTAAAGTAAACATCAGTTATGACATGGCATATATGATAGCATGGAAGGTAAGAACATGGCATAGAACAATTAACATGGCATGGTAACAAGTAAACATTCACATGGAATGTCCTATTCTAGTAGCATGTCGTGCACAGAGATTCCGCCTTTTGGCTAGAGAGGCTGTACGGGCCAACTCTTACGCTCAAGTGATCGTTTATCCCAACCCCTCCACGTGTATCGGGCATTGGTTTTCAACCAACACATGTGGCCCGCTTCTGGATCACGAGCCAGGAAGTGTTTTTAACAAGTATGGTGTAGGGTTATGCCTACATAGCAGGTGCCTAGCCGGAAACAAGGATTGTACAAGTATTTTGTAACGCGTGCTACGATGCAACATGCAAATCAGATGACATGTAAAAAAATGCAAATGCATGGCAGATATTTAAATTAAATGCGTACCGTTAGGGGAATTAAACGTGACAGGCAAATGCATGACATGACATGACAAAAAGGCAATTCTAGCTTCGTTGTCAAGCTAGAACTTGAAATTGCGCCTAGACCGCTATCATTTCACGGTCTAGTCTCTTTCACGCTAAAAGCAAGGAAAATGGCCTAAAGCATGGCCTAAAACAAGGTTGGCAAGTTTCACTTGCCTGGTATCGAGGTTGTTGATCGACGAGAGTTGTCTCAAAATTTGCTATTTTACGAGGATGGGTCATTGTTATGGCAAAACAGAAAATCAGAATTTGATGTTCTAATCCGGATTTGTATTGGAATCCTACAACGTCTAGTAATCCATGTTTATTAGGTTTTCTAAATTTACAGTGTGGGTTATGGAAAGATTAAGGGTAGATTACTAACCGTATATGAAGCGGAAGAAACGACGATCAAAGACGCCTACGAATCTGCAGGTAGGAGAGGATCTCGACGTATCTGGATTACCGTCGCTAAATCTAATCTAGCACGGCAACGGAAGAAGCGATCCCGGGAAAACTACGGCTGAAGAGATCTGCTGTTGGCTGAGATATAACGGATCTGGAGATGGGAGAATGAAAGGGAAAAACTGGAGCAAAAAGGAGAATTGGGGGGTTTTGGAGTCGGCCGGCGGCTTGCCGGGAGGTTGCCGATGCAATGGGGGTGAGAGGGAGCACGGGAGGAGGAGGAAAGGCAAGAGGCAGATGGAGGATGATTGGGGAAGAAGGTCGGCTAGGAAAAGTGAGGGAAGAAGTGAAAACGTATAGGGTTTAAATAGAAAGAAAAAGGGGCTGCTGCTACTTAACCTCGGGTTTCTGGGTAGATTAGTCGGTCAGTGAAGAGTGGTCGACCGATTAGTTTGAGAACTAGTCGGTCGGTCGTCCAACTGTGACTGACTAAAAGGCAAACGGAGAACAGGGTCAACACAGGGTAGACATATTTAGTCGGTCTGTGAAGGCTCGTCAACCGACTAGTTTGGAAATTAGTCGGTCGGTGAATGTTCATTGACCGACAAAGGGTTGAATATGATAGACAATAAGTACTGAGAGTTAGTCGTCCGAGAAGAAACTCTAACCGACTAGTTTCTCAACTAGTCGGTCGATAGTCGTTCTTTGACCGACTAACTGTAAACAGTAACTCGGCTGTCAGAAAGAACTAAGAATTAGTCGGTCTGAGAACAAGTTCTAACCGACTAGTTTCACAACTAGTCGGTCGATGGATGTGCTTAGACCGACTAAGTGGAAACAATAACACAGCTGAAATAATCAAGATGAACTAGTCGGTTCCTGAAGAGTTGCTGACCGACTAGATTGCAATCTAGTCGGTTGGTTCTCCTTCTTGAACCAACTAAGAGTCATGAAAAGTCTCGAATTGAAGCGCGAAGCTTCGGGAAAGATTCCTATGGCTTCTAAGATCAACCTAGCTCTAAGATATGGACGCTATGAAGCTCATCGTAAAAATACTTACTCCAAGCCCATCATGATATGCAACGCAAAGTAGAAGATCAGAAAGAACTGAAAGAAAACGTCCAATAGGGAAAAAACACACAAGGAAGAGAACAACCATAATATATATTAGACAAAACATAGACAAAAATCAGTCGTTACAGTACTCCAACAGATATGGGAGTCGCTCAGATCTGGAGCTTGGGACGAGTTTTTAGGAGGGGAGCAGACCCCTATTTATATAGGCGGCTGACACCTCCCCTTCACTCAAATTCTGATGTGGGACTAAAGTTTGGAGTAAATAAATTCAATTTAGTTTGCCTTTCACAAAGGCTAAACTTCCGTGAATTTTAACTCCCTCACCGTTGAGCTTCGCGATTGATACAACCTATCAAATCGAAGGGCGTTCAACGGTCATGCAGGCGCCTGGCGCCCTGGGCGGGCCCTGGCTGGCCAGTCGCCCAAGCCAGACCTGGGTGGTCTGGCCTGGGTCAGTCTGGTCTGGTCTGACCCATGTCCAGTTTGGGCATGATAAGACCCTTTTGTGCTGTTTTGGGCGTAACTTGGGCTTTTGGCGTGCAATTTGGACGTCGTTCGAACCTGTGTTTAGAGAGGGACATTCTCATCTTACAGGTAACCTTTTCCATGCATTTATTATATTAAATATGTTCTTAAACAATTTAAGACACAATTAACCCGTTTTGCATCATATGCAAATTAGTCCATATCTCGGCTTAAAATTATCTTTTGGATCAAATGCAATTTTCTATCCCTTGCATCAATGCATATTCTCTCTAATGATTCTACATATTACTAGATGAAGGTCACACTCTGTGTGAGACCCTACAGCCTGACCCTACTGCAGGTTGGGCTCGAAGCCATATACGGTAGTGACCATGAGCAGCAGTTGCCGTCCCTGTTTCAGTATCATAATTATGTAGTTGGCTCATCGACATGAGTATTGTCGGGACCACCCTAACTGTATCTGTGATGAATTCCCCAGTTATAGTCTCTTCGTCTAAACTATGTCATTTAATTCAAGTCTAGGATACGGTCAAACTGTCAACCCCAATAACTCGAATCCGGTTAGTTTCCATCGATATTTAGTCAAATAATGTTGGATAAATTCCAACATACTCTGGCCAGAGTTTTTCACTAAAGACCGAACTAACACTATGCCACTAACTCCCATTGACCAAGAGAGCCGAATCCTATCTCGGTCATTACTCTCCTCGTACGCTTCAAATGTCACCCGACCAAAGACCTTTCGACTTGCCTTGCCTCGAAGCTAGTCAGTGATCTAAGTGATATCGTTCACGCACAGGTTCGTACAATGACCTCAAGTCAAAGACCAACTTTCCTATCATTGCTAAGAATTATCATTGACAGGTTGGTCAATATAACCATATGACAACTCTTGTGGGTCGTTCAGTGAACTCATTCTCCAATGAGCACCTGTGTCTCGTCTTCGACTTCGCCAAGTCAAATGACCATGAGATCATCATCACCGCTATACGGTGAGACTAAGACACAATGGTCTATCCGATGTTTCGATATCCTTTTCTCGAAACATCTACGACCACAAACCCTTTAAGACTTATGCTACAGACGGTCAAACATTTCTCCATGATAGAGATACTCATCTCGATACATGTTTGACCTTGTATTAAGTCTCAGGACTATACCTAAGTTAATTACTAATGATAACTACATTATGATTTAACTTAGATAAATACTTACCATACAGCTTACTGTAATCTCGAACAAGATGTTTATATAGATACACGGAGATAAATTGCCTCGATGGCATACATCTCGCAACAACAAGATCATCTCTAGGCAGAGCAGGCTGAGGTGAAGTATTAGCCTCTTCTTGCACATGTGGGGTGCATGTTGCATCTGATGTTGCAACATCATGTGCAACATCATATGAAATATCAGCAGCAGCAGCTTGAGCTGCTCACAGATCATCAAGTGGGGCATCTTCAGCACCACCACAAGATGATGTTATAACATCAGGAGCCTCCTCTAGAGCAGCTTCAGGAGCTTCCTCTGAATGTGATGCAACACAAGAATTATCACGTGCCCCCTGAACCAGATCCTCCTCAGGAATTTGAGGCATATGGGTATCCGAAGGTAGTCCAGAATCTTCCACTACAGTGTGGTCCTCCATTTAAACAACTTCTTCATTCGTAACCGGAACAACTGGGTCATGGCTATCACCTTGAACATCAACAGAAACAGGAGGGATTTGAGGCTGGACATCTGATCGCTCCGGAATGTAACCCAAAGAACAGTTGTAGTTTTACCGCAAGCGCACGGTATAGCGGCGAGCGGGTTATCGAACACAGGGAGGACGAATGACCGTGCTTGTTCAAATCAACCTGGCTATTAAGAAGAGAGAAATTTGCCTTTGGCGATCCTGTCACAATCGTCAGACAAAGTACGGAAATATCAAATCAAACAAAGAACATTTAGGGAATGGGGAATCCCCGCTACTCACCGTATCCCGTCAATGTGGTTCATTGGTATCAAAATTTCTAGAATAAAATTTTGGATGAACTAGTTGCAACTGAATGTAATACCTAGCTCACGCTCTCGCGCTGTTGCCGGTCTATAGCTATCCTAGGTTCGGGTCCAATCTCTTGCAAACCCTAGCCTAGGGAAGCTAGCATTAGGATCAACATCATCGTTCAATCGCGCCCCGAGCCCACTCTCGTGCAAACTCGGGCCACGACCTAGGTTGGGATAGTTCCTACCCGTCCAATCTCTTGCAAACGGGTATCGGCATGGAATTGCAACCGGAAACCCTAGTATCGATCCAATCTCTTGCAAACCGATACTACGGAAATTCGACTCCAACCCAATTCGGATTTCTAGGGTTTCCTATCGAATTGGGATCCAATCTCTTGCAAATCCCAATCGATATGAATACCTAGCCACCCGTAGTAAATTGATCCCAATCTAATCCCTAATAGCAATTCTAGCAAAATTTCTACCAATTCATCACAAATCTGAAATTGGGCTCGTAGGGTTTATCCCCACACCCCAAGACGTGGAGACTACTCACAATTCATAGCACAAACACAAAAATAATCAATGAAATTAATAAGAGAATTCATCACAATATTGAGATATGCAATAAAAATAGAATTTTTAGAGAAGAGAGACACAAACCAATGGAGTTCTTCAAATAATTCAACAAAAATCCACTTTTGTCTCCTCTCCAATCACAAGAATAAAGCTAAAAAGTTAATCTAAAAAGCTGCAAAAATCTAAAAGAAAAAGCTCTCTAAAACTAGGGTAAAAACAGGGGTTAAATACCCCCCAAAATCGTCCAAAAAACTGTGACCAAAATGCCCCTGCGCAGCCTGAAATCCGCAATTTTCGCTACAGGCAGCGTGGTCGCGCCCCGGCGTACACGTCCCGGGACGACGGTTGTAGTTTTACCGCAAGCGCACGGTATAGCGGCGAGCGGGTATCGAACACAGGGAGGACGAATGACCGTGCTTGCTCCTAATCAACCTAGCTATTTAGAGGGATAATTGCCTTGGGCGATCCTGTCACAATCGTCAGACAAAAGTGCGAAATATCAAATCAAATAGAGAACGCCTAGGGAATGGGGAATCCCCACTACTCACCGTATTTCACAATTGTGGTTCGCCGGTATCGAAATCGCTAGGATGAGAATTTGGATGAACTAGTTGCAACTAAATGTGAAACCAAGCTCACGCTCTCGCGCTGTTGCCGGTCTATAGCTATCCTAGGTTTGGGTCCAATCTCTTGCAAACCCTAGCCTAGGGAAGCTAGCATTGGGATCAACATCATCGTCCAATTGCGCACCGAGTCCAATCTCTTGCAAACTCGGTCCACAATCTAAATTAGGATAGTTCCTACCCGTCCAATCTCTTGCAAACGGGTATCGGCGCGGAATTGCAACCGGAGATCCTAGCATCGGTCCAATTTCTTGCAAACCGATACTTTGAAAATCCGACTCCAACCCAATTCGGATTTCTAGGGCTTCCTATCGAATTGGGATCCAATCTCTTGCAAATCCCAATTGATGTGAATACCTAGCTATCCGTAGTAGTTCGATCCCAATCTAATCCCTAATAACAATCCTAGCTCAATTTCTACCGGTTCAACACAAATACGAAATTGGGCTTGTAGGGTTCATCCCCACGCCCCAAGACGTGGAGACTACTCACTAATCATAGCAATAGCACAATAATTGGCAAAGAAATAGACAATGGAATTCATCACAACAATGATATAAACAATAAAAAATAGAGTTTTTGTGGAAGAGAAGTGCAAACCAATGTAGATCTTCAATCAACCCAACAAAAATCCAAGTTTTTCCCTTCACCAATCACAATTAATAAAGCTAAAAAGTAGACTCAAAAAGCTGCAAAAAATCTGAGAGGAGGCTCCCAAAACTAGGGTAAAAACAGAGCTTAAATAGCCCCAAAAATCGTCTAAAAATCCTGACCAAAACGCCCCTGCACAGCCTGTTTTCCGCAAATTTCGCTTCAGGCAGCGCATCGCACTCGGCCGAGTGACAAAAGTCGCTCGGCCGAGTGAAAACCCTGTCAATTTCCAGTAAGTCGTGGGCTTCAAGGGTCTTCAGTTCGGGGGCGGCTCGGCCGAGTGAGTTGTCGTCACTCGGCCGATGGCTTCACTTCACTCGGGCGGACGGGATTTGCCACTCGGCCGAGTGGGTCTTCTGAAGCTCAGAGGCCGAAAAACAGTAACTTCGGTCTTTTTGAGAGCCTTCGTCTGGGCGCCACTCGGGCGGACGTGGTTTCGTCACTCGGCCGAGTGGGTCTTCTGTGCTCGGCCGAGTGCACAGGTAACTCGTGTCTGAATTGGTCGGCCGAGCAGTGTCTCGCTGGTCGGCCGAGTGGCTCCTCCACTCGGCCGAGTGGGACACAAAAAATGCCCAAACTGGTCGTTCTGGCCTCCTCGTCGCTCCGGCGACGTCCATTCTTCTTCCGCTCCTCTCCAACAGCAAAATACCCCTCGGGGAGGTCGTCGGTGGCCGTCTAGATTACACGCATCTCGAGATCACTCCTAATCGCGCCAAATCACCTGAAATGCGACAAAAACAACAAATCGTGAAAAGCATCGCAATATCGTCGATATATCGTGAAAAACATGATTTGGGCGATCAAAATGGCATGCAAACATGCGGGAAAAGGGTGTAAAATAAGGAGTGATCAAAATCCCCCAAGCTTGCCTCTTACTCGTCCTCGAGGAAGATAAGTAAAAAGCGAACCCGGTGGATTCGGAAAACGAAAACGGCGAAAAACGAAAAAAAATGAAAAACGAAGAAGAATGAAAACCAAACGAAAATAAAGGAAGAAAGAAAGAAGAGGTAGGATGCTAGATCATTTTCTCAGGACGTGGGTTTCACTTACTCTTATGGCATGCACCGAGTGAGAAATACATGTCAAAGAATCTCATTTTGATATCATAGTAGAATAGTGCAAGTAGAAAATAGAAAACCCACGAACAACGGTATAATCATGAGAAACGGAATGATTTTAAAATTAACATCGCCTGAATCATCTAAAGCGGTATACAAGTCTCAGATCACACACTTTTCAATTGAACGCTTTCTATCTGGAGTATAAGAGTATCACATCATAGAATAGAGAGAATAGAAAAGTATGGGTTTCATGAAATGAATGCTAGGCTTAGATTTCTGGATTTCGTAAAGCTAGAAACAATCTCACCGAGTATAGAATATCACTTAGCCTAGGTTGTCGTGCTATGTCAAGTAGTCGCTCTCTCACACATCAATGGATCTCCTCCCCCAAGCTTATCTATAAGCGTGGTGGCACAAAAATATTTACATCCCCATTTTTATAAAGCTCCAAAGGCAAAGAAGAGAAAGAAGAAAGAAAGAAAATAAGCGAGATGGGATCTTTTATTGAGGATTTTTTTTTTTTTTTTCTTCTATCATATATACAATGATCCCAATTCAAAGAGAGATAATGATATACGAGAATGTTCTTCTCTCTTTTATTATATATATTTTTTTCTTTTTTTTTTGGAATAAGAGATTTGGAGCTAGGAATTAATAACGGGGGAAATGCCATAAAATAGAATCACTAAGGGGAGATTCACCAATGATTTTAAAAGTAGAGAAATGTTGTTCAAGATTTGTGGAGAAAGAAATAAATATAACTCTCGGCTCACTCTATAAGACATGCACGACAACTTCAGCAGGGTGATCTAATCTACTCAGTTTCGATCGCAAAAAAGCTAACTAATCCAGATATATCATAGCTAACAATCATTCAATCATCCGGAAGTGAAGTGTACAATTCATGCATATAGAAGTGATAAAGGAAAAGAAGTCAGTAATCCAGATATAGGCATTCAATGCGTGAATCTTGGTGTGTTTTCTGTGATAGCATACATATGAATATTCAGGCTCAGCTAATAATAAAATTTCATCCATTTTCATGAGGAAAAAGTGTGGGCTCCTATTTCTAAATGCAAGCGAGTCATAGCATATGATATCAGAAATGAAATCTAAGACGCGACAAATATAGCATGCATATAGAATAAGCTAACTCCACGTAGACATCATCACAGAAAATTCATCTCTAGCATGAGATGAAAAATAAGGAAGAAGTAAAGATAAAAGGAAAATGGAACTATGCAATGCGGCACACAGGTAAGTAAGGAAAACGTGATGCATGGCGAAACAAAAGGAAAATAACGAAAAATGAGTGCAAAAGTGAAAAGCGGTGTGAAAAACTGAAAATAAAGGTGGCAAATCGAAAAAAGAACGTGAAAGCTCACTCCCCCAAGCTAAACGGCACAGTGTCCTCAATGTGCAAAGTGTGGCACATAGAGAGACAAGCAATGTGAGGGGCAAGTGAGGATGGATGCATGATGGGAAGAAAAAATATAAAAAAGGAAAAGTAAGAAATGAAAATATGATGCGGAAATGATGCATGCACAGCTAGGAGTGATACGAAAATAAATACGGCACCCAGAACTCTCCCTCTCTCCCAAAAAAGATATATATAGATGTGATCAAAAATGAGAATCCCAAGTAGATATGATATGATATGCACAAATAGATATGATCAGAAATATAATCCCAAAATAAGTGAGGGGAGGGGGGTGGACAAAAGTGCATCAGGACCCAGCAGAGACGGGCAGCACAACGACAGGAATGGATCAAGGCATCAAGAGTGCCTAAGAAGGCGGTGCCGCGCCGTCTCCGTCCTGAGGCGGAGGTGGTGGTGGTGGTGGTGTAGGCTGCTGAGCTGGGGTGGGCGTGGGAGTGGAAGCAGGTCGAGCGTGTGTGGGTGTGTGTGTGGGAACCTGCGGGGTGGGTGGGGGTACGCGCGGGAGACGCTCTAAGATCTGCGTCAGGCAGTAGTGGATCTGAGGGATCAGGTCAAAGCGTCCAGACAGCGTAGAGACGGTGGAGGACAGGCTCCGAAGGTCTCCTCTAAGACCACTCACCGCCACCTCAAGAGCACGTATGCTCTGCAGTACGGTGTCGGGCGGGGGTGGTGCAGAGGGACGCACCGGTCTAGGCTGTGCAGGGCGAGGCTGGCGTACGCGTGTGGAGTATGTAACGGGCTCAGCAGGGAATGGGACAAAAGGGGCCGCGCCTGGAAAAGTGGGCCTGGCCTCGGTGTGAGGCCGGGACGCCGGCTGGCGAGGAGTGGAGGCAGCGGCAGCAAAGGAGGCGTGCAAAAGAGGTAACGAGGTGGCCAGAGAGGTCCGTGGCACAGACGTGTGGACAGACGCCACGACACTCTCGGAGAATAAGGCGGCGGTGGAGACAGAGGAATCTCCCGCTGGGGCAGAAGTGTGCGGTCCAAAAGGTGTAACCCCAGCGGAGATCATGCTAACCATGGTCTCCACGACCGAAGTGAACGAGGGCTCTCCGCACTCGACTATGGTCGGCGGGCGCTCGGGGAGTGCGGAGCAAAGGGGCTCCACGGACAGAGGGCCTGAGGTGGCAGAGGGAGTGGTGGGGACAGCCTCGGAAGTGGTGACAGTGGTGGAAGTGGGCTCAGCAAAAGTACTCTCGACACAGGCAGAGGTAGGGACAGAAGTGTGAAGAGCAGTGGAAACGTCAGGAACAGGCTGAGAGGCCACAGGGTCGACGGGGTGGGCAGCAGGCTCGGCAGGGTGCGCAGCAGGGTCTGCGGGAGCAGCCTGGGCAGCGTGGGCAGCGGGGCCCTGCTCGGCCTCCTCGGCCTCGAGCACGTAGGCGGCGGGGATGAGGACATCCATCGCCGGAAGCCAGTCAACGTGGGCTGGTGCAATCAGAGTCCGAGCAGGGCTCGGGAGAATCATGTAATCGGCCCCATAGGGGCCGTGCAACCAGACCCAGTGACGCTCGCCGTGCGGACGCAGCATCTTCATCCGGGCCATAACGTCTATCGACAAGGAAGTGGGGCCCGGAACGCGTCGCAGGTCGTCGGGGAAATCCTCGCCGGTCATAAGAGCCAGCAGGGTAATCAGGCCGCCGCAGCATATCGGTGAGCGAGCGCCCACCGATACAATGATGCGGTCTAAGTACCATGCCGCGATATCGATCACGACAGCGGGGACAAGCTCGTCTCCATCCCTAGATAGAGCTCTGGGACGTGTCATCGCATAGAGCATGTAAAGCTCTGGCGTAGACATCGTGCTCGGCTCATATCTGGCCAAAAAGGTAGTCGCCATGAGGCGCTGGGCAATGCGTAGGCAGGGATGTACGATGGCCGAGGCCTTGGCCCTACTAGGGTCAAAGGCGGCGTGGAGACCCGTGATACGTGCCCAGAAGGCACCGGCGTCGAAAGAGGGTGGAGGGATATGTGTGGGGCCATAACCGCGATCGGCTCCGGGGACTGCGGGCCATGAGAAAAATGCTCTCATCATATCGAGAGTGACCTGGCACTCTCGATCCATGAACCGGAATGAGCATCCCTCATCGGTCCGGGCGATAGAACTCAAAACCTCAAGTGTCGGACGGGTAAAAGTATCCGCCGACACCTGGAAAAAATCTCGCCAGCCCACGTTGTCGTACAACGTGAGCATCCCCTCAAGTACCCCCAGGCGTCCTAGGTCAGCGAGGTGTGCGAACCTGGAGGGTACGATCGAGCGCTGGGAGATACGCTCGAAGACGGCGCGGTGTGCGTCGTCTCGGAACGTAATCCCGAGCGGCCCGACCAGTGGAGCCGGTGGTGGTGGCTGTGGATCGGCGGGGAGAGGCTGTGCGGGCTGTGGGTGCGCTGCAGGCTGTGCGGGGTGTGCGGGGCCTGCAGGCGGTGCGGGGTGTGCGGGGGACGGTGGAGGAGAGTCCTCCAACTCGTGGGAGGGGCCGGCATCATCCGACCGCTTCCGCTTGGCGGAAGCTCTCTTCGACCGCGGCCGTGTCCGGGGCGGCATATCTGCCCCGAGGGCGCGCCGAAAAAGTGAAAAGTGCGGCGTGTGCACAAGAGTGGAAAGAGTTTACCCAAACACGCCGCGAGTGCTAAGTAGTGGAAGCGTGCGAAGTCCGCGCCTCCACGAAGTCCTGAGCAGCCCGTAGAAACTCCCCTGAGCTCCCCTAAGCTCCAAAAAGCAATCTGCGCATGGAAAAGCGATATCAGCGAGTAATAATCAAAATGTATGGAGCAATAGAGGTATAACAGATAGATATAGGAATTGATTTGGGTTAGGGGGGCGTTTAGCACATGGATCCTCAAAATATACACGAGGAGAGGAGAAAACGGTGAAAATAAGCGAACCGGAGGTGATCGGAGGCGGGGCGGCCGGCGGCGACTCGGGCGGAGTCCGGCGATGGGCGGCCGGCGACGGCAGGCCGAGCGGCGGCGCGCGCGGGCGAGTGGGCGAGCGGCGAGGCGAGATCGGGCGAGGGAGCTGAGGGGGCGCGGGCGAAGGGGTTTTTTTTTGTTTTCGAAAACCGTGCCCCCCCCCCTCGGTTTTATATAAAAAAGTTACGACTCGGCCGAGTGACTTTACTCACTCGGCCGAGCGAGGCAATTAAAAATTTCTCCCCGATGTCGCTTCGGCCGAGTGGCTTTGCCAGCCTCGGCCGAGTGGAGTAAGTCCATTCGGCCGAGTGACTCAAGCTACTCGGCATGACTCGCCCTAGGAGGGTATCCGTTTTACTCGGCCGAGTGAATATATGTACTCGGCCGAGTAGCAGTTCTTATGAAATGAGGAAAATAGACAGAGAGTTGGGTACAGCAGACTTCCCTCGTTCGTGAGCGGCTCGGCCGGACGAACTTCTTGACTCGGCCGAGTGACTAGTATACTCGGCCGAGTGAGCCTTAATTTCTGCTGTTTATCTTCGTTTGGACTCTAAACTCCGTCTTTCTTCCTCCAGTCGATTTCATGCTCCTCCTAAGCGTCGAACGCCTTCTTGGGGCGCTCCTCATCGTCTCGTTCATCCTCCTCATGATGATCTACCTATCTTCTCTCCTGTCAAGAAAAATAGGACCCGTTATCACAAAATTTTTGGTCGGGTGACTCAAAATACTAAAAATTTCTAAAACGAAAATAAAGAAAAACGAATGAAAATAAAGCAAAAACCGTCGGGTTGCCTCCCGACAAGCGCTCGTTTTAGGTCGTGAGCTCGACCCCCTATAATTTTCAATCAATGCGGGATGTTTGGTGCACATGAGATGCACCCGTCAAACTTTCCGGGGAGCGCGCTTGGATTCAGACGTGGCGGCGTAGCGGTCTCCCTCGGAGGTCTCCTATCTCGAATAGTGTTGGGGGGAGGCTCCCCCAAGCTAGCATTTGCCCCGGTCAACGGCTTAGCCGGCGATGCCGATTTCCGTACCGGCGGAGCTTTCTTTGGAGACTTTGATTTCGAGAGCTTGCAGAGCTCTCGAATCCTTGCGACATCAGCGTCGCCTTCATCTTCATCAGTGGAGAAGTCTGGGGAATCATCATTATTGTCCTCATGGCCTAAATCCGGGCTTTCATCCAATTCTTCATCAAAAAGGGCACCAATTGAGTGAGGAATCGCCTCCTCTATCACCTCATCAAGGAGGTCCGAGAGATCATGCGACCGCTCTTTAAGCAAATATACTCTATTGATTTCGCCCGTAGGGATCCCCTCGGAATAGTGTTTTAGCCTTTGCCCATTTACTTTGAATGTGGTGCCTTCCTTGCTTTCCAACTCGAAAGCTCCTCCCGGTTGTATGTGCTTGATGGTGAAAGGTCCCGACCAACGTGACCTCAACTTACCGGGAAATAGTCGGAGTCGGGAGTTGTAGAGCAAGACCTTGTCTCCCACCTTGAAGTCCGTGACAGTTATGCGGGCATCGTGGAAAATCTTGGTCCTTTCCTTGTAAATCCTCGAGCTCTCATAGGCATCTCTCCTTATTTCATCAAGTTCGTTGATGTCCAAGAGTCGCCTCACCGCCGCACTCTTATAATCGTAGTTAAAGGTCTTGATGGCCCAATATGCACGGTGTTCCAACTCTACCGGCAAGTGGCAAGCCTTCCCGTAAACTAGGCGGAACGGTGTGGTACCGATGGGGGTGCGAAAAGCCGTACGATAGGCCCATAGAGCATCGTTTAACTTCATTGACCAATCCTTTCTAGACCGATCTACGGTTTTCTCGAGAATTTGCTTGATTTCTCTATTTGAGACTTCTACTTGGCCGCTTGTCTGGGGGTGATAAGCCATTCCAACCCTATGATTTACCCCGTACTTTTTTAGCATTGCTTCAAACTTGTTCTCTATGAAGTGGCTTCCCCCGTCGCTTATCAAGGTACGCGGCACTCCAAAGCGCGGAAAGATATTTTGCTTGAAGAATTTGGAGACGACCCTCGCATCATTAGTAGGGGTGGCAATAGCTTCCACCCATTTGGAGACATAGTCAACGGCCAATAGGATGTACTTGTTGCCATTGCTCGACGGAAAAGGCCCCATGAAGTCTACTCCCCAACAATCAAAAAGCTCAATCTCCTGGATGGGTCTCATCGGCATCTCATTGCGCTTGGAGATATTCCCGGTCCGTTGACATCTATCGCAACCCTTCACAAAAGTGTGAGTGTCTTTAAACATTGTGGGCCAGAAGAATCCGCTCTGCAAGATCTTAGCGGTAGTTTTAGAGGCGGCATGATGTCCCCCGCATGGTAGACCGTGGCAATGCAAAATGATAGACGTTGCCTCCTCCTTAGGAATACACCTACGAATGACATTATCTTTGCATATCTTGAAAAGGTAAGGATCTTCCCAAAAATAGCTACGGACCTCATGCATAAATCTCCTCTTTTGTTGCGTGGACATCCCATGCGGTTTGATTCCGCACGCCAAGTAGTTGACGAAGTCCGCATACCAAGGTACTTCCTCGGCCCTTACCGCATATAGCCTCTCATCAACGAATGTGTCGTCAATAGGTAAGCTCTCATCCTCCTTATCGCGAATGAGCCTGGATAAATGATCTGCCACGACATTGTCTGTACCCTTCTTATCTCTGATCTCTAGGTCGAATTCTTGCAACAAGAGTATCCACCTAATCAACCGGGGTTTGGCCTCCTTCTTGTTTAAAAGATACTTCAATGCTGCATGGTCGGTGTGGACAATCACCTTGGAACCGAGGAGGTAGGAGCGAAACTTCTCTATGGAATAGACGACCGCTAGAAGCTCCTTTTCGGTAGTTGTGTAGTTTTTCTGCGCGTCATCCAATGTCTTGCTTGCGTAGTATATCGCATGAAGCTTCCTATCTTTCCTTTGTCCCAATACCGCTCCAATGGCTTGGTCGCTAGCATCGCACATTAGCTCGAAAGGGAGGCTCCAATCCGGCGGTTGGATGATGGGCGCTGAGACTAGCGCTTCCTTCAAGGTGTTGAAAGCTTGCAAGCATTCTCCTGAAAAGTCAAAAGGAACATCTTTAGCGAGTAAGGAAGTAAGTGGTCGGGCAATCGAGGCGAAATCCTTAATGAAGCGGCGGTAAAACCCCGCGTGGCCAAGGAAGCCTCTAATGCCCTTGACATTAATAGGAGGAGGAAGTTTTTCGATTACCTCAATCTTAGCTTTATCAACCTCGATTCCTCTTGAGGAAACAAGGTGTCCGAGAACTATACCTTCCGTGACCATGAAGTGGCACTTCTCCCAATTGAGAGTGAGATTGTTTTGTTGGCATCTTTTTAGGACTTTAGTGAGATTTTCCAAGCAAGAGTCAAACTCACTTCCATAAACCGAGAAATCATCCATAAAAACTTCCATAATATTTTCAATATAATCGGAAAATATGGATGTCATACATCTTTGAAACGTGGCGGGAGCATTACAAAGGCCGAACGGCATCCTACGGTATGCGTAGGTGCCATAGGGACAAGTGAAAGTTGTCTTTTCTTGGTCATCTTCGTGCAAAGGGATTTGGAAGAAACCCGAATACCCGTCTAGATAGCAAAAGTATTTATGGTTCGCGAGGCGTTCAAGCATTTGATCGATGAATGGCAATGGGTAATGATCCTTTCGGGTAGCTTTATTGAGTCTCCTATAGTCAATGCACATTCGCCATCCCGTGACAGTGCGCGTGGATATTGGCTCACCTTTGTCATTTTTTATGACAGTCATCCCTCCTTTCTTGGGGACAACGTGGACGGGGCTAACCCATCTACTGTCAGAGATAGGATAAATTATACCGGCTTCAAGCAATTTTAGGATTTCCTTTTTAACCACCTCCTTCATGTTCGGGTTCAACCGCCTTTGAGGCTCTATGGAGGTGGCTTCGGTATCCTCCAAATGGATCCGATGCGTGCAAAGCCTAGGGCTTATTCCCTTTAGATCGGAAATAGTGTATCCCAAGACACCTTTGTGGCTCCTAAGGACGTCTAGGAGTTTTTCAAGTTGATCTTGTGTGAGGTGGGAATTTACTATTACCGGAAAAGTCAATTTATTACCCAAAAAGGCATACCTTAGATTCGGCGGTAATTGTTTAAGCTCTACCTGAGGTGGCGCTGCTTCTTCCACCTTTTCAGCTCTCATGAATTCGGCTTCTTCCTTGTCATCCGGGTTTAGCTCATTTTCAGATGGCATGCTTTCATGTGACAAGTCGGACTCGCTGCTTAGTGAGGATGAGGCATCGAAGTAGGCGCCCTCTGATTCAGTGCTAGCATCGCCAAAACCTTCGCTCTGCTCCAGTTCGTACCTGGAATCAAGAAACACATCAGACGATTCATAAAAACAAGAGTGAGCGTCATAAAGTGTAACATCCTGAATGTCGGTTTGCTCGAAGGGTTCTTCGGGAGCATAGTGCTCTTCGACATTTGCTCTATTGTCTTCGAAATGCAATTTGTCGTCGACCACGTCAACTCTGACATTGCCTCCGATGGTCCCTTCCGGGGAGATTTGGTCCATCACAAAGCTAGCAAATAGTTGTTCGTCGGGGTCCGTGATATTGATAGCAAATGCTCCGGTAGTGTGGACCTCGTCGACAAGCTCCTTAAGGAGGCCTGTAAAGGTGTCATAGTCTTCCCGACTGAGTTCTATTGTTGGCGTTGCATCCCCCATTCTCCCTGTTAAGATCTTATGCAAAATGCGGGGAGAATGTGCAAATAGGGCTACGAATGAAGTTAGGATAAGATGGAGAGGGAAGTAAAGGAAGAAAGTAAGAAGAAATAACCGGGTGGTCGGTGCTGAGCACCGACTAAATACTTTCCCCGGCAACGGCGCCAAAAACTTGGTCGCGCCCCGGCGTACACGTCCCGGGACGACGGTTGTAGTTTTACCGCAAGCGCACGGTATAGCGGCGAGCGGGTATCGAACACAGGGAGGACGAATGACCGTGCTTGCTCCTAATCAACCTGGCTATTTAGAGGGATAATTGCCTTGGGCGATCCTGTCACAATCGTCAGACAAAAGTGCGAAATATCAAATCAAATAGAGAACGCCTAGGGAATGGGGAATCCCCACTACTCACCGTATTTCACAATTGTGGTTCGCCGGTATCGAAATCGCTAGGATGAGAATTTGGATGAACTAGTTGCAACTAAATGTGAAACCAAGCTCACGCTCTCGCGCTGTTGCCGGTCTATAGCTATCCTAGGTTTGGGTCCAATCTCTTGCAAACCCTAGCCTAGGGAAGCTAGCATTGGGATCAACATCATCGTCCAATTGCGCACCGAGTCCAATCTCTTGCAAACTCGGTCCACAATCTAAATTAGGATAGTTCCTACCCGTCCAATCTCTTGCAAACGGGTATCGGCGCGGAATTGCAACCGGAGATCCTAGCATCGGTCCAATTTCTTGCAAACCGATACTTCGAAAATCCGACTCCAACCCAATTCGGATTTCTAGGGCTTCCTATCGAATTGGGATCCAATCTCTTGCAAATCCCAATTGATGTGAATACCTAGCTATCCGTAGTAGTTCGATCCCAATCTAATCCCTAATAACAATCCTAGCTCAATTTCTACCGGTTCAACACAAATACGAAATTGGGCTTGTAGGGTTCATCCCCACGCCCCAAGACGTGGAGACTACTCACTAATCATAGCAATAGCACAATAATTGGCAAAGAAATAGACAATGGAATTCATCACAACAATGATATAAACAATAAAAAATAGAGTTTTTGTGGAAGAGAAGTGCAAACCAATGTAGATCTTCAATCAACCCAACAAAAATCCAAGTTTTTCCCTTCACCAATCACAATTAATAAAGCTAAAAAGTAGACTCAAAAAGCTGCAAAAAATCTGAGAGGAGGCTCCCAAAACTAGGGTAAAAACAGAGCTTAAATAGCCCCAAAAATCGTCTAAAAATCCTGACCAAAACGCCCCTGCACAGCCTGTTTTCCGCAAATTTCGCTTCAGGCAGCGCATCGCACTCGGCCGAGTGACAAAAGTCGCTCGGCCGAGTGAAAACCCTGTCAATTTCCAGTAAGTCGTGGGCTTCAAGGGTCTTCAGTTCGGGGGCGGCTCGGCCGAGTGAGTTGTCGTCACTCGGCCGATGGCTTCACTTCACTCGGGCGGACGGGATTTGCCACTCGGCCGAGTGGGTCTTCTGAAGCTCAGAGGCCGAAAAACAGTAACTTCGGTCTTTTTGAGAGCCTTCGTCTGGGCGCCACTCGGGCGGACGTGGTTTCGTCACTTGGCCGAGTGGGTCTTCTGTGCTCGGCCGAGTGCACAGGTAACTCGTGTCTGAATTGGTCGGCCGAGCAGTGTCTCGCTGGTCGGCCGAGTGGCTCCTCCACTCGGCCGAGTGGGACACAAAAAATGCCCAAACTGGTCGTTCTGGCCTCCTCGTCGCTCCGGCGACGTCCATTCTTCTTCCGCTCCTCTCCAACAGCAAAATACCCCTCGGGGAGGTCATCGGTGGCCGTCTAGATTACACGCATCTCGAGATCACTCCTAATCGCGCCAAATCACCTGAAATGCGACAAAAACAACAAATCGTGAAAAGCATCGCAATATCGTCGATATATCGTGAAAAACATGATTTGGGCGATCAAAATGGCATGCAAACATGCTGGAAAAGGGTGTAAAATAAGGAGTGATCACAGCGCGTCGCACTCGGCCGAGTGACAAAAGTCGCTCGGCCGAGTGAGAAACCCTGTAAATTTTCAGTAAGTCTGGGTATTCGGGGGTCTTCACTTCGGGAGTCGCTCGGCCGAGTGAGTTGTCGTCACTCGGCCGCTGGCTTCTTGGTACTCGGGCGGTCGGCATTTGCCATTCGGCCGAGTGGGTCTTCTGAAGCTCAGGCAGACGAAAAATAGGTAGTTGGCGATTTTTGACATGCGTCGTCTGGGTGCCACTCGAGCGGACGGGATCTCGTCACTCGGCCGATGTGGCTTCCGCTGCTCGGCCGAGTGCACGTATGGAGCGTATCCGATCTGGTCGGTCGAGCGGTGTCTCGCTGGTCGGCTGAGTGACTCCTTCACTCGGCCGAGTGGGACACCAAAAATGCCCAAACGGCTTGTTTTGGCCTCCTCATCGCTCCTGCGATGTTCTTTCTTCTTCCGCTCCTCTCCAACAGCAAAATACCCATCGGGGAGGTCATCGGTGACACTCTGGAGTAGGCGTATCTCGAGATCACTCCGAATCGCTCCAAATCACCTGAAATGCGACAAAAACAACAAATCGTAAAAGCATCGCAATATCGTCGATATATCGTGAAAAACATGATTTGGGCGATCTAAATGGCATGCAAACATGCGGGAAAAAGGTGTAAAATAAGGAGTGATCAACATCTGTAATGCCCTGATAGCTACTGCACAAGTATTAAGGGGGTGAATAGTACTTTAAAATAATCAAGAGTATAATTCCTAATTATTGTGCAAACTCAACCAACAATGCGGAATGAAAGATTGACAACAATAAAAGACAATGCAAACAAGCGATGTAACGGGTTCGGATCCACCCAAGGCTCCCCGACTTTTACCGACGATCCTACGTCCCAGACACCCAGATCCCCTCCGGCTACTTGAGTTAGAATCCTCTAACCCATGTTTGCACTATGAAATTCTTGTAGAAAACCTCTACAAGATCAAATCATACACAAATGAAAACGTGACTCCCACAACCCGGAATCATGATCTTCTCTCACAACAGAGAGAAAAACTTAATAGCAAAGTAAATGAAACAATAAAACACTTACCAATAAAATCCTATGCCTTGAGTAAACTTACAGATTTTAGGGCAAGGAAGATTTTGAATGAGAGAATGTCACCAAACCCTAGCTCCACCAAGATGAACAGCGATCGAAGGCTAGGATGGAGTTGGTGACTTTGAATCAAGCTCTTGGCTTGAGTGGCTCACAATGAAGAGAATCTCTCTTGAGGAAATTAGGGCTCAAGGAGTTGGGAGAGATTCTTTGTGAGAAGAGAGAGCTTGAAAATGAGAATTGAATGCTTTCTCTTTGATTCTTTAAAACTCAATAATGGCAGCCTTGAATGCTAGGTTAGAAGCACTTCAAGTATATATAGGATAGAGAGAAGAGAGAAGCAAAATCGTGGCATTAAATGCCCAACGGATCTATTTCTGAAGCAGTCTAATCGGTCTAAGAAGGATCACTGACCGATTAGTTTTGCAACTAGTCGGTCGGTGATTCTTCTTGGGCCGACTAGAAGGTAGACAGCCAAGAAGGTGAATTCAGGCGATAGAACTAGTCGGTCTAAGAAGACTTGCCAACCGACTAGTTTGACAACTAGTCGGTCAGTGAGTGTTCTTTGACAGACTAAGAGTTGAAATTCATAGGCTGATCACAAGGAGAACTAGTCGGTATAAGAACAAATTCCAACCGACTAGTTTCATAACTAGTCGGTCGATGGATGTTCTTGGACCGACTAACAAGTAAACAGTAGCTAGGCTGAAGAGATGAAGGATATAACTAGTCGGTCTAAGAAGGATTCCCAACCGACTAGTTTGACAACTAGTCGGTCGGTGAACCTTCTTGGACCGACTAATTGGTAAACATTGCCTAGTCTGAATTGAGCAAGGAAATCTAGTCGGTTCAAGAAGGATTCTTAACCGACTAGATGACAATCTAGTCGGTTGGTTCTTCTTCTTGAACCAACTAAGATGCACTAGAAGACGCGAAATGAAGCGTAAAGCTTCGGGAAAGTTTCTATGGGCTTCTAAGATAATCGTAGCTCTAAGATATGAGCGTTATGAAGATTATAATGTAAGTCCTACTCAAGGCTTAACATTCTACGAAAAGAAGCTAGAAGACTATAAAATAAACTAGACAAACCGTCTTCAAAGCTTCAATCCGAATCTCTTGACTTCAATAATGCTCCTAGAGCTTCAACGAAGCTTCAGGCACACGATCACGCGCTTTGAGAAGTCTTGAGACGTCGCTTTTGATGTACGTAGAATTTTGGCGACGATCTCCATAACTGTTCTCACAAAGAGTTAGTTCACGATATTTATATTTGTTCATCATCAAAACCAAATCCGGAGAATCAATACTCAACAACATCTACAGCCGTAAGACCAGAATTCACTTTAGCATCAGCATTAGCACCAGCATCCTCAACAGGGATGGACATCTCAGAATCAGAAATCTCTAGAACCACACTTTCAGATAATTTAACAGAAGACTTCCTTCGTCGACAGGTGGTAAATATAATCTCATCATCATCAGGCACATCAACACTCATCAATTTTCCTCTCAACTTGTCCAATTTGTAAGGACCAAGGTGAACACCAGTAAAGTTCATCCAAGATATGACCAATTTTTTACCAGTCCTCCTAAGATACCAGAACCAGTCCTGAAATGTGACTGGAGCAGGAAAATCTTCATTCAAATCCGAATCGAAAGACGAGGGTTTCGCGTATTGAACTGAAATTGGGGAAAATGGAACCATCTCCCAATTCGACACTATAGGGCAATGCATGTGCTGGGAAGACATCTGAGATGGAGAGGGAGGAGAAATGCCAAAAGATGAGACATGAGCGGACCGAGGAGCCACCCCTTTTTTCTTACTCCGTGGAGGAGAGGAAGAGGACGCTGCCCTTTTTGAGGAGGAAGACCGTCGAGAGGACCGACGAGGGGCCTGAGGAGATTTTTGACTTTGATCACGAGCCATTTTAGCAAAGGAGAGGGAGAATCACACAAGAAAGGATCAAGAAATCCTTGAAGAGTACACTTCTATTCTTAAAAATTTTGGGAGAGAAAAGAGCGCCGTAAGGAGAATAAATTAGGGGGAATCAAATATAACGGCTTAACCCTAAACATGCCCAACTTGACACAGCCCAGCACCCCCTTATGTTGCAACATGAGATGAAACATCAGATACAACACAGCCTAAGTGCCTGTCGTAGTGCTTCAAATCTGCCTGAATCGAGGGGTTTCGTGAAAATATCAGCCAATTGGCTAGAGGTTGCAATATATTCCATGAATAGAACTTTCTTCTCTACCAATTCTCTGATGAAATGGTACCAGATATCTATATGTTTAGTTCTTGAGTGTTGAACTGGTTTCTTGGAGATGTTGATTGCACTCTGGTTGTCACATAAAATAGTCAAAACATTTTGCTCTACCACATAGTCAGTCAGCATCTGCTTCATCCATAGAAGTTGAGTACACCAACTTCCTACTGCTATGTATTTAGTCTCAGCCGTGGATAGAGAAATAGAATTCTGCTTCTTGATGTACCTGAGACAAGATTGTTTCCCACATAGAAATAGCCACATGTTGTACTCTTCATATCATCAGCTTTTCATGCCCAATCAACATCATTGTAGCCAGACAGTAAGGTGCTTGTGTCTTTGGTATACCATTTACCATATTCAGCTGTACCACTAACATATCTGATTATACTTTTGACTATCGTGATATGAGACTCCTTAGGACATGCTTGATAACGGGCATATACTCCCACACTGAAACTGATGTCAGGCCTACTGGCTGTCAGATATAGAAGGCTCCCTATCATGCTCCTATACAATGTGACCTCTACTGATTTTCCACCATCTTTGGAGAGCTTTTCACTTATAGACATATGAGTACAGACTTGTCTATCATTCTCCAGTCTGAATCTCTTCACCAGATTTCTCGCATACTTGCTCTGAGAAATGAACAGACCTTCATTAGATTGCTTTACCTGAAGACCAAGGAACATGTTCAGTTCTCCAACCATACTCATCTCAGACTCCTTCTGCATGAGAGCTATAAATTCACGAACAAGCTGTTGAGAAGTGGATCCGAACACTATGTCATCAACGTAGATCTGAGCTACAATCACAACAGACTTATTTCTTTGAACAAACAGAGTCTTGTCAGCTCCCCCTCTCTCATAACCCTTCTGAAGAAGACATTTAGTCAGTCTCTCATACCAGGCCCTTGGAGCTTGCTTCAAGCCATAGAGGGCCTTCTTCAGCTGATAAACATGATTAGGGAGAAATGGGTCTTCAAACCTCTTTGGGTTGTTCGGCTACACTTCCTCATTTAGTATTCCATTTAGAAAAGCACTCTTCACGTCCATTTGATGAAGTTTGAAGTTGAAGCTACATGCTACGGCTAGTAAGAGCCTGATAGACTCCAGACGAGCAACATGGGCAAATATCTCATCAAAATCAATACATTCTACCTGAGTATACCCTTGAGCCACAAGACGAGCCTTGTTGCGAGTGACGTTGCCTTTCTCATCTGTTTTATTTTTAAAAATCCATTTCGTACCAATGACATTTATCCCCTTAGGTCTTTCTACCAATGTCCAGACATCATTTCGCTGAAACTGGTTCAGTTCTTCTTGCATTGCAGAAACCCAGTATTCATTAATCAGGGCCTCCTTCACTTTTTTGGTTCAGCTAAGGAGATGAAACCGACATACCTGGTAAGATCACGGTAGTTGACACGGCGCGTACCTCTTGTGATATGATCGTCAAGAACATCACCTATAACCAGCTCTGGAGGATGATTCCGTATAACTCTGGTGATTCCTTCAGGAGCATGAGCATCACTCGAGCCGCTTTGAGATTCCTCAACCGATGTTGTATCCTGTGTTGCAACATTAGGTTCAACATGATCTTGTGTTGTATCGGATGTTGCAACAATAGGTTCAACATGGTCTTCTTCATCTGTGCAGTCTTCCTGAGAATGCCTTCCTTCAACAGTGACTGCCTCCTTTTGATCAAAATCATCTACAACAACATTGATAGACTCCATCATGGTATTTGTATGCTTGTTGTAGACCCTAAATGCACGACTGGTAGTAGAATATCCAAGAAATATTCCTACATCACTTTTTTGCATCAAACTTCCCTCTTGGAGTATGGTCCTGTAGAATATAGCATTTGCTTCCGAAGATATGAAAGTACGATACGTCAGGTGTCCTTTCTTTCCAGATTTTATAAGTAGTTTCTTCTAGGACGGAGATAAACTCTGTGACTAGTATAGCATGCATTATTGATTGCTTCGGCCCACCACCTTAAACTGACCTTCTTAGCATTTAGCATCACACGAGCCATCTCTTGCAAGTTATGGTTCTTCCTTTCAACAACTCCATTTTGTTGAGGGGTCTTAGGAGCCGAGAATTCATGAGCAATTCCTCGAGACTCACAGAAATCAGTAAATGAATGGTTTTCAAACTCCTTTCCATGGTCACTCTTGATTCTGACAATTTTGCAGATACTACTTCCTTTCTCAACTTGCAGACGAGTACACAATTTCTTGAAGGCTTCAAATGTGTCTGACATTTATTTAAGAAAGTCTACCCAGGTAAACCTAGAAAAATCATCAATACAGACAAAGATGTACTTCTTACCTCCTATACTAGTTTCAGACGTTGGCCCGTCAAATCCATGTGCAGAAGATCCAGTATCTTGGATGTAGTAATCATCTGAAGTTGTTTGTGGCTGGTCTTCTTTTGCTTTCCCAGTTGGCAAGGACCACACCCCCCCTCTTTCTTCTTGTTTAGAACCGGTATTCCTTTGACAGCTCCAACTTTAGATATCTTCATCAGTGTCTTGAAGTTGTGATGCCCTAACTTTTAATGCCACCGTTCAGAAACATCAACGGTAACATTAAGGCACGTGTTAGCTTCTTGGAGAAGGTAGCAGTTATCAGTAGATCTTTTCCCAGTAAGGATACACTCTTCATTTGCATTGAATACTGAACACTTCTCTTTAGTAAACCGAACAAATAGGCCTTGATCACATAATTGACTTATGCTGATAAGATTAGCTTTCAGATCTTTGACATGCATAACATCCTTCAGATTGAGAGAACCAGCCACATCTAGATTTTCCTTCCCAACAAGTTTGCTTATTTGTCCATCGCCAAAGGTTACGTGACCCTTGTTACAGGTAGTATAATCACTAAGGAGATTCCTGTTGCCGGTTATGTGTCGGGAGCACCCACTGTCAAAATACCACGTGTTCTCGGAGAAAGTAATTAAAGTAGTGTAGGCCACCATGCTATACAGTTCGGATTTCCTTACCCATTTCTTCTTCATCTTTGTGTCAGAGTATCTAACATTTCTCCCTTCACGCCAATGTTGCATGCGACTGAAGCAATTTCTTTCAGTATGTCCTATGAGCCTGCAGTAGACACACACATGACAGTGCGATGTTGTATCTTTACTCAGCTTCTTCTTCTGTTCATACCCCTTGGGCAGACCCATCCTTTCCAACTCTTTGGTCACAAGAATTCGTCTCTCCTTAGGGACATGATTGTAGCCTCCTCTGTTATACCCCACTCCAGTACGATCTCCTGAGGTATTCCCCATACTTAGAATGTCATTTAGTTTTGACCTTCCAGAGTTCCACTTGTTGAGAGTCCTCTCAGCCTTCTCAGCTCTGAGAAGAGTTTTTCTGACGCTGCTCTCAAGATTTCTGAGACTGAGCTCGGCCTTCAGAAGTCTAGCGTTGGCTTCTTCCTTCTCATCCTTCAATCTGACATTCTCATCCTTCAAAGCTTTGTTTGTTTCACAGATCTTCATCCACTTTTCAAACATGGTCTGGTAGGCTGTTCGAATGTCCTCTTCACTCACATCATCATCACTATCAACTTCAAAATCAGATTCAGTGCTGGATATTGTACTTGATGTTGCAACATTCTGGCTGCCATTGTCTAGTTTATTGCCAGATGTTGTACCTGATGTTGCAACATCAAATCCAATATGACTATGAGTGTCGCAATCAGATTGTCTTTTCAAGATAGCTGTAAAGGCCACATAATTACTGGTGATGTCCTCATCTCCAGCACTCCCTTCAGATTCATCATCGCTCCAGGTGCTTGCTAAAGATTTACCTTTTTGCTTCTTTAGGATGTTGGCACATTCAGCTTGTATGTGACCAAAACCCTCACATTCTCTGCACTGTATCCCTTTACCTTTGTTCTTTTGATCATGCCTTTGAGTAGGGCGACTGGTATTTTTTCCTGTAGTGGGAAGATTTGGCAGTGGCACATTTTTTCCAGATCCGAAGTTCTGACCCTTGTTGCTGATCTTTTTCAACATTTTGCTGAAGTTCTTGGTCAGCAAGGCAATGTCATCATCTAACTCTGACTCATTATCTGATTTAAAGACTTCACAAGCTTCTGCCTTTAGGGCAACCGCGTTGTCCCTTTTATTCTTCTTCAGATTCATTTCATATGTCTGAAGAGATCCCATGAGTTCATCCAGTCTCATGGTGGAAGTATTCCTGGCTTCCTCAATGGCTATAACTTTGGCAGAGAATTTGTATTGAAGAGATCTCAAGGTTTTCTCGACCAGTTTCTTTTGAGAATATTTTTCCCAAGTTAGAAGGCCTGATTGGTTATGTCTCGCAACCTATCATTGAATTCAGTTACGGTCTCATCAGCATTCATCCTTATATTTTTCAAACTAAGAAGCAAGCATTTGGAGTTTAGAAGCTTTTACCGTACTAGTGCCTTCATGAACATTTAGAAGAATATCCCACGCTTCTTTGGCATACTCGCAAGTGGAGATCAACTTAAACTGCTCTTCATCAACAGCTGTAAAGATGGCATTCACTGCCTTAGAGTTTCCCAGAGCCGCTCGATCTTCTTCTTGGCTCCAATCTTTTACTGGCTTGAGGTGTTCTTTGGCCATCTTTGTCGACTTCGACCGGAGGTGTCCATCCTTCAATGGTGGCAATCCATTCCTTCTCATAAAGAGACTTGATGAAAGCACGCATCAAGACTTCCAGTATGTATAGTTTGTATCGATGAGCAGCGGATGACGGGTAACGGAAGCACCTTCTTTTGTATTCATGATTTGCATACTGAAAACCCAAGATCACACCCACTTTGACAACAACAAAGCAGCACAGATGACCTGCTCCGATACCAATTGAAATTCAGTACGAAGAGATTAATCAATCAAGCATAATGATTAAACACAAAACCTAGCAACGACACGTAAAACTTGGTAACGTAGTTTGGTGTGCACACCTACATCTGTGTGTCTTTGCCCAGAAAGATCATATTACTCCACTGAAAATATCAATAAATACTACTAATACCCGATTTCTATTAGGAGGAACAAACTCCCCCTCAATACAAACCGTGATGGGTGGTCTCTACCATACCCAGGGAGTAATCTATGCAAGCTTCCCTTGCATGCAAGATCCCCTTCCAAACTGACTAGAATCAACTTCATTGATTCCTACCTCGGTAGCCGTCAGCCCCCCTCCCGGAGTTCTACAAAAAACTTTTTCAAAAGTCGTAACCCTAGCCACAAAACTGCACGTGCCATAGATACTCCGCTCCCCCTCAATATCTGCGTGGATAAGGTAGATCGCTCGATAAATCCCGTGCTGATCGGCAGCCCGCAAATTAAGAAACCACTTCAGGCAAGTGGTTCCACAATATCTTCAAAGATCTTTCAACCACTATTTGCGGGCTAATATCTCTCCAACAGATTCTTTAATCAAATCTAAGAGATAACAACTTCCAAATGCATCTTCAACGATTCTTCAACATAATAACATATAACAGAATACCTTGAAGAGATTGCAATAAGATCTGAAGTAATCCACCTTCAATACTGCTGATGACCGTCATCTTTTTTAGAGCCTCTGACACAGCATGTTGGAGCTCATGTTGCAACATGACATTCAACATATCAGACAACGTGGCCAATAAACTAGATCTCTCATTTCAAGATAATTAAGAGCTACAGAAGACTAAATAGGTGCCACTAATAACAACACAGTCACACAACGTATGACCTAACATACCAAAAATGATCTTGATAGGAATCCTACATGAGATTAAGGTAAATGT
This sequence comes from Scilla litardierei, assembly GCA_030789695.1. Classification (NCBI taxonomy): domain Eukaryota; kingdom Viridiplantae; phylum Streptophyta; class Magnoliopsida; order Asparagales; family Asparagaceae; genus Scilla; species Scilla litardierei. The sequence continues at coordinate 318,145,003 of CM061142.1, read as the reverse complement.
GGAATGTTTATGGTGTATCTTTAGACTTAAACCATGTAGTAGCGATATATCTCAAGACTACTATCATCCTTATACGATTAGAATTGAGTTCAAGTAACTGTTACATTCAAGCTTAATTCTTGAAGGTATTACAAAGCCTGTTATGACTAGGAGTGTAAATCATGACATGATTTTTATCTCCTAACATCAAATCCTTAATGGATTTTAGCCAAAATCTCAAACCCACAGCCAAGCCCTGCTCTAGCCGAAAATTAGACTTGATGCCCTAGCCGTTTGGCCACTGTTCTAGCCTATGGCTGAGCAGATTTTTGAGGGGGAGATCATCTCCCCTCTCACCTCGTTTATACATCTACTTCTGATAACTTTTATGGTATTTTTAGCAATCAAAATCTGAGAGAGAAACACATTGCATTACATAAGACTGCTGCTAAAATTTCAAAATCTATCCATGAGTTTTGTGATCAATTTTCCCCACTTTTATGAATCAACTTTGTAGAGAATCTTTCCTGTAAATGTTGTATATCCTTTTATTATGGTTTTATAATTTTTCTGGAATTTTTAAGACTCCAACATGTGGTGAAAATGCCTTAAAACGACAAGTTATCAATGCTGAAATTTCAGGATGTCGTCATCACATTTTGTGTTCTGTTTTCATTTATTTATTTTTCAATTTTTACTGCAGTATTTTCCTAAAATATTGGCATATTTTGATGTTTTAATTACAGTAATAAAAGAAGGTTAAATCACTGTTTAAGTTCAGTAAGAATTCTGGAATGATATTCTCTTATTTTATACAATGATATGGTAACATATTTAAGTCTCATTGATATGAATGCACATGTAAATGAGACAAGTCTATGGCTATAAGCGGACACACGTAAAACATGATATGAATAACATATTTAAGTCTCTACTTGATATTTTCTGTAGTTAGATTTACATATGCTTCTTGTTTTCGCTTGTTTTTGGGAGCCTACCGAACTTTGTTCGCTAATCCCATTCATTTATTTTATGAATATGTTAGATTTGGAAAGCATGGAATATGGAGGAAGTATCAATTGAGCTATCTATGGAGCCTGGGCGGGAATTGCATTAGATAGCTGATTTAAATTTGTTGTATTTGGCAAACTCTGAAATAAACTTGTAATTCAACTTTGAATAATTTTTGTGACATTTTAAGTTGTAATAACATGTCCAGTATGTTAGGCAACTTTTATTTTATTATGCAATGTTGTTGTCCTAATTATTTTTGGGATTTGCTATACTCTAATTTTGCCTGGAAATCTACGAACTATTGTTGTACATGCTTAACGCATTCGGATCAAAGGAAAAGTAGAAAAAAATTATTCCATTATTTCCTTTGTTTTAAATAAGTCACGGGCCCTTACGTTTCGTTTTCCAAGTATTTTGAAAAGCATGGCGTGACAGGGTTTTTATGGTGGCCACATGCAGGTCCTCGTCCATGTGAATTAAGTTAATAAATCCTTAAATAAGTGAAAGGCCTTAGTTGAATCATAAAATAAAAGTTTGAATAAAAATTGGTACCAGGATGATAGCAAGGAGCAACAACAATATGTTTTTATTATGTTTTATTATGTGACAACAATATCATAAAATAAAAGTTTGAATAAAAATTGGTGCCGATAGCAACAGACAACAATTATATGTTTTATTATGTTTTAAAATCTGAAAGTTAGTAGATCTAATCCTAATTGTAACCGCTCTAATTTTTTTCCTTCTCTTTGCAGTTCAAAATGTCTCAACGTCGCACGAGGATGATTCGTGGCGATGCACTGTTTATAGTTATTTGTATATTATTCTAACTTTTTCCTTCTTATTATTCTTTTCTATCATATTTTCTTTCATCTTCATTAGAGTTCTCTATTGTATATCACCACATCTTCATATCACTTGGTCTTTCCTTCTGTTGAGATCCAAGCTATTCTTTTATTACCCTTTTGTTATAGCCCCTTTATCATATTCGTATATGTAGTGCTTTATGTCCTTGTGTTGATCATCTTTGTTTCCATATTT